>CM073777.1:67128641-67471104 GCA_037158775.1 Hetaerina titia | reverse complement strand
CCATTCTTTCACAATCAATTAATAAACGCATGAATTCACTTACACCAGGGCTCGTCAATTCTTTCGATGTTCACCATGGAGTTTCTCTCTAAAATATCGATATTTCAACGTTAACGTAAAGTTGGACAATCATCCTGGACATTTTTTACCCCAAAACTAACAAAATTACGTATTCCTTACAAAAAAGGTGGATTTAATCTATTTGAGCGGATGGCCCAAGATGCTATATAACTTCAGCAGCGGACATAGCAAGGACAGGAAATCAAGCCACATAAATGAATCCTTAATCGAACATTCGATTGTTGACTGGGACTTGGGTATTAAAATACACAACCGCCACGACCACTGTTGAACCTCAACGTTCATCAGCGATACAATCCTAAGCGAGTCAACTAAGTTCACCTACCACGAGTACATCAGAATAATTTACACACCTGCAACATCACATCACAAAATAAACACACGAGAACATAAAATTTCAGCCAACTCCATACACATTTTCATTAAGTCACAAAGGTCACAACAGAGCAATTTAAGCATTCGAATTTAGTTTACTAGTACAATACCTTAAGAGTTAGCTTGGAGGGGCGTCGGGTCGCGGAATAAAGTCGTTCATTACTTTCCACTGCGACCCGACGACCCACGTGAAAAAAAAAAGCAAAAGCACACCAGACACTCGCAAAGACAGGACGGACACACAAGACAACCGGGAGTCACCAAGCACCAAGGAGGAAAGTGAGAGGGGTGTTTAACTGTGGAAATATGGTGAATGTAAAAAACAAAATTAACACGGACAGACACGTAAAATTTTGCAAGACCGTGCAGGCAAAAGTGCATGGACTGCGGGTATATAGAACATTCAAAACACTAATACCACGAGACGTGAAACATGTGAAAAGCTAGTATTAATCCAGTTGTTAATGGTTAACGGTTCCCGGTGAAAGTTGACGCATTACAGAGATAATGCCACCTTACTTTTCACAAAAGATTGACGATTGAAACTTGATTTTTTGAGTCAGTAATGTCGTAAAAATGTACTCAAACCACATCTGTCTTGAAAATACCGATGATATGGATCTTAATCTCTGAAGTTCATGTCGAATATCTCATGTAATTGCTTGCGTACGTAATTGCTATACCATATTTATACAAGCATACACTGTTCAAAAGGGCGAAAAACTAATGACACCTATGAAAATAAAAATGAACGCAAAATTCACGCCAAATTTTCCACGAGCACAATGATCGTTATTTCGCACGAAACATACCGAGTTTACGA
The DNA here is from genome assembly GCA_037158775.1 of Hetaerina titia. Classification (NCBI taxonomy): domain Eukaryota; kingdom Metazoa; phylum Arthropoda; class Insecta; order Odonata; family Calopterygidae; genus Hetaerina; species Hetaerina titia. The sequence goes on along the minus strand of CM073777.1, from coordinate 67,469,825 downwards.
GCGCGATTCAATGTAAAATCGATTCAGGGACTATCCGAACTTCCATCTTCTCGCAAGAGGATCCCAAAAAATGATCCGTACATGAAAATGGAACTGAAATTTGATTTTAAAAATTGATCATCTTTGTTTTCGGACGCTACTGTCGAGAAGAGTATACAAAATAATATCATCGAGGGAAACTTCTCATTGGAGAATCAATTTCATCATGTGGCACAATTTTCACTCAAAGTGACATATCCCTGAAATGGTTTATTCACTGGGAACCAGGGATGACAAACACGAGAAGGGTTAGAAGTTACAAATGCGTGAACTGGTGTAAAATGGGTTTGCAGGTATTTTTCATGGGAGACGAGTAAAATATATATGAAAAAAATGATCATCGAATATAAGTACCTCCCAAACGGTGTTTCTGCTCCCTTAGGCTGAGATGATGGCCGCCTGTAAGCAAGCAAGAGTCTTCTAAATATTTATACGCAATACACTTTTAGTATCCCGCTCATCATCATTCACACACCTCACTCAAGTGACCAAAGAAATTTCAAGTTAAAATGTGCGAAAATGCACTACCTTACCCCAATTAATTCCTACTCCCATTAATGATAAAGAGCTTTTGATCACAGCGACTCTTGCATTTATCTATAACATTTCTGCATGTGTTGCAATTAGATGAAGGCAGGCAAGTTTACATATAGTAATACAGTAGTAATGCTCAAAAATTATTATTATTCTCATGCATTTATTACAATAGTGAAACAATACAGAGTGTAAAACTTATGATCTAAACTGGTTGATTAGATCTAAATTGTTTAAAAATTAACTTAACGTTTACCCATCAAACCTTTCGTGGGAAAAAATCATTTTTTTGAGCACAAATTCACACAAGGGGAAACTTATTTCAAGTGGATGCTACATTGAAGTGACCTTGTGCCAAAGCCATGTTATAGAAGTTGAGTTCCATCACCTGTCATAGAAACAAAAAATCAGTCGTACATTTTCACTCACTTTTAAAGAACAGCGAAGACAAGTAAAAAAAAATCTGAAAGAAAGCTTTTCAGCACACATTTCTAAAAGAGTAACAAAGAGATGGAAGCCAAATGCTTGTGATGCTGCGTAAATATACCGATTATGCACTTACCTACTTATAAACTCTCGCCATCATTCATTTCATTACCCTAATACAGCTGGGAGAGATTTAAAAATACTTGGCGCCAGTTTCTTCCAAGACCCCTGATCACAAAAAATTCTAACGAGACGACGAAACGCACCTAATGACCACCGCACTTGTTTCCTGCGCTTTGAATTGTTTGGCGAATGAGATATAAAGAAAGAGAGAGGGAGAAACATTGACATCGGAGAAGATACAAAAAGGGAAAAGCAACAATTCGAAACATTTCTGCAAATAAATTAGCGCTAACACACCGGATGATTGCGCTTTGAAAATTTTGAAATACGCTGAGACATACACTTCGCTCTCATCAAATGGAAGCCTCAAAAAAAAAAAAAAGGATGAACGCAGCATTTTTTTTAATTTCACGCACCCGGATCTGTTCTCTGCCTACAGGGCCCACATCCCTCCCGATCAAAGGGATTGTAAACTGTATCGTCATCAAGTGCGAAGCTTCCTTGGGCGAATTAAACAGGGCGAGAAGGCCACTCTACTTCAAATGGACGGAGTGCTGAAGTAACCAGAAAGGTACGAATGGTGAATGAATGGTCTACAGGAGTGTACGGAGGAGTGGGAAATGTAAATGCCGAGGACGGATGAAAAGAAGAATTTGAAATAATGGCGTAATGGCACAACCTTATTTAAATAGCATTAACTATTAGAAGCTAATGAGGAGAAAAATATCCATACAATACGGCACATCATTTATTCTTTTTTCACCCCCCTGATTATAATGCATACGCGAATGATTAACAGAAATGGTAACTACGGCCGTATAAGTTTTGTCGTAAAGATCAACCCCAGCCGTACTCCCTTAAAGTACGGCTAGGGTTGATCTTTCCCACAATGCATACGAGAAGCAATGTACATTATTCTTTCGCCATGAATTGTACTTGAATTATAAAAATATTATTATCAAAGCTATTGCCAAAATTTTGCAGTTAATCAACACTTAAAAAAATATCATTGGCAGAAGTTACTATCAAAGCTAATAGTTTAGGAGACATTGAGGTCTTACAATCTATTAGTTTGATACGACTTTAAAACCGAAATGTGGAAGTAATCTTTAGCCATTGCCATAATTGAAAGCAGTACTGTCAATTAATCCCTAGAACGGGAACACTAGGTGAAAAAACACCCCAGACAGATTTAAATATCGCGGAAAAAAGAAACGGCTTACGTTTACGAACCCCTTCTTGGTCGATGTTTCAAAATTTTAGCCAAAACTATTTAGCTCCCTTAATTTTTGATCAAAAGACGAAAAAATGAGCCCTCATGGAAACTTCAACGTCATACTGGGCCCGAGATACGGGCACTTGAAAATTGAGGTGTTTTTTCACCCCGCGATCGCCGAATAGGTAAAAAAAATAGCGTTGCCGTTGTAGGGTTAATACCAACGAAATTTTGACAAATTTATTCAACTGTCGCAATATTCTGGAAACTTGGGCATCCCCCAAGAGGATGCTGTACTATTCAAATTGTACTGTACCGAACCCGCGATAAGAAAACGAGAAACCTGATTCCCGACAGTACTACCCGATGATATATATATGTAGAGAGTTAGGGTTTGTTAGGTTATTAGTAAACAGGGGGAGTGGCGGACTAAGGAGCTCCGCTGTGGAAAGTGTGGGTTAACCGAAGAAATAGAAAGCCTAGCAGTGACGATTGCGGAGGAAATGACAGGTTGGTAAGGGGAGATGATAGGGTGACTGGGAGAGAGAGTGATGAGCCGATTGCCGTACGAAGGAAGTCGTTGAGAGGTGGAAAATGGCGGGGGTGGCCGCCCGGGAGAGAATCCTTTAAGAAGGGAGACGGGGTCGGCCGGTTTCCAGAGAACTGAGTGTTAGGGATTGAGGAGACGGCTCAACTTGAGCGGAAGGCGTTGAGATCCTGTGTTCGAGTAGAAGGAAATGAACCGGTCATTTTTTTTATGAACGCTTCCTATTAAAGATCAAACGGCGAGTCTCTCCGAAGTATTAATGAGAAACTGAAATTCATTTCCCATCGAATGGATTCAAGTGAGCGCTAGCGATTACTTGCGGTGACTCCGCGATGGATACCGTAGTTTTTTACATTCTACGAAAAATGACAGGATTGTCCATGTTGGATTAAGATGCATCAAAATGCACTATGTACCTAGGTAAATAGCTGTTCCAAGAATTGATAGCCGATGCCGAAAATGCCTGGATGGTGGTGAAAAACTTCACGAAGAGGTCGGTCTAGGATAGGCAATTCTCCAGCCTTTGAGATAATCGCGTTCTTTTCCAAATTCACCCGTAAAACGGGACACCCCAGAATGTGTGCAATTTTGCGAGGCATAAATGAATGCGAAATGGCTCGTGGGGACAATTGGAAACGGAAAATAACGAAAAACAGTGAGAATAATGATTCCGCACCGGTGGAGGAATGCATAACGGGATTTGGAAGACCCAATTAGAAATTGCTCTCCATGGACGTGGGCACGGAGATGAAGATAGACAATAAGCTTGGGAAAATAAATGAAGAACTAATAAACATTGAGATCACATGAAAATTGAAAAATATTCCAATAAGACAGAAGAAGTGGAATGAGGAGGAGATACTGAGAGATCGTGCGAAGTGAGAGAAAAGGAAATGCCAGGTTGGCGAAGTAAAGGGGAGAGAGTTCTGCAGCGCATGAAGAGTTGCATAAGGAAATAATGTGGCTCAAAAAGGTACTCAAGTTATGCTGAAGTACTTTTAAAAGTCCATGACGATGCATAATAGGTTTCAAGGACCGTAAAACCCATCTCTAATCGCTATGCTATACATATGATCATGAATTATGAACCGGGGAGGACACTAAACTTCCAAAAGATGTTCTGGAGAGGTAGGTGGAACGGAATGGCTCGCTGGAAAGGAGAAATCCGGAAGAGACGGAGCGAGTGAGCTAGGACGGAGGAGGGGGTGAGGATGAGACGGTTGGAGGGTGAGGGGAGGGTACCGTGGGGGGGTGGAGTGAGGGGGTAGTGGGCTAAGGGATCGCATAAAGGGTGCAAAAGAGAGCACTCGGCGGCCATGTTTCATTATTAACACATTTTCCTTCCCTTTTTTTTTCTCGGGGTCCCCGCTCTTTCTCCTCCCTTCCCTCGTTCCAACGACGCCGCACCACAGCGACCCACCCCCTCCCCCTTATCCCAAGGGTGGCGGGAACGCGGCGGGGGGAGGGGGCGAGTGGATGGGTAGAGGGAAAGAGCGAGGCTCCCGATGACGGAGGCGCACTGCTGGGGTTGAGGGCGGTGGATCCCTGAATTTCCATTAATTTTGGAGATGAGGGCGAAATGTGGGGTTGGAGACGAGGGGGTGGAGAGAAGAGAGAGGGAGGGGGGGTGAAGTGAATATGGATGGGGGAGTCGGGCAAGGAAAACCGTGAAGACTGCGAGTGAAAAAAAAGAACGAGGGAAAGAAGCATAGAGGGAGAGAAGGGAAACACAAGAAGGTCGTTTAAATTAATTTCGACGAATTTTTTTATCTAATTTTCCCCACTATCATAAAAAAAAGAGGAAGCGAGCTCTGGGACGCAAAATTAAATCTTAAATGTTTCTTCATTATATTATTTTTCTCTGTCAAGCAATCTCCGCCCGGCCTTCAATTAACTGCGATAATGTTCGAAGCAATTATTTGGAAATTTTCTTCGGAACTACTCCGAACGTGAAATATTGAAATAAGCTCTTTCCCGAGGAATCTCTGACCGCACGCTCTACGGAGGAGCTACCTTGTTATGGAGAAAATAGCCCTCAGGTAAATAACTTCGAAAGCAGCAGGGCAGCGGAAAATATGAGCTTCAAGGAGCAAAGTGTAACGAATTTCGTATAAGTGAAGGATCATGACCTTTTCAGTAATACATTTCTTCTATAATCCCGGCTAACATCATCAGCCTCTTTTTTTTAGTGATGCAACAGAAAAAAATTTGGCTGTAGAAAGGAGAAATTTAGAAAGAAGACCTGACCATGACACCTAGCCTCAATGTAGAATGGAATTAGGAAGTACTACCCCAAGTAAGCCGAAAAAAATTAAAGGTAATTGTTCACATTCCCTTTTAAATGAAAATAGGAAAGAGCATTAAATTTAAAAAATACGCTTTCTATTTATTCGGTAATAAAGTTATGATGGAAAAAGCAAGATGAGACAGGAGGCAGATTAGCCTAGACGAAAATATTTTCTGTCAAAAGTATCTACTTTCAGCATATCAAGAGCATCCTACACGTAAATTAGAAACCCAGAAAAACTCATATATTGTGTCAATTTCCACAGCTTAGAGATTATACCCGTAGCAGTAGCAGAGAAAATATTAAAACCTTTTAGAATCACTATTCAAGATACGATGAATGAAACTATGATGGATTGGCAGAGTAGCATATGAAGTCATTCGAAGACTCGATGAACTTGAAAGCCTATGGTAGACATAAGGATATGAAAGAAACTAACTGGATACCTGTACATCCCAATGCATGATGCATCACTAAAGGCCAAAATGGAAGCCGATAGAGGTAAGATTTACAAAGGAAGGTCAAACGATGAACTAAGTGAGACAGTGATGGAATACGACAATTCAAGAAACTATGAAGGGTTACGGAGATTTTCAGTTGACAGCAACTGTGGAAGAAACTCAGTTCTCCCTTTTCGTGAGGTGAAGCAATAAATCGAATCCTATTTCGCCAAAACATCCGTAGAGACTGCAAGCACAGAGTTTTTGTTTGTAAATGGTGAATTATTCGGAAATTAGTTTCACAGAGCCTTATTTTTTTGTTAACACGGAAAAAATTCAAGGGAGTTGACGGGTGTTAGAAGATAATTCAACGTTAATCGTCGGAGAAAGTAGATAAAACGATTACTAAGATTGGAGGCTGGAGCGCGTCACAAAATGCAAGCAAGGGAGAACGAGAGATACAGAAGGCTTAAAAATAACACGGGAATGTAAAACTAATTAAGCGCGGTGTAAGAGCAGGTTAACTTAATTTCACGAAGACAAAATTAGATGAAGACCCTAAAAAAAATCTTCCGTTTTGCAAGCAAATATTTATTCTTCGTGCTGCGCAACATCTGTAGTCCGTTTACGAGGCAGTCCAAAACAATCAGCTAAAAGTGATGAGAAAAGAAGTTCATTAAAGGTAATTCATGAGCCCGACTTTAAATTATCCCTACGGCCTTCACGCCCCATTTTTTCACATTTAAGTTAAAAGGGTCGACATAATTAGATTCCTTCAACTTCATGTCATATTCCGAGGATTTTTTTTAAGAGAGCCTTTATAAATATGGATAGGAGAGACTGAAGAATTAATTACACTTGAGCGGGTAGTGAACTAATGCATATCAAGAGATGTGTCGGTAATCCGAATATATGTAAGCAGCTGATATGCACAAGGGTACGATATTTCACATAATTTAATACATTTTTCAAGGTCGTCCTTAACACGCACTTGTGTATATATTTTATCAATTGAAAGCGGTCTCAAACAACTTTCCCAATGATAGTGCCGAAATACAAAAGAAAAGAGTAATGAAAACCCAAAAATCGCTTAATTCGATCGCCGCAACTAATGTGGTTGCTCGAGTGTTGGTTCCGCCGATCGCGACGGTAAATCGTTAGATTCTGCACGCAAAAAAGGAAAAGGAATAACTTTGCCATCATGTTCTCCTTAAGGACCCCATAAATGTGGGAAAATTTAGGGAGCAGCCGATTAGATGAATACAACTAGCTCGAGCATTAAAAACCTTAAACTTTTCACGAAAAAAATATGCCCAATCGGGAAGCAGTTTCTTTAGTTCAAGCACCTCTTTCAGGTTGACCGAACAAATCGACCAACCGCCACCCCCCTTTCTGGAACGTTAAGCATCCGCGAGGCGCAAATGATGAAGCGCCTCGCGACACACGCCTCCACGAGCCAAAATCCCTGCGTTAACTAACTGGACAACAAACATTACCGACTCCCCACGATGACCACCAATTAGTTCCCAGTCGTCCATGCGCACGGTGCCAACTCGATCCTATTCCACCGGGCGGAATGCGAAGCGGAAGGGGTGAATTGCGATCGGGGAGGCTACCTAGTCCCCCACGCCGTGCCAAAAATATTCCACGGTAATACACAGGGGTCGTCGTGCTTGTCGATGATATCGAATACCAACCCTACCCCCTCTCAACCCACGAATACCATTTCCACCCTGCCGTCTCGAGTGGTGTCGGGCGATGCAAAAGCCCCGACCTGAATCGAGAACCGCCCACTGGTTTGAAACGTGAGCGATGGCGACATGATTTGAGGGTGGGAGAGGTCACGTTGGTGGGGCACTGGGGGGAATTGGGGGTCTCGCCGGGGGCTTTAGGAGGGGAGGTTGAGTTCCCACCCTTCCCCACGACCCTCCTCCATCCTCCCAAACGCTCTCGGACGATGTAAAACGCGGGAAACTCGAGTGGGCAGTTTTTCGGGAGGGATAGGTATGTGTTGGGATAGGGGGGGGGGGGGAAGGGCGTGCGTGGTTGGGTTTGGAGTGTCCGGGGGAGAAAGGGGGTGCATAGTGCATGGGATGGCTCGTCCGCCCTGGTGCGAGAGGGAAAGTGGGGCTGGAAACTCGAGACTTGAAGTGGCTGACGGTCGAATATTTGGGCTCTCAAGTGGGCTTCATTGGTGAGGGGGGAGACGCTGAGAGGTGGGGACGGTGGGGCGAGGGTGGAGAGAGTCGGTGGGGAGCAGGGGGACGGTGGAGAGGAGGGGGAAATGGTGGCCAAATATGAGAGAGCGGTTACGTGAGGAGACCAAGTGATGTGGTACGATGGGACTCCTGGACATGCAGACGACTATGGATATGAAATACTAGACAGGTAGAGTGGCAAACTGGAGGGCACCCTGGAAATTAACATTCATCCCGACGAACAAGAGCCTTTTTGGGTTTACACACTTTTTGCATCGTTCATTTTTGACCCTCGACGCACGAATTTTTAAATTTTTTTGACTTAAAAAAAACGAGCTCCGTGCACAAAGAACGGCAGAAAACCACGTGAATAGCATAGGGCGAACCCCCGTCGAAAGTAAATTAGAGAGATCAAATTTCCCCATTGGCATGTATTTAACTTTCCACAAAGTCATATGAATTTATTCGCGAACGAAGTGATCGCTTGTGTAAAAACAAATACATTTGGAAGGGTGCCAAGCAAACTGATCGAAAAACTAATTATTCAGCAGAGTGGGACAAAAAAGTTATAATTTCAAATGCCACCTGTGCGCTGCATGATGATAGGTAACTAAAATATTTTCCAACATATCGAGAACCGGTAATGAACTCTTGGCTCTTCCAAACAACTACAAGCTAAGATTTTCGTGAGTTAATTTTTTCCCTCAGTAATCATTGAGTGGCGACAGCGACATTTATAGAAATTTAGAATTTAGACCTCATGGATTTTGGAAAAGGCAAATGTTAAGCACCTACAGTCAAGGTAATCATTTAACTTACGCTAGCCCAAGGCCCAAAGAAATGAGACCTACGTGCAAGGAATGAAACTATAACCTTCAAAAGCCAAGCAAAACATTTTCGCCTTTTGTCAAGCGGAAAAAAGGAATCTGACGATTTTCAATCTCACTCGAATAGAAAAAAAACACTCGAGGGGGGAAAGAGTTTTTCAAAATGCACAAAATATATCGAAAGAATAAGCACTCCGAGTACACAGGACTGCGTCCTTAGGGTCCGCAACACGAGTACACGTAATACTCTCCCACACTACACCCTAAAAATCTCTCTCTCTATATATATCTCATGCACTCGTCCCACCATCTCACTTGTTTAACAAAAAACCGTTCGAGTAGACAGCACATCGGATCAAGTGAACGCTCGCAGGGCTGAAGGGGCATGAAGGATTAAAAAGAAATTCATCTACGCTTTCCGAGTCATCGACTGCAACCATTTAGCATACAAACACACACATCCTCACACTACTCCCGTTTCCGCACACGCCTACCCTCCGCACAAACCCCGTTTCTCCCTGAACCCTGGAATACCTTCGTTGGCATCGCTCTTTTAACTCCTTTAATCATTACACAGCTGCTTCACCCCTTCCATCAACTCCCGCCTCTTTCCCCCAACCCCCGAGGTGACACCTACCCTGCTACTTCAGCCAAGGCGAAAAAGTAAAGAATTCCTGAGCGCAGTTAAGCCGCCTACTTTTTTGCCCCACCCCAGACCGCCCTCCGGTGGAAAATAACTCGAAAGTGAGCGCCAAGATTCGTTGTGTTGTGCCCCGTTTTTCTCCCATTTTCCCGGGAAAATAAACGAGAGGGTAGCGCATTAAAAGTAAGCGCGTTGCGTCCTCGCGGCGGGGACACCAAGAACGAAAAGAAAGAAAAGATTAAAAAAATATATATACTCGACTTTGAAGGAATGTGATATTTTTCAAGTCCTTCTCGAGGGAGAGAGGGAGGGAGAAAAAATGCAAACGGAGAGTATCGCGTCTAATAGCACTTGACCCTGTTAATATGCCTCCAGAACAACCTTTTACGATTCCTTTGAGTACTTACGACTCGACTCTTTTTCTCGCCCTTTCGAAAAAAAACATTAAATCTCGCGAACGCCCTAACTCTTTCATCTCTTTGTGCGCGACATATTTTTAAAAAGCCATTCTCAAAAGGCCCTCTTCACGTACGTTCCCTCCCCCCCCTGGAACCAACCCTCCCCCCCCTTTACCGCTCCTTCCCTCACACCTTCCCCCTCGCTTCCCCACTCGTGTTACCGAGAGTCGACTTGCTTGCTCCTCTTTCTCGAGGGCCGCATTGAAGGAGACGTCGATATGGTAAGGGGGAAAGTGGGGAGGGAACGGAGCAAATCCACGACGGGATCCCGCTCGGGCCGCACTCGCGGGGCACTCGATTCTTGGGGGGCCCTGACGAGGGGCCGCGACCCAAAAAGCCCCATCGCAAACGCGCCAACCTCTCCGTGAATTCTCTCCCCGAGAGTTACTGCCTTCACAGCGAGACCGTTACAAATAGCATGACCTAACGTGTTTTGTTTCAGGGTGACCACTATTAGACTTTTGGTTTTTACCAGGGTCTGATCAATGCAATCGCCTATTCCAGCTATTCTGTATTCTTTCCCCTTTTATCAAAAGAGCTCATTTTAATACAGTAAAGAGAGGAACTATTATTTCCACGTCTGGAACAATATTGGAGAAAGGACGTTATTAAGGAGATGACCATCTAACTGAGTTGGGAGATTTTGTAAAGAACACGTTTCGGGAAATATTTCAGGATTCCCTCGAAAATGGCTGCATATTCAATTTTCAAACGGAAAACGTTGTGAGATCATTATCATAGCAGAGGACATCATAAATGGAAGATGGAATTGCTAGCTCAAAAACGTGTTGAAGGTTAAGTACTCCCTTCAAAGAGATTTATCAATGAATGGAATCGCCGACGTGAAGAGGCCCTTGAACCTTTTTCTCGCAAAGTAAAATGTTTCAGGAAGACATTGTGTAAGCTAATTGTGATGTACACAATATGATATAATCTTCTTACTTATACATGGCTTTGCTAATTAAACTCCCTGCGTAGTATGAGAATACAGTTATCTTTGAACGTGATTTTGACTTTTGACTGTAATTAAGTGGATACTAAACACGAACCTAACTCACAACCAAAGAACATTGTTCTCCAAATGTATTGATATACTATATTTCCATGCCACATTCCCGACTGCTTCAAATAATTTGATCCTTTTTCCCGATTACTTGAAGTGATTGAGTCATTCCTACTTGCTGAAAGAGTGGCCACCTTTTGTAAGGGGAACGTTGTCTGAGTACTTGTGAGTTTCGAACGCAGAAGTACTATACTACTTCCGAGCCGAGAAGGCTGAGGTGAACTCTCTTCTGAAGGATTCTGGAAATCCCAAAAATCTAAATCTTGGATTTTTATTCCCCTTGGTTTAAGGAGGCGATTTAGATACCATGACCCAACCTAATTGGAACAACCACAAGCGCCTTGATCAGCACCATAAAATTCATCAGAGTGAAGCAACTTCATCCGCATTCAACAGATCATGAGCTAGAATTTTAACACGAAAACGAAGAAGTTACTAACCCTAATCAACTCTGCAAGCTAATAACTAAATGTTACCAAGCACTAAATGTAAACTAACACTGGATTGTGGGCACTATAATTATACAAACAGAGAATGGCATCGCTTTGAACAAAAAAGAGAATCTTGGTATCATACACACACACAACACACTATGGTGATGCTCTCACCGGAGTGAGGCAGGGGTAACGCATGAGAGTACTCACCGGATGGTGGTTTCACGTCGTCCCGGTGGAGCTCCGGCTTCGTGGACGCCAGCATACTCAGTGGGTGGTTGGCCGCAGCCGCGGCAGCGGCAGCCGCGGCGGCCGCCGCTGCCGCCGCGCTCGGTCCCGTCAGGGCGCCGGAGAGGCCGAGCAAGGAAGCCGCCGATGTGGGGGGTCCGCCAGGGAGGCCGGGGTGCGGCGGCATCATGGGCAGCGGGGGCGCGGCGTGGGCGGCAGCCGCTGCCGCAGCCGCGTGCGGCAACTGTTGGGCGTGCATCTGTTGCTGCGGGGGAAAGAGGGAGGAATTAACGAGACGTCCCCTAAAACAGCAGCATTTCAGCTAAAAACCCATAACAATACATAAAACACCGAGGATTATTATACATAATTTATGCAATATTTTAGGCATTAGGAAGAGAATTGCGTTGACGAAAAATGATTTCACAAGAAGGCGAAGAAGAAGAGATTTGATTAAACCTTAATCCTAACAAAATCAGCAAAGGTGTTAAACGATTGCTATCAAAATATTTGATTTCGCATTTATAACGTGACAATATATATGACCATCAGTGATCCATGGCAATGAGCATTAATCGATAAGATTCCATGGAAGTCAATACTTATGACCATTAAATTTTGCCTTAAGCAGGAAACCATTATGTGCATAAAAGTTTATCATAAGAACTTAGGTACATGCTTCGTAATGTGCTTACGGTGTCTCGGGAACCAAAGGAGGGATTATTTGAAAATTCTCTTGCAAATTGACGTTTTTCAACGATTAGTCACAATGAGGATCAAATTTTATACCCGGAACAGGAAGTTAGAAAGCTATTGGATACCAACTAATTGGAAAAAGCCCATTATGGGCAACGAAGGGCAACTTGGTACCACGTAGCCTCAAGTTTCGAACAGCATGACCAATCGCTATGCATGACAGAAATTCGGCACGTCGTGTGCAGAAAAGCGAATTGAGAGCGAAACAAAATACCGGGATTCCCTACACTGTGCTGGTGGCATTCTGGGAGATGATGTGTAAAAGAGCAACGAACCTGTGATCCAGGTGGTATTCCCCAAGTTGGAAAATACATTTGAATTACACTACTTTCGACACGTTGCTGGGAGTGTGTCACTGAATCGTGAAAATAATGATCCCGTTTCTTTCCCAAAGCACACATCCACAAGCCCAGGTGGTTGGAGGTTGAAATACGACACCAACAACTAAATCCGTTAACGTACCACGAAAGAGATAATGATACTTGACAGCATGTGCCGAATACTCGAAGCGCAATGGGGAAACTATCTCAACATTTTTTTCGCCAATCACAGTGTTGCCAGAAGTTAGACGTATGCAAAAGCGTACCTCGAGCTAATGATACCGATTTTTGATTAGTGAAAAGGGAGCATCGAGGTTTTTCCAGCACTAGCAAATCAGGTCCTGGAACAAGTTAGCGACAAGACGACATGAATGCACGCGAGAGTGAAATATCTATCTAAATTGAAAACGGAGATCCTCAATATTTTCCCTCCCCTCAGGAGAATTGCTGAATTATACAATAAAAGTACATTCAACTTGGAATTTGATGCCGCGGTCGGATTCGCGGTACCTAGAATTTTTTTCCGCATATCACAAAGGTATGACTCTAAAATTGTTCGTCTGTCATGATAAATAGTCATTAACATCATTTTGTTAACTACCAAGCTTAATTATTTTACTTAATAGCATTTTCGACGAAGACAACTGCAAGTTTAATGATATACCGCGGAAACCGCCGAACCGAATTCAAGGCAATTTTCTCTTGGAAGAAACACTCGGGAGACGAGTAACTAGGTGACAAGGGTTGGGTTGGTCTGGATGGCAAATTCTCAATAGAAATGTTAAGTTTTTCCATTCCGCAGTGCCAACGAAGATGGAGAAAAATTGGCGTATTGAAACACGGACCTTCGATAACGAGCATATCCTAAACGCGTCTGGAGAAAATAATTCAAAATAAAACAGAGTTTCAGGGTGGTATAACGTTTTAAAAAAAAATTGGTTGTTCGATAAAACGTTGAACCGAACCAAGGCGAAATAATTTCAAGCAATATTACTCAACTTAGTAGAAGTCATGAAAAGGCATCAAATCTTTAAGAAGTTCCAGAAATAACTAACTCTAATTTCAAATTATAATAATGTTAAAACATAAACTCGATGGCATCAGGCCTACCACGATGTATTTTACAGATGTTTTTTTGTTACCCAGGTGTATTTTACCCAGGATGGTTTACCATGTGGGAATTCAGTTTGAGGAATGGAGAATAAAAGGTATATTTCAACAGATTTTAATTTCTGGTGTCATTAGTTTCGACCCACATAAACCCATCGTTACTATTCGGGTCTGAAACTAAAGTGTGTGCAAGTACACTTTGAATTTCTCGTTCTAATACAAATTTAAATTAGTATCGCTTAATCTCAACCATGTCGACAAAACAAAATCCAAAATACGAGAGAGATAACTTTTTTCTATGGGTCTATAGGGAGAATAAAAAGGGATTTGAAGCAATACAATGACAAAAGTGGATTAATAAGAAAGCAAACAGATTTACGCAAATGCAAATTGTTTGAGATATTTTCCCAGGGCAAATGAATTTCAAAATCCCCAGATGAGAAAACGTAAATTTAAAAAATTAATACATTTATACCTTTCAATCCCGTTATCAAGAGAGTTGAGTGGGCATTAGGGGATTTTAAAAAAATAATACCAAGCGAAAAACCTTGAACGCACCTCACAAAATTCCTCCTCCACAAACGTTCACGGTTCACAGAACTATGTATGTCCACGAAGTTTCCCCTGCAAACATTATTACGCGTAGATCGTTCATTTCCTGATTTTACCAGAGGTAATGATTAAGCACACCAACGCTCTATTGCAAGGCGTTTCAGGGTTTCAGTCATGAAATGACGAAATCCGTTCCAAACACCTGAAATTTACCTTCGTTGACGAGAGTAACGATCAATAAATTACCTATACCTATTTCCTACCACGGATCAAATCTAATTTCCCGTGTGCACTAACCTGAATGTTACACAAGTATGTTTTTCCTCACAAAAAGACTTTGAGGATTTGCAAACGCCACCAAACGTAGTGCACGTTGGTGCAATTGTGGCGGCTCCACTCCAACTAAGTTCAGTAAGTTTCGCACATAACCTATTGAACTGGGGCGTACGGGAAGTAAATAAAAATGCGGAAAAGGCGTCACCAAACAACACTGATTTTAGTTATTCAAACAAAACTCCAGTGACTTTTGTAATTCATTCATTTAATAACAAAGTGTTTGAACATACATTTATTTCCATCGTGGGCTCCGGAAGTGCAGCCATTGCATTACAAAAACATGTTAACAGTTAAATGAGTGAGGCTAAATTAAGAACTCGGTTATGAAAATGTTTACTAATTTCCAGAGCTCCAGGTTTTTATAATGATGCTGCTAATTGTGTTTTTTGTAAAGCATGCAACATTTTTGCGCACGAATAACTGTCGCGAAAATCCGCCGTTTTGCCTATTTTTAAGTGAATCTGAAATTTTCATATAGACAACTATTATTAATAATCTTTTCCATTAAAAAAAATTAAAATAATTTACAAAGGCAAAGGTAATTAGATATTCCTTCATGCTTACCAATGCATTATTTCATGGATTATATGTTAGGAATAGTGAAAATATTTCAAACGGGTATGCATATATATGGCTGCGTAGATTTTCGCGGCGGTGGCTTGAAGAATTCTGCATGTCCGGGTTTTCACCGCGTTGTTGTTTGAAGCCGACAACAGTTTCGCCGAAGTTTCATCCGGCGTCTTCAGGTCGAAGATGAGGATTCAGATTTTGGCCGTCCTTACATAGGTGGTCCCGTCCGGGTGCTGCTCTCTGATTGGTCCTTTTTCGGAGGACTCTCTTCCACGCGTTATGGAGATGGTAGCCTTCATCTCTATTGAAATTCGCCGGGTTTTTGGCTATCTCAATGGCTTCTCTGATTAGGCGTGGGTAATATCTACTTTCTTTACTTATGATTGTAGCGTCATGGAATAGAATATCATGGCCGGGTTCACTCCATTTATGCTCGGAGATGGCCGAGAGGTGAAACTGTTTGTTCGTAGTAGCCCGGAGGTGTTCTTTCATCCTAACTTATGGCATATGGGTATGCATATACATAACATATCGGTAAACCTTAAGCATGAGGGAATACGAAATATGAAAGAAAAAAACCATTAAATTTTCGTCGCTAATTGAAAGACAATACTATGCGTTGTATGCTAAGAACAACCGAAATTTCCCTTTCTTTTGGCTTCCTGGTTCTTCAAGCGGAAATGACTCAAGTAATAAAAATTCAACTAATAAAAAAGTCAAAATGACACAAAAACAATTGAAAAAAATAACTCACCGAAGATAAACTTCAACACACAATGGTAATTTATTTTTACGGGTTTTTATCGTTAATATAATACCATCTGATACTAGAACAAAACAACTATCAAACGCGGAAATTAGTTCAAACAGTGCAAAAAAAAGGTTACGTACATCTACTTGATACCATCCCGCTTCTCGAACACCACGTGGTATTTTCATTCATGACGCAAGGACATAGTGAACTGTCTCAACACCATGGGAAAAATACCTGGGATGCACAATAATAGGGTACGAGACTAGGAGTAAAAAAATAAAAGAGTTGCCTTGTTTCGATGAAAAACAAGCGACAATTTACAACGCCGCGCGGGAGGCTGGGGAGGGAAGGGAACAGGACACGGTTAAAGATAAAGCTGCCCCGAATGTTGCTCATGAGCATATTTGTAATTGCGGAGTAATTGAGCGGAAAATTTATGTTTTTTTTTGGGGACGGGAAATTTACGTCGGCATAAAAAAGTATGCCTCCAACGCTCTCTCACGTCCCTCAAATCCCGAGCCCTCGTCGCCCTTACTTAAACATCATTAATTCAAAGTCCTCTTTTTTTTCATTTCCCCGGACGCCCCTCTTTTATCTCTCCATCGGCGTTTTTTACATAACTTCCTCACTTCCTCCCACCCACGGCAAACCACGGCCCCACACCCTTCCCTACCCTCCCCGAAAAATGCTTTGTCGCCTCCCCCCACCCCTAAAAAAAAGGTCCTCCAGCATTACCCTTCCGCAGTTAAAGCACCCCCTCCACCCTCCCTTCCCTCCCACTTCAACCGGTATCCGTAACAAACACCCAATCCTAATCAACATTCCATAAACCCCTCCCGACATAACAGATCCAGAGCTGTGAGGGGTGAAATGCCCATAAATTAGCCTAAATTCTTGGCATACCCTCTCTCCCCCTTTCTCCACTCTCTGCGATGATGAGATGGAAAAAAGTAAAAGGCATATTCTTACGGGAGGAGAACGGAGAAGCAGAGGAAAGGCATCTCGGAGGAGAGGGCGTATGACCAATTTCGCCTAAAGATGGTGAGAGATTCTTACTCGGCGGGATTGAAAGTATTAAATAATTGAGCACAAAGAAGAGCGGGAAATTATGCCCCTCTTCGGTTTACGTTAAATGAAAACAAAGGGTTTTGCGAAAGTGAACGGACTGGCCTAAGGACACAAAATTGTTCTTTTACTACTCAAAGGAAGAATTTTAGAGTGTAAAAATCATTCGCCATGACCGGGATTCGAACCCGGATCCCTCGATTCTCGGCTTTAGGAGTTCTTTAGCCAGTTAAGCTACCGAGGCGTCCACTTAAACTCCGAAATTTTGGGGGTTTTAAAGGAACAAGATGTTGTAAGACGAAATACCGTACAAACAATGTCACAGGCATGTATTTTCAAATCAGCTTAATCAATCTTGCTCACAGATTTTGCCTACGATTAATTATTCTAAGAAAATTATCATGGGAAAAATTTAAGGTGCCAAAGTAATCTAGTACGTAGATAATTATGTGAAAATTCTAAATGAAAAAGTCCACGCTACATAACTGTAAATACAACGACGCTTTACCGGTACTAAAAATTTCAAAATTAGACCTCAATGCGGCCGTATCGTACCACAGTTGCTGTCAATCCAGCTGTCAATGGCAGCCAATGAGTGAGCCAATTTTAGCGAGAGCGGCGGTAAGACAATTTGAACAATAGCCATAAATATTCAAAGGCCATGGGAGGTTTCTTTCCGTAAACGAGGACGCCAAGCCAAATAGTATGCATACGCTTCTTCAATCAAAGAGTGGAGTGAGCTGGAAGGAAATAACAGGCCCACAACTTTCACTATTTATACAAGAGTTTATATACCTATCTCAAGTCAAAACGACTTTTGAAAATACCCATAGACCATTCGCAGACAGGTGGAGGTTGAGAACAACAGAGGAATAATAGCCTATTTACGCAGGAGGGATCCGCCGACACCGGGATCGACCGGAATGAGGAGAGAAGAGCGAAAACAACGGCGAAAACTCTTTAAGTCAATAAGATGGAAAATCACCGCGACCCAGCTCTCGCCAATTTTCCAGGAAACATTTTTGCTCACCGCCCTCCGCTCAACTTATTACTTATTCCTCCTTCCCAGGAAGCGGGGAGGGATGACGGGTTCCTGCCCACCCTCCTCATAAGAAGACCCCCCCTTCAGCTCACCTCCCCTTGTCTAACCCTAAACACCCTCTCTCCTTGGCCAACTCCTCCCGTTCCGTAAGATTCTCCCCCAAACGTACCCCAGGGGAAGGGGAGGCCGAAGAGATCCGCCATTTTTGCTAATGCGACTTAATTTACTCCGCCCTCGAACGGAAGAATGCCGCGAGGGAGCGGCTCAGGAGGGTGCGGGGAGGAAATGGGTGGGCACAGCTGTCGACGAGGGTGGGAGAGGAGAGAGAGAGACAGAGGGGGCTGTGTGATATCTAACATGGAGAGCCGATATAAGAGAAACATCGTAGTGGTGATAATTAACGACTATCTTGAAAAATATCGGCAATATATTACATATCGCTCATCGACTACCACAACCATATCTTTTAGCGACCCCCCCCCCCCATAAATTTTAAGAGCAATATATACAATCGCAGTCATAGCTCATATATGAACTAAAGGAATAGCTTTTTCACTGTCGTCACGTGGAAGGTTGTCTTTCCACTCTCTTCTACGCCAATGTACGTAAAAAGTATCACCTAGCAATTTTTCTATATCTAAATCTCATCTGCATCTACATAAATACCCTGCGAGTCACCAAAAAGGTGAGTGGCAGGGGGATAGGGGCACTAAGATGCTGGTGGAACGAGTGCTGAATACAAACTGAAGCAGCAGCCGAGCAATCATTCTGGAAATCATCTTATTTCGGCCAATCATTATGCAAAGTTCCACTGTACCACACATTCAAAACACCTAAAATATGATTTACTTAAACTAGCTTATAAAATGAAAAACAGTGAGAAACAACTCCATAATACTTTATATGAATAATTGACGAGAAGGAAGAGTTTCATATAAGTTTAGGTCAAGGGTTATTTCTAAACGAACTCTGTAACACTTCTAAAAAAAAATCCAATAAATGCTTGACATAGTTCGTACCATTTAGAAGGATATAACAACGGACCTGTATACAATCCATACCGAGAATATCAGCCTAATATCCACATCGGCGATTATGTCTGAAGCTTGATATATCGCTACATACTCGATATATTTCCCTACACCGGTTCTTTAAAATAATCCATGCCGACCTGGAAGTAATATAGAAGCAATATCGACATGGCGTCAATGTATTGGCTTATCGGAAGACCCTATGAGGATAGTAGAGAGATAGAGAAGGGAAGAGGGGGGAAGTACTATGTCTTTGAGGAAGGAGGGAAAAGAGACGATGGGGTGTAGGAGAGTCGCCTTCGAGGAGAAAAATTTCAAGGGGGATGTGGTTCGGAACACAAAAAGGGGTGGATGCGACGCAAGGGAGAATTGCTCAGGGTGGGAGAGCTCTTCGGAATGTAATGGCCGAGGGGTGAAAGAGCCTTGGGGCGGGAGAATATTCAGCACCGAGAGTTGGAGATTCTGGAGACGTGAGAGGGGAAAAGGAAACAGGCTAGGGGCTAAAGAACAGGAAAGGTCATACCCCGGGGGCATCGATCCGGGCACCCATTGAACGCCGCTACTTTTAAGTCATTATGACCGATAAAA
Source organism: Hetaerina titia (assembly GCA_037158775.1). Taxonomy (NCBI): domain Eukaryota; kingdom Metazoa; phylum Arthropoda; class Insecta; order Odonata; family Calopterygidae; genus Hetaerina; species Hetaerina titia. The sequence goes on along the minus strand of CM073777.1, from coordinate 67,450,238 downwards.
AACACAACGACATCCATACATTCATTGTTCTTCACTTAATGACTTTCATGATTTTTTTCCCTTTTTTATACAGACTTATTTTTTTCCCAATTACAAATTTCAGCGTAGGCGATTTATCAGAGCGGAAACCTACTGCTCCAATCATTAAACGAAACCTTAGTACTAATACATAGCTGTCATATTGTAGGAATTATAAACATACTCATATACAAGGGCGGTGTGAAAAGTCCTAACAAAGATATAAGCCATTTTTTCTGAAATTTTCTGAGTCGGAAACTTTTCAGACAAAAAAACTGGAAGCTAGCAAATAAGTAAGATACTGACTCTACTGTCATAATATAGGGATTTGAATGGGTATCTTGGGCCTTCTAGTCTTCCCTCAACTAATATTTTATTTACCAAGTTATCCATATTTCCTTTGGTTGCATACATAAGACTGATCTAAGACTGTAGCTTTTTGGCTTAGGCATTACACAAGAAAGAAAATAGGGGGCTAACGATTAATAAGCGTTGCGGATAGAAGACGAGCAGATGGATACCTTAGTTGTGGGAGAGTAGGATAGGGAAAGGCAGCCTGCCCCAAAAGAATTTTTTCAACAGTTCAAGTGTCGCACAGATCTATGCCTCATCTGGCGGAAAATATGGCTCACTCGAAAAGGTCTCCGCTTACTTAATTTACTAATTTTTCTGACAGTGAAGACCTCCACGGTCTGCAGGTGAACGAGTCTAAGGCTTTAACAAGGAAAATTCCATCAACAATCACTTTCATCCTACTTCAAACCACATGAATTTCTTTCTCGAGTACGTTTCCAACAGTTACGAGTGAGACTTTTGATTTTTTCAACGGCCTAAAACGATGGCATTGAGTGTATCCCTTTTACTCCATTGCAATAAACGAGGTCCCGAATAACCCGTGAAAACTGTTCACTCTGACTTACCCCGAATGCATGCAGTAAGTGACATCAGAGATTGTCTTTTAAAGGGGGATCAATTGAATACTTTTCACTATGCATGTGCCTGACTCTTGTAGATAAAGTTGGTTAAATACTATGGAGAATAGAAAGAGAGGAATAACACCCCTATTTACACCAAAGCAGAGATGAGATTACACTTTCGATGTTGATACAACACTGCCCCAGCTTACAGTCAATAAAATGATCTCCTTTTTTGTAGTTTATTAATGCTCCCAGCTGACTTTGATCCAACGGCGTTATTGCCACATAAATTACGTTTGCTCTAACAAACATGAGTTAATTTCGTAAATCCGTGCCAGGGGGCCTCGCAGTTAACGCATTTCCGCTGGCGATATTATGACATTGGCAGTGAACGTTTTTGCTTTGACGGATAGGAGGATTATGTTGACCCGGTAGCTTCCGCATTGGCTTCGCACTCAGGGGTTCTGGACTCGAGACACAAACGTACTTAAATTGGCAAATGCTGAAGGAATTGCACAATTACAATGCAAACCTACCCTATTACCACACCATGGCCAAGTGTTTAAGAAAATATTTTAGATGCTATAGTGTAGTTTTATTCAAATATTTGTATTCGAGTAAATTTAGTTCAAATAATGAAAAAGACCATGCTACACCTCTTTCCCTTCTCTTTGAAGGCCCTAAACTTTGCCCAGGATACTCACTCTTATCCTTGGGAGACCTCAGCACAGTTTCGGCTCCAGTTGCTGCACCTACCGTTACAACATTATAGAAATTATAAAAATTACAGGAATTTCAAGAAAAAAATCATGAGTGACAACTACTTCTAATTGGTTTTCGTTTCAGATTACTCAAATAAGATCTATTCGCGGTAAGTAATACCAACAAATCCGTTGAAAATGTCGGTCGGCAATCTGGGAACCAATAATGGTAAAATTAGGATTATTAAGCTTCGAGTGAACGGTATCATATATATATATATATATATATATATATGAAAAAAACTTAGCAACACACACGAGAACACATAAAAAGGACACTCACAATAATATCTTGATAATTTCGACGGACTCGAACTCCGTCTTCTTCGGAAGATAATAATCAGTCATATCTTATCTTCCGAAGAAGACGGAGTTCGAGTCCGTCGAAATTATCAAGATATTATTGTGAGTGTCCTTTTTATGTGTTCTCGTGTTGTGTGTTGCTGTCTTTATAGTAAGTTTTATATACACATATATACATATCTTTCCCATTTCCTTATCTCTATTTCAATGTGAATTAATATTTATTCGCCGTATGGCGGTATTTCGTGTTTGGATCTATATATATATATATATATATGTAATATAAAAATGAACGGATGTATATATATGTATATGTGTGCATGTTTCTCTTTATATTTTTTTCTTACAGGTTCCCCCCACCTTTCCTCATCTATTTGAAAACCCCAACCCCTTCATCCCTTACCCTTCCCTCCTGGTGCTACACCCCCTGCCACACACCTTTTTTGGTGGCTCGCAGGGTATTTATGTAGATGTATCTTCAACAAATGTTAACCACGACTGAACTCAAATTCACTTATTTCAATGACCCGCTTAAAGAATTAATATTACAACCACTGCAAGACTAATCGAGGTGGTACATGCAGAAAGTCCTTGTAAAAGGGAACATTTTCTTTTGTGTGGCAAATGGTATCGCATTGTCTCATTAAATGTTATTAACTATGCATCACGATCAAAAAACAGATGATATCTGTGCTCAACAATTCCACGGGCAAAATAATACACATGAGCTATAATCAGCAACAAAAAGATAACTATGAAAAAAAGGACATAAAAAGGTGACGATTTGTGAGTGATGTTCGCGAAAAGAACTAAAAGGAAATGAACAGAAAGCCTCCGCCATACGTTACTACCATAGAGTGGAAAACCTTGAAAAGGGCTGAACGACACAAGCACGAGAACAGATTTGACGTCGGAAGGAACACTAAAAACCTCTAAAAGACAGGGCCAAATTCGTTGGCCAATTACAGACCGTTCGATGCTTCGAAACGAGTAATCTTTTTAATTTTACGAGCGCACATTATTCAGATACTAATTCCAACTGCCTGAATTCGACCTGGGACCATCTGGAGCATTAAAATGAAAGGTACATGGGCACTAGAAATATGTAAACAGATTGAATCCAATGCCATAAACTCAACTCGAGAAAATGGGAAATAGGTAGACCACACCAGCAGCGCTTGGGTGGCAACGACGAACAGTGGAGGGGCCAAGGAAAAAAAATCCATGGGAGACGAGGGGAAAATGGAAGCAGCTCCCTTAAAAATTCACGAACCATTCGATCCACACTCCCCACCCCCTCTTTGCCTCCTGGTGCGATCAGCTTGCTTCCTCCCGTCCTTTTACCCTCAAATCTACTCCCCCCCCCCAGCACGAAGAGCCGTTCTTACCTACGCCACCTCCAGGACGAAAGCCTCCCGAAAATCCAAAAACCTTATTCCACCAGCCTCCCACCATACTCCTGCCCCACCTCCGTCCCCGCATTGAATTTACTTCGCCCTTCCCTCCTTCCCTTCCGCCTTGCTCCACCCCAGCATAAAACTCACCCCCCTCGAAGAGTATTTTCTTTCACTTCCGATCCGCCTAGCTCTCCGAAATCCCCTCCTCACCCTACCTTACCCATCAGCTCGGGAAAATCTCCCCGTCCCCCTCCAACCCTCACAAACTCACACATCCAAACCTCCCCGCCACCTCACCTCCCCACTCGCATCATTCAAATCCCCACCCCTCATCCGACTTCGTTTTCGCTCTCTTCCCATTCCGAACGTTGTCGTGAGTCGGGAGGGAGGGAATAGGGCTTTCGGCCGAGATGGAGAGCGAGGTGGTGCGAGGCGGAAAACGGAATAAGAAATAAGAAAATCTCACAAACCCTTTTCTGGGGTAAGAGTGGCTCGATTAAAGGTGAACGGCTTCGACGTTCTCGAGGGCTCACGTCGGTGAGACGCGCTCGGAATTTTTTTTTAATGAAGGCAGCGATACTCAGCGTGGTGGGCTCACAATAATTTAATGCGCCCCAATCAGGATCTTGGTTTGTGCCAAAAGGAGGGAGTTCGCTCCGGGGATTTGAAGTGAAAGGATTTCAGGAGGGCCAAACGAGGGACTTTCAAAAAGACACCAAACGAAATATTTACTTTGAAACAAGAGTGCCGTACCAAGAACAAAATCCATAGTCATACACAAACGCATTATAATAATCGCTCAGTCAATAAAAAAAACGAAGAGTTGGGGTCGCGGATACAGAGTTTTTTTTTGTAAGTTCAATCACGTATTCAATCTAATAATCGCGATTATTTTACGGGGACGTGTGATCAGAATGTGCCTTATGTACAAGAAATTGGTGGAAAATCACTATCAAATGTGACTGTGTCCATCAATCCGGGTGATTTTTACGCAGGGTGAGTTCACACACCTAAGACATAGACAACAGCGCCACATAATATTTTACATAAAATCCATAGCGCAAATAGGCATTTGCAAATCAAGTGCACAACATTCTTTGATTCGTTAATGACTCAGGACGACAAAATGTTTACAATACACACGGATGACGACATGTTTAGAATACATACCAACACATACTATCTCATTTCGTTCAATATCGCATTAACATTAGTTATTAGAGTAGGTCAATGACGGCTATCACCATTTGGGATAGGTGGATGATTCGGTAGGGGTAGAATGACCGGGGAATGAGGAAGAGTAGAGAGAAACCCGGCCTCGGGCATTAGCGATGAGCGATATGCGCCAAGGGGTCCACAATTCAACGTCCCATCCGAAGGATGATGAAGATGAAGTATTCTCCACTTAGCAACTAGGGATGGAGCCCCCTAATAGGAATAGGGATGCCATTCAAATATCCCGGCCATCTCCGGGATTCGAACCCGGGCTCTGGGGGCGAGAATCCAGTTCATTAACCACCGCCCTATCCCTATTCCCTCATATCATACCTCGTGCCGCGTTATGCATGACAAATGGCGGGCAAAAACTCAATTCTTTTGACGACTTCGATTTAAACTGAGCGACACAACACTTTCCAACTACACAGTGCCAATACTCTTTAGGAGTTCTGGAGAAAGGTCATGTCCGCAATTTCCTCTTAACCGCCAAACCTGTCAACGCGCCCTCGTCATCTTTCGATTCAGAAGCCCCTCTATGGCAACCTGTCGCAAAGACAAACTCTTCCTCGATTCTCCAAATTTTTCTCTATTTTCCGGATAAGACAATTAAGTTCCATTACGCATCTAAAAAAATCTTAAATAAAACTAGTTAAAGACATATCTGACCACACGGAATGGAAGATTTCTATTATTTAAGCACCAAGAGGTCCAGGGATGTAAGCTATAAGGATAGCGATTCACAAATTCACGTTTTACACGTTTCTGCAACAGTAAAACAGATTTCAAATCACTGCTCATCCGAAGGTAACAAATTTATTATTTATACTTTAAATTATTATGCCTATAAAGGTATCGACGTGAGTTACTGATGACTTGAAAGCCATTTTGCACAAAAAACTGGTCCAAGGGAAATAAAAGTATTCCCCCAAACGATTCGATGAGAGCATATCACACGCTCATTATTGAATGGATGCGAATTGGTTAATGGGGCCTATGATTTAAGTGAGCGAAAGGGTTCCCATGATTTCAGCTTGCCCTCGGACGGTCTCGCCTGACCGTACAGCTCTCCTCCCACTCGACTAACCCCATCTCAACCGTTTCCCTTCTCTCGCTAACCCCTTGGGCCGTCACCATCTTGACGAAAAAGAAGAATCCTCCATAAACCCTCCTCTCTCAGCCCCTACATCCTATCCACTCACCCCCCACGGAAAATACACCGGAGAGTGGGTGGGAAGAGGGCTTAAAGTAGAAGGGGGGCAACGGGAAGGGTTGTTCAAGAAAGATTTTTCGCGAGGAGAGAGAGAGAGGATGGGAGTGAGAGGAAAATAGAGACGAGAAATGAGGGAGAGGGAAGAATCCCTGGAGGAGGAGAGGAGGGAGGTCAGAACGACGATCCCAACAGAGAGTGCGAGGAGACGGGGACCGGGGTAGTGGAGGAGCTCCCGAAAAATACATGAATTTCCGGAAGACGCGGGGAGGTCCCACAACCCCACGAGGAAACAGATGCCGAATCTCTCACGAATTTCCAAACAACGGAGTTCACCGGACCCTTTCAATTTTCCAGCGCGACTCCGGAATTCGGTTAATCGGGCGTTTTGAGCACCACTTTACTCCTTCGCCGGATTGACTTCGACTCATCTCGAGCAAAGAAATAAGATTTCACGTAATCTATAAAAATACAACTATAAAAATAAGCGAAATCCAGCGGAATAACCAGAAAACTTTATTACCGAACCAAAATGGCACTCAACGGGCTATAAAAACGTACTGCTTCGAATGAACTTATCTCATTGCACCCTATCCACCCTTCTTTTCCTCCGCATGTCTTCGGAGAAACGGTGTAACACATGTAGTTAAACTTTCATTCGAACCACGCCTCTAACATTGTTTGGATTCTCAAAGTAAAAATGAACACGCACGTATTGCTACAAGTTAGTCTACAACAAGTGAATTAGGCAGCATTGCACACAAACCACAAAACGAAAGGTGTAAGAATAAGTTCGCCTGAGTCTTCCAAAACCTAACTCAGTCGAATGCATAAAAAAATTGTTTTTTTTTTAAATCTTGAAATTAGCATTGAAACAATAACACAGCTGGATCAGACACCAAAAGAAAAGACTATTATACACACTTCCGCGCAAATTCATTCCTTTGAAAGCTCCATTCGGTCGTTCTCATAATTAATATATGCGCCATAAGAATAGGCAATATTACTATGGATCTTCTGCTCGACCTTTGATTGAACCTTTTTTTGTCTCAATATGTTTTCAGAGGCGAGGTCTACATTATTCTCTCAAGTGTATAGTTAACCCTTGAAAGATGTCGCTATTTTTTTTACCTAATCGGGGCGCGGGGTGAAAAAACACCCCAATTTTCAAGGGCCCGTATCTCAGGCCCAGTATGACTTTAAGAGTTCCATGAGGGCTCATTTTTTTCGCCTCTTGATAAAAAATCAAGGGAGCTAAATAGTTTTGGCTAAAAGTTTGAAGGGTACGGGAAAATCGACCAAGAAGGGGGTCGTAAACGTAAGTCGTTTCTTTTTTCCGCGAGATTTAAACCGGTCTGGGGTGTTTTTTTCACCTAGCGTTCCCGTTCTAGTGTTAAGCACCGGAATACAATCTGAATTAGGCACTGATACCCAGCTTCTACTTGAATAGTCATATTTTCGCTGCCACTTAACAGAGAATTTTTAGAATCACTACCCAATAATTTATTTCTGTACCTAGTTACCTAATGTTTTTGACAGATTAGATTTTCTTGGCGGAATTAGGATTTCGTTAACACATTAACTCACTGCAATTAATGAAAACAGCACACGGATTAACTGGCTAAAGCACTCGGCCGGATATCAAGGGCTCGACTTCCGGTCAAGGCGAATGATTTTTACACTCTGAAATGATTGCGTTGGATGCACGGCGATTCATCGGGAGAAAGGTAAGAGACAATGAACCGAAAGACGGAATTTCTTCAATGTTCATGTTTGGAAGGTAAATGTTTTGACTGGAGAATGATGGTACCCCTTTGAAGCGGGATTGGTGAAATCACTCGCAGCGAATGAGTGAGAACAAAGTTGGATAGCAAACCTGCGAAAGGTTTGCCATTTCATATTTGTTAACTGGGGGAAGGATTGGACACGGTTGAAAAAGGAACGCCGCACTGGGTAGAGAGAGGGTAACTCCGCACAAAGCGGGAAAAAAAATTATTTTTATCTAATCCGTACCATTTGGGAGGGTTATTTGATTCATTAACAGCGATGTAATTGATGAGGGAGGAGGAGGAAGTCAGCAGTCTGGGATTTCTCCCTCGCGAAGCCGCCGCATATTGAGCAAGTCAGCCTAATTGACGCTTAGGAGGAAGGAGGGGGAGCGGACTGAGAGGTGGGTGGGATGCAAAGGCCGGGAAGCAGGGGGGGAATGATAAAAGGAGTAAGGGGAGGTGGGAGGAGATACCCCGCGGGGCGGCGGGGGCGGGGTTCCTGGCAGTGGGGGGAAAAAAGATGAAGTGAGGAAATTGGATTTGGTTCAAGAGGTTAGGAGCGAAGGAAGGAGAATGGAAGGGGTGCGAGCGAGAGAGAGAGAAACATATTGAATGTGAAAGAAATGGGAAGAGGATGGAAGGAGTTGGAGAAGGGTAGGGGTCGTCGAGGAATGAATAGGGAAAAAAACAGGCAAACCATCTCTCCGCTTTCGTTTCTGCTTTACACCTCCATTTTTGAACGGCTTTTGGGTCCGATAGGGAACAATTGCCGTTAAATATTTTTTCCCCCTTAAGGGCTGAATAATACCTTTCAGTCAATATTGTACTCTGTCACACACATGCAACGAATTCACACGATATTAGGGTCCATTTTTTTCCGACTCCTTTGCACCATATTTACGTACGGTCACACCTGGAACGAGATGCCTTTGCCCGTGGAAAACAATATGTGGGTATAGGGAAACCACATGAAACAATCGTGACATATGATCATGCTTTGTCACACAGATACCAGGGATAAAGATCCACACTTCTTTTTAATCATTTCACGCCATGTAATCAGGGAATAGTTGATAATGGCGGATAATTTACTTCGAAAAACACTGCAATGATGGGCCAATACAACAGTAAACCATTACATTGAATTAGCTTGGTGGTGAAAAGGTCGCAGATTCGAACCAAACCACTTGTATTCATTTTTAGGTAATCTTCAATTCAACTAATTTCTCTTTGCCGCGGTAAATCATCCAACTGAGCAATACCAATGAATTGAAAATTACAAAATAATAAGAGTCAAGGAGAACCTAAACATGGTCTAAATACATAATGATCTTCCGCTGAGAATACGCATTGAATTCGTAAGAAGGAAGTTCTGAGCACTGATCACAGTTAAAGAGATGAAACGTAACCACCAAAAAGAGTAAAACAATTCACATACTTAAAGCAGCCCAAAAAAGTAAGGCTGACCACATTACCTTTGCGACGCAAAATCATACACACCGCAACCGCCTAGGCCAAGGGAAAAGTAGCAGAAAATATTCTACCGCAACTTTCTGCGGAGACCCACAGCTGGAAGGACGAGACGAGCGGGGGGAAAATTATTTTTCATCCCTAGAAGACAGAACCCGATTGGAGGTAAGACTGCGACGAAAAATACTTCCCCTTCCTTCTCCCTGCACCCTCCTAAGCGAGGGGAAGCGTGAGCAGGAAGGGAAGAGAGACAGGAAAGGGGGAAAGAACAAAAGGAGCACTAAGGGAAGAAAGGGGAGAGAAGTAAAAAGAGAAGTCGACGCGAGAAAAACGTCCAGATTCCATTGCGAGGAAGGAATGAACTTCGGTACTCATGGCAATCCACTTCCCTCAAAAACTCGGAACCCGCACACACCACCCTCACCCCCATCACCCACCCCTCCTCCTCTCTCTCTTTCTCCCAGATTTCCCCGTCAACTACCGCTCCACTCCACCCCCTCAAAACCTCTTTCCTCCACCCGAATTCTCCGTCTCAGCGTTCTTTAAATTTTTGCTCCCTCCCAACCGTCTCCGAGGCCACCCCACTATCCTTTTTATGCGAGACCCAACCAACCGTGCTAGAATTCTTCCAAACTTTTCGTGTTAAGAATCCACAAGATCTTTCCTTCCTCCGAGCTACTACAAAATTCAAACCCTCCCATCCCATCCCAACTACCCCCTCCACCCCTCCTCACCGCGAAATCCTTCCACCCTTTCTTCTCCGGCCAACGCCACCGTTCCTCCTGCCCTCCACCCCCTGCCACACACACACACCCTCAGCCTCCTCCTCCCCCCCACCGCGGGCCCCTTCCATCCACCACGGGCTCCCATGAATGAATGTATGGGTGAATAAAAAAGGGTTTTCCCACCTCCCACACCCTAAAAAACCTCCACGTCCCTTCTTTGTTTTCCCTTTCTCCCCCCACTCCCCTTTGAGAGATCCCCCAACTCCTTCTCCACCCCCCTCCCCAATCTCCTCACAACTCCCTTCACCGCTTCCTAGACTACTGCTTCCGACCTCTCTAGCTCCCCTCCCCCCATTTTCCTCCTTCCTTCACCCCCATGCTCTTGCCAACCGTCGAATAAAAAAGAAACCAACCCCTTCTTAGCTCAAACGAGACGCAAGAAAACAACCCTCGTGAAGAAACGAGGAGGGGATTGGAGTGGGTGGGGGGAGGGAAGATAGGGCAAGGAGACGAGGGTCTGGGAAAAGTTTGATCCCCGGGGAATGACGCCTTCTCAAAAAGGGCTCAACACCCCTTCGACAAGCGAAGAGGAAAGAGTATTATACGAGGGGAAAGAAAATGGGGCGGGGGATAGGGAGACTGAATGGGGGTAGGGCGTCCGGGAAGACCGGAGGCGAACGAGGGAGGGGCCTGAGGGGATGAGTGGAAGAATGTTTAAATAAGTCTCTTCCCGGAGAAAGGGGCGAGGATAAGCATCCGAGCAACACGATAATTGAATCAAGGCTTTATTTTTAGCGCTGACGTTTCCGAAATTACGCGAGAATTTGAAAATAAACACGCGAATATAAGAGAACCACGCTTCCTGGAAACGTGTCTCTCAAGGCAAAGCTTGGCACCTTGAGGAGTAATGCGCTAAGGAAACAAAATTAAGAAACGCTACGGCGGGAGGAGGATATGAAACAGACGACGATCGGGTCAGCGTGTGTGCCCAACGGAAATGCGAAGGGACAGGCAGGGGCCCAACTAATCCCATGGATATTGGTAGCAAATGACGATTGATCCTAGCAGGTAAGTTACTGAGCCATGTTATACGAGCACTTTAACTCACTTTTGAAATTAATACTTAAAAAACTTTTCCCATACACTTAAAAAGGACACATCTGCATCAGAAATCCTAATTAAGAAAGTCTAACGGATCCAAGATTAAAGTTAATAGATAAACAAACCTGTTATTGAAACAAAAGAGTTCAGACATCTTGGTAATATACGCCCATGAAGAGATAACACTCAAACCTTAATGAAACGGAAATATTTCTCTACCGTTTAGAGTAGTCGTGAAGAAAATAATTCAAGGACAGTATAAATAATTAGAATTTATACTGAAAAACGAAAATATAAAAAGGAAGGCCTTCGGTGTACGATTCCGTGATGTCTCATCTCGTTTATTTTTTCAGTTTTTAAGAACTCGCTTTACAGCTTTGTGGGATTTCACGAAATATGCAGACGGTGGAGACTTGGTGTCACATAAGGTTATTATTGGCTTCACTGGTGAAACATTTCCATCGCCCCCATTCTTAGTATTAGAAATGCGAGCAAGAATCAATGAAAAGGAAAAACTACAACGGGGACAATGTAGACAAGGCAAGAACTTAGCTGAAGCCTTCACTAAACAAACGCGGCAGCTCAAACCAGCCAGGCACTCGTAGCAAAGGTGGGGTTCAATTAAGCAGGCGCTCGAAACCTCGCAAAAATAGCTTAATTCCTTTCAACCCGCCCGCCGAATGGATTGCTCACGGCGTGATGTCATCGGTGCACTATGACTATGAGGGCACAGGGGATGGATGACGGGAAAGGAGATGGGTGGGAGTGGGAGGAAGGCATATTTGGAGAGGCGAGAGCGGGAGGATGCAAGCGGAAGGGTCGGGAAATGGAAGACAAACGAAGGAGGGAGGCAACGGGTGGGTGGAGAGAAAAGGGAACAGAGTTTGGGGGGCGGGGGGGTGTGTGGGAGGGTGGAAAATTGAGCAGGAGTATAAACAAGAGAGGACGACGCAATCGAAAAACCGACAAGGAGAGGGTGGGGCAGTCGTCGGTCGAAGATGGGGGAAGCGAATTTTTTTTTGGCAAATTCGGGCGAGGACACTGATCCGGGCAATAATTACGAACGACAAACGCAATCAAGGTCCGGTGCAGGTCCGAGCTGGGACGAGACACGGACGCAAAGGGTTAACAGAGTCAAGAGTTACGACTCACCGGGATCTACTTCGTAAACGCGGTATTTGTTCATTGAATCATCTCATTCACCGCGCAAATTTTACTATCTATGATGAAACGAAACTTTCCGCAGGAAGATTCGATTGTATTGAGTATTCTGCCTAAAACACGATAGCGAAACCGAAGTCAATGATAGTTTCCATCGTAAAAAAAGCCCAAAACACATGAATATCTATTACGAGATTGTATCCATGCGATGGGAGTAGAATCTGAGAATCTTGGATTGACCCATCAAGTCCACCGCTTTTCCGTTCGAGAATTTCGTGTCCACGATTACGTAAAGAAGGCTAAAAAAATATTTTTTAACAAATTCCAGTCCAAACAGACATTTTTTTTTAAACTTTAACTTGAACCCAAGGCAGAAACTTGTACACACTTCTCAATAATTTTACCCCGAAAAGAAACACTACAGTTGGAATATTTTCCATTCTTATTCCAAATATTTACAACCGACTGACCGTTTAGAGCCTCGATATTAGTGAAGAATAGTTTTAATGGCGACAGAAGGAGTGACAAACGAGATGACAACGGATAAAGCAAAGTCAACTTCTGACTCCACACTCCAGCAAAGAAAATAAATGAGGACTGTGCCGCGCGCCGTGAATGGCAAATCTGTTGCTGGAGAGGAATTCTTTCGAGGAGGTTATTTTTTTGAGTCTGTCGCATTCGGCACATGCGCTAAAATAACATAGCCAGGCATTTACTTAGCACTCTCATGTAAAGAGGTTAAGGAATTTCACCCTTTTTAGGGCGCGCGTCACGTGATGCTAAGTTCAGCGACGAGTGAAGGCGGGCGGACACTAAAATGAATTATTTGGCGCTTTTCCGCCTAGAGAGTCGTTATGTCAATCCGGAACCGTAAAATCGGGTTTTCCGAGGCCACTCGTTCACATACTACAGGAGAGATAAAATCCGGTGCTATGGATAAGTCATTTTTTAGGTCCAAATCGAATCAGATTTTTCATTCCAAGTCGAATCGAGAGACTAAAAATGGGGGAATCGACGAAATAAAGAGCGGGGAAGAGAAAAAGAAAACACTTTTAAAAGTTATTGCAGAGATCTCAGCAGTAGAAGTTACGACCCTGACAATCCGCTATCCGACGAATAAGAATTGGTCACGTGCGGGGGAACAGGAAATCACTTTTAGCGTAACGATTGTCCAAGAAAGGCGGAAACCGTTTAGATTTACCCGGCGGAATTGCCACCGTTTGTCAATACTTCAATCATATTTTAGCCTGAGGTTTTATCACGTTAAATAATACGGCAGCGAAAACATCCGAGAGGGAAGCGGGCCGGTAACACGTCCCTTAACCCGGTGAGAGAATACTATATACTAGATGCTTGCCAGTGAAAATTTAGGCAGATAGGAACGTGAATGTATCATCCAGAAAGCAAGGAGTTGCAATGAGCTTCTCGGGCCTGTCTTCGCCAGGGCCAGTGATAAGGTGAGTATAGCTTGGTGACGTTTAGCTACTCATATGATACGAGACGAGCAAGTAGTATTAACCTCGCCGGGAACGTGTCGTCGGATACTACTACAACATTCAGAGTGTCAACGTTTCACTCCTATCCACTTCTCCACGAAACTCAGAAAGTGAAACGGGAAGTGAGGTGGGTTCGGAAAAATCCTTGACGGTTCTAAATGAGGCTGGGATTGGCTCCAAAATTCAAAATAATCGTAGTAAACCGTGCTCAGCCTCTTTGTCTCTTCCAAAGTTCACCTATTTTCCCGGGCATGCGCAATGGAACCCGAGATTTTTCACTGAAAATAACAAAAACTCGATCCCTGCGTGAAAACTTGGGTCTTCTGAAATTAACAAAACGACCCTTAAAACTAAAAAAGGCGGAATGCCATTCGAGCATTTGAAATAACAATGAATAATAAAACGGTGAATTGAGAAATGCAAACATGTTCCTGACGCTTTGTAAGTACATTGCTATTGCGCTCATTTGAAACACATTTCATTTCCGCATTTTTGCAAGTCATAATGCCCAAATGGTACCTTCTTTCCAAACTTCTTAAATGACGGTTTTCAAACCGAAATTGAGAGAAGAAGAAAATGAGTCGAATTCGGATAAAAACTGCCTGGTATTCTAAAAACAAAATACGATATTTTGTGCACTTTTAACAAAATTAATAGTTATCACCAACGAAAAAAAAGGTACTAAGCTTAATAATTTAACGAGGAGAAAATAAAACACAAAAATATTTTCCAGACATTTTCTATTCCGGTCATGGTAGCAATATATACCACCACTTTCAAGCAGAGATTTAAGAGTAAAAAATGTAACTAACCCTAACTAACGAAAAAACTAACCCTATCATGTCACCACCACCGTCGTCGTCCTCCTAGTTCTCCCCCCGACCCCTCGCGCTCAAACCCCCACCCGAAAGACCTTTTCGGGATCAATAATTCCTTCCTCCTCCCGTTTTAAGTCTCACAAAATTTTTCCGTCCAACCGATTTCGAACCCTCAAGAGCTCCCACACCTTCCCACCCCTGTCCCAAACACACACAACTCCTCCCGCCACACATTTACACATGCCCTACGTCACCAGCGCGCAGAGCGTCTCCAGCTATCGACAAACCCCTCCCCCGCTTCCGACGAATCCCCACCCACTCTACTCCCCCCCACTATCTTTCCCCCGTCCTATACACACAAAAGTCTGTACATAACAAACAAACACACACCAATGTCTGCCACCTCTATTTGACCAGCAAACACCGATGGCGGGGAATGCGAGGAGGCAGGATGGTGAGTGGGAGGGCGAGAGAGAGAGGGGACATGAAAGGTGGAGAGAGGAGAAGGGAAGGATGAGGAAAGGTTTGAGGGTCTTGAAGGACATACATACATCGGCGAGGGAAATAAAGTTCATTAGATAGGGGAGGGAGAGTCCAAAAGGGGGACGGAGGAAGAGTCGCAAGGACTAAAAGGAAGCCTCCCAGCGGATTGCGACCCATTGCGTGAGGCGCATGGAACGAAACCCACTTCTCAACAATTCCGCCCATTTAATTTTTCTCTCTTATACCTTCCGACCCTTCCACCCCCCTCCCCATCCGAACGTTAAACATTAAAGAGCGGCATTAAAAAGAAAACAGAGCGGAGAATTAAGTCCTCGGAAGATAAACAGATTTTGATGGGCACTGCCAAACAATAAGTTGAAATCTTTTGTGTGTTTTGGGAAGGAGGGACTGGGTATGAGGAGGCGGCGGGGGGGTTGGGGTGGAGGAGGAATGGATTGAAGTTCGGAGAACGTGCCCGGCCACATGAGGCCCCTCTATCTTTCCCATTGCGCAACAGTTGATTCGATCTAGAGTGGGTGCCGGTCGCTAGGGTGATGAAACCATCAACGCACGGAATACGACATTCTCTCCACTCGACACTCGAGGCGGTTCAAAAAGTGGTGACGCGAGGCACGACGAGTGTAATTAGCTATGACAAATGGTTTCGACTAACAGGAATACGGAGTGCCATGATTGGACACGATAACTGACAACAATTTCAAAACTTAATAAATAAATAAAAAACTAGGTAAGGTGTGTGGGTCGCGGTAGTCCAGGGGGTAGAGCGTTGGACTACTGACGTGGGGGCCCGGGTTCGATTTCCGGATAAGCCACTCTTGGCCCCTGCAGCTACACCCAAGCTATGTGATTTTTCGGGTACCAGATCTTCCTGGTGAACCATAACCGGCACAGGAGAAGGAACCTCCCCTACCCTGATATCTGAATTTCACACGCCGTCCGGCTTAATGCTGGTTGAACTCTACCATCACCTACCAAACCGACCTTCGGGTTGATTACTGTGTTTATGGTTAGATAAGAAGTAAAAAATCATGGCGAGTGTTAATTACCAGTGCGACGACGATGGGTACTGGCGACGCCTAAAACAATACGTTCCTTCACTAAATTTATCGCATTGCCATCCAAACGGTTTCCTTTTAATAACTTCGGCGACAGAGTGCGACGTCGACAATACATGAAAAATCCAAAATAGAGCTTACCCAAATGGACATAGACGGTACATTTAATCACATAGACCATATGCTATAATGCAAGCTCATACATTACGACACGTAGGCCGGGGTGTGTCTGCATGGGAACTGTTTTTTGAATGATTCAATCACTTTTCTTATTCCGTGAGGTGGATCAATGAAACTCGTAAAAGAGTAATGAAATACTATGACCATTAGACCTTGGAGGCACCATGACGTGTTGAGTAAGTTATTTAAACTGGAGTTAAGTAAGAGAGAGAGCGATTTCGATGCAAAACTTCGCACTCTATAGCTTACGGTTCGAATAAAAAATATATTTTGCGTCAAAAATCGAACCGATTTCGGTCCAAAGGTACCCATCCATCGCAAGACGAACAGGGCTCGTATCGAAGATTCGACCAAAGACATTCCCAGAATGCTATTATTGCCCTTCGAGACATATATTGAGGAATGGCGACGGGGTGAAGGGCGCAGATTAAACGAGAAGCTCCCCCGCTGAGTTTTAAGCGGACGAATGCGGCCATTCTCCTATCTGTGCACCCTAAAAAAATTCGATACTACTACTCAGAATCCCGAGACTTATCTCTTAAGTACACATTGCCTCTATCCTTTGTCTGGACTGTTTTAATTTTTTGTTGGTACATGACCTTAAAAAAAGAGCTTCCCGCAGAATTTCGGAACTCCGTGAAAAAGTTTGGCTAACATTTTCCCGGTTGAGAACAGTTGCAGTTTTATTTAGCGGGGAAGTATAGGGAGTTTATGTGCTGAAAAGGAAAGAAAGCCATGTTCAACCTTCGTTAAAACGAACAAATAAACGGGGTGCTGTTCGATTAGATATCTTCGGACTCGTAATGTTTTAGAAGACAAAAATTCTGTTTTTTTTTCAAGCACAGCAAATTATTCTTTTAAAGATACAAAAAAAAATACTGATTGACACTCGATTAGCTTGGCGTCAAAATGCTCGTTAGAAATGAAAAAAACAGGAAAATTTATATGTTTGGGTAGAACGATGTCCGTGCATGATAGGAAGGGGACAACTTCGCTAGGTGAAACTCGAAGGAAGAATGGACAGGAGGAGGAGATAATGAGAGGATGTGGGAATTTGAAGACCTAGATAGAATTGAGGATGATGACTATGCGGGAAAGTGACAGGGTAAGTAAAATGAAGTCGTTTTGGACGGCATGAAGGAAGCACTAAGAAACCTGGAAGAGAATGCATGGCAAAAATGGAATTAAGAAGTCCAACGCCGATATGTACGAGTATAATCGTTGAGCATGTAATCTCTATTTGGTAGACTACCAATGTCGGAGGCATGAATCTAATGATATATTATTAAATGAGCAATTCCGGAATATGCAAAAAATATAGAGATTTTTCAGTAGCAGGATGGGCTGAAGTGCAGTTATAAACCAATTCTGCAACTGATACCCATACTGATGACGAATAATTCCAGTCTAAGAGGCATTACTAAAATCCTTTTTGCTTCATGAGCATCTACACTCTTTTAGTAATGAAAATAACAATTCTCTCCAAGTTACTATGCCCGATCACCAATTTTTTTTCACGGATAGCCCCATACCCTATCATTGGAAATACAAGGAACACCAAAGATGCTGATGTAAGGCGGCGGCGAACACAGTTTCGGGTGCAGAGCATTCGACGAAGTTAGATCAAAATAAAAGCACAGGCTCGATATGGTAGCGTCATGAGGAGACTATAGAAACAGCAGATCAGGCACACGCGACACCGATTCCCATACCACGCCACAACCCCTCCTCCCCTCGACAGCTACTCGCGCGACGCCCCCACCCTCCCGACGGCCTCAAGAGGGCGCGAGCTACCTCGAGGAAAAGAAGGAACTCTCGAAAATCAACGGCCTCTCGCGTTAATGGTTACAGATTCATTCTCACTTCGCGCCGAGGGCGAGAAAAGCGGAGGGGGAGGATTGGGTGAGAAAGGGAAGGGGGACGAGAGAGAGAGTGCCGTCTTTCACGCGCCTTCCTCAGAGCCATCGCTTTTTTTTAATCCCGCCTCTTTCTCCGGCTTTCCCCGCCGCCCCCTCAAACTCTCCCCCCTATTCCGCGCCACTCGCCCACGAGAGGAAAAGCCTTTCTCCCGCTCTTCCCCGCCTCTCCTGCCCCTCGCTCCCCATCCTGCTCAATACCGTCGATGCCCCGTCGCCCCAAACCCTCCACCTTCCCACTTCCCTCTCACGATTGGAGAGAGAGAGAGGGAAAGGGATGGGAGATGGAGAGGGGTGAAAAGGAGAGGAAGAGAAAGAGAGAGAGAGGAACGCCTCCCAAACACAAGCTTCTTCGTTTTAATGCTCGGCCTCCAAGTTAAATATTGACCGAGTTCTCTCCCGGTAAAACCTGCTAATAGTCTCTTGTGCTGCACGGGACAGTCAGCAGCAAACAAAACCGCTTTGGTGAAAGCCAGACGGGGAAAATGGGAGGAAGGTCGGAAGGAAACGGGGTTGAGGGGATTGGCCGGTACTGGTAGGTGAGGAGAGGGTGAGAACGGGTGGGGGGAGAGAAGAACTGATGGGATTTACGGGTAATGGAGCGAAAAAAATCATCCTCGGAAATATGGAGAATAAAAAAGGAGGGGCGATCCCTAGGGCTCTTTTCACCGCGGGGGAAAATAGATTCCGTTTCGTCATCGTCCAATTATTTTCCGGCATGGAAAGTTGCTCTATTTTTTTCCCCCCGATTATTCAACCAGAAGCTTATGTCTGAACATTCTTTATTCAGGAGGATTTCGCATGCCCCAAGTGGGTCACCACTGTGATGCCCTGCTCGATCCGCAACAATCATTTGGCGATGCGAATAAGCAGTAAGGTTAAGTCCATGGAGATTCACTCAAGAGGGATTAAGGATTTGAAAGCACCGCGCATTCCACGAAAACTTTATTACGTTAAAATCGGTTTCATCAGATAGGATACCTGTTCAGACAACATTATGATGAAAGTTTTTACAGCGTAATAAGGTTTCCGTGAAATCTACAAGGGTGCTTCTAATTCTCAATTCGCATTTCCATAAGGTTAAAATTATTGAATTCAAAAGGGATAAGCCTTTATTATTTTGATGTTTCCTGAGAATATTTCTGTTCCCTCCAATTTTGACAATCTGTCAGCAAGGCGTGGCGCTCTGATATTTAAAACAAAATGACTCATCCCACCGAAAAGTAGAGGATCGTCTAGTCTTAAAAAGACCACCAAACTTGAGGCATACGGGAAAAATCCAAGGACTGGTGACCCTTCTCAAAATGCTCATGATTCATTTTCGACTGCCTTCCATCCTCGGAGTAATCACTCCGTTACCGTCCCTATACTCCTATTAAAGTATGTACATGCACCAACGAATATAAATACAGATGAAGTACCCTCGAACAAAAAGCTAAACCACTCCGAAAGGTCAGGCACTCCCAGGAAGGGTATTTACGTACTCCGCTCCCCATTAACTCCCCAAAAATAAGTTTTCCGGCAAAAGCGAACGCGAGGAATAGGAGAAGGTTTTGATTCCTGCACGGACACGTAAACTGAAGGGAGAGAGTGGTTGAGGCATGTGAAGCATTGGGAGAGAAGTTCGGCGGAGAGCTCCAAAATACTTACCCCTATGATGGCATTCAACTCAGTCATGGTGACCTGCTTTGCCCTTTCAACCGCTGCAGCCACTTGCTGTTGGTGCTGCACACAGGAAGTCGAGGAGATGGAGAGCACGCCGCCGCGGGTGGAACATCGCAAGACGAAGAGGAGACAAAAAGAAAATAAACAGTATTAGAGAAACATCGCGGGTACACTGGGATATAAAAAAAATTACGAGTGGGGGGGAACTCGATAAATTTCTAAATATATTAAGTCTTTTGAAGACCTAACCTGTTCCAATGGGATGGAAGGGGATGAATTATATATCCACCCCGTTTCCACGCCGACCCAAGTGAAAATAAAATCTTTCGGGCGCAAAGTACCAAATTTAATACGGCGTCGATGGAACAACTGGCGAAAATGACGTCGGAGTTAATGCGAGGAGAGAAAATCGTAGCCAACAAGCCATGCAATAATAACCGCGAGGCGAACACGCAGGGAGAAAAAATATTTGGCTAGTTGCGAGAGTCGAAACGTGATTAACACTCACATACATTTCTTCGATAATGTGAAAGCAAATAAGCCTTTTTGTCGGCAACCACTTTACCACGCGACCAACGAAATCACAAAAAATGACAACGTAACACTATTTTCCGTGTTTCAAAGATCTTAAAAAAGCTGGTCCTTTCTTTTAACGGAGACACAACAGCAAAAATTGAAACACGTAAAATTATTCTCAAAGTCCTCACGCAAAATTTAAGTGGTTACTAATTCGGGCACCGGATAATCTTTCGTCTTTACACGAAATCTTCCACAATTTGCCACTCCTCGGCCAGGGGCAACCGCCATAAGAATTGTCACCTCCCCACCACTCGGGAGGGGTCTAGAAGGGAATTAAAGGCCGCACAGGGAGGAGAGAGGAGACATTTGAGTGGAAAAGAAATGAGAGAGCAAGGTAAAGAAAGGAATTCAGTCAGTAGCGTGGCAAGTGATCTGCCGTAGGAACGCTGTGCCGCCGCACATTCCCCACACCGAAGTGTCATGAACCGGCAGACGCCACTGGTCTCAGATGTTCAAAGCACGGCGTGGTAAAGTTTCTTTTGACAAGGGCCTTTAGTCTGAAAAACAACCGCGAAATGGCAACGCTTCAAATCACAGTGGCTGACGCGTAGGGAATTTTGCTAACAATTAATGTATTCTAACTCTCGACTGGTCTCTCTCCTAGTTTTTGACCGGATTCGCTCAAGTTATTCCTTGCCGCAATAAAATTGACGTGAGATTAATTAGGCCGAGTTCCTATTACATGATCAGTTCTTTGACGATATCGAGAGGCGTTGTATGCATTGCATAATTTCCGTACTTGCATCTATCACGTTGTGGCACTGTTAATCAAAAATGCATAATTTAATTTTCATTTAAGAATTAAATGAAAATTAAATTTAATTTTCATTAAAGAACCCGGAGAATTTTGTTTTATTTCGCGACTACACAAGATTCCGCTATTTACTAACTTATTACATCTTATGCTTATATACTAGCACGCCTTTTGAGATGTGATGCCATGAAAACATTTTTATAGGGAAGGGAATGAATAATTAAGTTTCTCACTTAGGATTCTAATTAAATATAAAATAATTTAGGGAAGTGATACTCCTTATAGGTATAAATACATCCCATTGAAGGTTAATTAAAAAACTAGAGTATTTTTAAGAAAGGCTTCCTATTTTCATCATTTTTATTGTTTTAACATGAAACATCTCTTAAACTCCATTGAAAATTTTCAATCAGAAACCTTAATTATGTTACCGTCCTTCACCATGGCTTCCCAGTGTTTTCATTTATTGCGATGGTGTAATTACAGTTAAAATATAAACGTACTATTAGACCATTGAGATATCTATTGCCCAAGAAATGTAACCAAGGTAGGAAAGTTGCGAATGAATAATTTCATATAAAGCAATGCAAGCACCGAACAATAAACGCAAAATATATTGAAAAGCTACGCACGTACAAATAAAAAGTTAAAAGTTCTATCATGTATGCATGAGAGTGTAATGTTGGAAATACAAAGGCACAATATTATTATAAGGCACTCATTGATCCACTTGAGCTGTATATATAATTATCAGCTAAAACTGTACGTACAAATTTACTCTCACCAACAACAGGCCAATCAAATGCGCCAACAAATGTTTATAAATTATTTCACCATATATTAAATCAAGCTACCTTTATATTAAAGTTTAAGTACAATATAAACGAATCTGAGAGTCAATTGACATGAAAGTCAATTGAATAAACCAATTCCAAAGGGATGCTATCAAAATAACTAAAATTATTTTAACATAAGAACCAACAATCATTTATTCAGAAGCGTGAAATAATCTATACGCCGTGATTAGTTTAAAGAACCTACCTCTTGAGACAAGAAGGGAAGGATCTGGGCAACGATGGCATTTAGTCTCTTCGCGATCTCAGTCTGAAAAGAGAAAAAAACAATAATTATTTCCAATGTCGAAAATTTTAGGACTACATAAAAATGGATACAATTCACTTCACACTTAGGAGATGTAAAAACATTGTTAACCATTGTATGCACTCGAAATATTTTGCGATATTTTGGTTCCCTTGCCACTCATCATCTGGATGTAAAGAAGCAAGGCCTAAACGTAGCATAAATTCTTGAAAGAAAATGATGAGCTATGAGGAAGACAGGCAGAGAGAGGCTAGAAACCGCATTGGAAAATTGTAACAAAATTAAGAGATATTGACATTAGCAGGCTGTATACCGAAGGACAAAACATTTTTATCCTTTGCTCAATACCATCTATGTCGGTGTTTCCGAGGACACAGGACTAGGGGATGGGAATTTCAGAGGCAAAAAAATTTTAAATACTCCCTCCCTCGTACGTAGGTCGAGTGCATACGCTAGCTAAGTACTCCTACGGGCATGCAGAAAAATAAGGGAAATTATCATCCAATTTCTGCCACGTCCTTCAACACAGCTTCAATATAATTAATAAATTTCAAGAAACTGTAACAGTAACTTTAACGGAGTCACCCGCTATGTGTGCATTATAATGCAACCATTTCAGAGAGTAAAAATCATTCGCCTTGACCGGGATTCGAACCCGGATCCCTCGATATCCGGCCGAGTGCTTTAACCATTTAAGCTACCGAGACGTCCTCTTACACTCTGAAATTTTGGGGCTTTAAAGGAACAAGATGTTATGACGAAATACCGTACATACAATGTCACAGGCATTCGTAGTCGTGCGCGACGCGCCACAGTCCACGATGTTAATAAAGCCAATTTCAAACACTTAGACTGTTCATACCTTAGACAAATTTCAAGAAACTGTAACAGTAACTTTAACGGAGTCACCCGCTATGTGTGCATTATAATGCAACCATTTCAGAGAGTAAAAATCATTCGCCTTGACCGGGATTCGAACCCGGATCCCTCGATATCCGGCCGAGTGCTTTAACCATTTAAGCTACCGAGACGTCCTCTTACACTCTGAAATTTTGGGGCTTTAAAGGAACAAGATTTTATGACGAAATACCGTACATACAATGTCACAGGCATTCGTAGTCGTGCGCGACGCGCCACAGTCCACGATGTTAATAAAGCCAATTTCAAACACCCAGTAATCTACCCTAACATACCCAATGCAATAACGTGAAGTACTTTAATTCCGAATTCCTTGAAGCCAAAGCGAACCGAATCGGCATCCTAAGACTTCAACGTAAACTCCTGTGGGAACGAATTGCATTCTTTGGCCACCGCCACGAACTTGGGAAGCAGATCTGCACAATTATCTCCCTCACCCTTATTCATTATTAGTGCATACGTATGGGACCCCAGAACACGAAAGCCTATTTTAAAAACATCTGCAAGAATTTTGCCTACTCGCGAGAACACGGCAAAAAGGGGATAACGACGAACAAACTTAAAAAATAACACGAATGAAACGAGAAATATAAATTTAAAAAACCACGGCTCTGGAAGGGCACAAAAAAATAACAATCTTGAAAAGGACGGAAGGAGACCGACCATCCGACAGTAGTGAATGGAGTGAGAAAGAGAAACGAGACGAGTGCGGGGGAAAACGAAACAAAACACGTGCGGTGTAATATTAAAAGATTTAAATAAAGAAGAGGGATGAAGTGTGTGTGTGTGTGTGTGAGGAGAGGGCGAAGGGGAAGCACAGAAACAAGCGAGAGGCGAAAGCGCAAGAAATGAATAGAAGGGAAGGGGTTACCAGAGTTCTGTGTGCGAGGGCCGTGGCAAACTCAAGGTGCTTCGGGAATTTTCTATTTGGACTGGGCGTGAGTGTATGCGCGCGTCTCTGAGTGTGCAAGCGAGTCCGTGTGTGGAAAGGTCACAGCTAAGGAGGGAAGAGTGGAGAGGCGGGGCGGGGGAGAGAGGGATGGATGGAGGGAAAAAAAGGCCTGGAGATCCCCCTAAAGAGAGAAACCTGGTTTATCTTTTCATTATGATTTTTCCACGCGCTCTGCAAAAAACCTTTCCTCCCACCCTACCCCTCCTCTCGGCATCCCCCACACCTCGGTACGGTGCATGCATACATCCCTCGCGGGAAAAAAGAAAACCGACGTCTCTCTCTCTCATTCCCTCTCCCCACCCTCCACTTGCAGACGCTTTCCGAGCTGTTTAAGTACACGGGGTGGGAAGAGGGCGTTGGGGGCGGAGTGGGAGGAGGAGGGCCAAAGCATAAGGGAGAGAGCAGGGTCCTGCGACACTGCGGTGCTCAAGGCATACATGCGTACGCTAAATCCTTTCAACCGGCGTTTATGGCTAGGGAAATGCATTCGACATGGATACGACACCATATACGTACGTAGGTATCGAATTTTAAATTATAATTAATCGAGTTGACGTGATACGGTCCATAGTCGATGCATCCAAGGGGCCTATGGAGCAGAAAGATGCTTCTACGAACTTCTTCTCGTAATAATAGGAATCTTGAATAGGATAAAACGTGCCCCTATCGACAATCTAACAACGTACGAAAAACTGGTAGTGTGACCATCTGTTAAATTTCAATTAAAATAAACTATTCGGTAAAATAAAATTGAAATATTGAATTATGCTTAAATATAAAACACTCGTGTGTTCGAAAATTTAAACTAAGTGTTGAATAAAAAGCTTACACCGCTGCGACAAACGGCGAAAGAGGCAACTAAACGCGAAATAGAGTACGGACGACAAGCGGTAAATACAATTCCCTAATTGCGAATGTTCATCTGGACTATTTTAAAACTGAAAATATCGAATTTTTATCTTCCAAATAACCGACCAGTTCTGTGTATTATTTACAGTATTTGCTTAAAATAGTCAATGCTACACTGGAATGCTCACTTCGAGTTATACATGGCTTCAGGTAAAAGGAGGCAAACATTTTTTTGGACAAGAGGAAATTGGGAGTTGTAAGGTTTGGTGTACAAAAATATAATTGGCGTGTAAAATGTAAAGAATACTGACGGAATCTGAATTCATTTTGACTCGTCAAAAATTCGACCGAAAGAGAAAAGAAAGTTCGACCGTGATTCGCGCACATCAATCCTAGATACCCAACTAGCGGTGAGGCAACCTAGTAGGATGCTATGTCGCTTGTTGGATTATCCCGTGGCTCAAATACGGATGACGCTTCTTGACACCCACGGCTAAATCCAAACAATGCGGTTTTACGGAACTTTCTGGAAAGCCGCAGGCGCCACCGAAGGAGGAACTTTCCCCTTATAACCGGAGATCTGCGAATTTCACGCATTGAAGAAGAGATTAGTATGAAACGAATCCTAACCTCAACTGATGACTGCGTTTACGAGAGAATAAACGCACAAAATACTGCCAATAACCGCACAAATGAAAAACGTTTCAATTACACGTAATTTTCACGTCGAGAATGCACATGAATTAGCCCCGAAAGTAATTCAACCGCGTAGATTTCACTTAGACATGCAGGGACATACTCAAACAAATCAACATACTCAACAAACACCATGTCCCTCATCCATCTAAGCGGCCTTTCAGCTGAAAAAGAATAATTTAGCTTCGCACCTTTCTCGATTCCGTCTGCAAGAGGGCAGGTTAGGGCCAGGGAGGAAGCGAAAGCCCGTTAAAGTATCGCCGGACGCACATTCAGAATTATTACCGAGGAAATTCATTCGATGATACCATTATCTTCAACGGAACTCTCCGTACCAACGACCTTCTTCCTCTATTCTCAATTCATGTTCCCCCTCGGCCAAACACGTAACTTGAATCGGTTGCTGATTCCAAATTTCTGTCTCACGGTCTCTCAATGTTCCCTATTCCATCGACTTCCAGCTACATTTAATTCCCTGAGCATCCAGTATCCTTCCCTGGACCTCTCTTCCTTCCTCAACGCTTTCACCTTCTTCCTTAAGCGCCAGATAGTAACATAGCTCTCTCTCTTCTAGCCTATGTGTTCTCCTGCCATCTTATATCTGTTCTTAACATTTTTGTTAACTTTGCATTTATGTTTATTGCTTTTTCCAGTTTTTTTCTTAATGCACATTATATGTATTGTCTGCCAGTCAACGTAAAAGCCTTTGAGCCGTTTTTGGCTGCTTTGATAAATAACTATTAAACCCAATGCGGCCCGTTTCCCTGGCTGCACACGCGTGTCCATGGCCTGGCGTGATGCTGCATTTAGGTACATCGACCCGCGATGCTCCAAATGGGAAGCACCCCCCCCTCCCTTGCCGAGGGACGAGATCCTTGAGGGCGGCGAGGTGGGAGCGAGGGGTGGAGGAGGGAGGACATGGGAAAGGTGAGAAGTGAGGTGGCGTGGGCCGGGTAGGGAGCCCTTTAAAGAGCGGAGCGTCTCCACAGCGCGTTCCCCATCCCACACCTCAATCCGGGGACGTGGGGGTAAACGGGGGGAGGGGGGGGGTTGCGAGGAAAAAAAAAATAATCATCTTCACAATCCCTCCCTCGCGGAATTACACACACACACCGAGGCGAAGCAACCCCCTCCCGCTGCTGCTGCCTCAACCCGACGCCACACCACGGCACCGGCGAGAACTAAAAACAAAGAAAACTCCGTGGAGCGGCTCCGAGCAAAAGAGATGATGTGCAAATAGAGGCGGGAGTAGGAAGGTGTGTGTATGTTTGCATGAGCGGGCGAAAGGAAGGGGAGAAGGGCGGGACGCGAGGAAGGGCGAAAGGTGGGCGGCTGGGAGGGGGAGGAACTAACGAAAATGACGGCAGAGGGAGTTGGTATAACGAGAAAGAGGAGAAAGGGGGGAAACAAGAGAGGGAAGGAATTTAAAAAGGAAAACGCTCTGCACACACACGTAGGTATTACCCGCCAGCCATTCCCGCATCCAGAGCCCTTCTTCTCCCATATCAACATTGCGCTCGCCTCTTCAGCCCCCTCCCAGTACCAGTAGTCAGGTAGTTTACCTATTACCTCCGTACACCTTTCCTACAAATTCCCTTACCTAGGTACACAAACACACGGAAGTTGTGGTACTGCAGGTAATGTTTCCTCACACATCCATTTACATCTTCCGCACGCGGAGCCTAGTTCCTTGGGACTTGCGATCAAACGCATTGTCACTGTCTAGGGCAGCAGAAGAAAGCGAGTGCCTTCTAACTTGCGAATAATTAACGTAAAAAGATGTTTGGTTTGGTTTAATCAGCGTTGTATACGCCCGAGTGCAAGCTAAGTCGAGCGCATGGTTGAAAAGAATTATGACGAGACTGGAAGACCACTGTTTTACGCTATTATAGAGTATCACAACAGTTTAAGAGCTAAACTTGTCAATGCTATCTAATCTGTATTACGCAGGTGATTAAAACTTCGCCAGGAAAATATAAATTCCACGAAAAATGCTACCGAAAAGATTTGAGAGGTCGGTCACTGCTTCCCACCGAGGTAGAATACTTTCGGCGCGATTGAGAAGACACTTCTACGAATCTACCGAATGCGAAATGTGGTTTCACAAGTCCATTTTGGGCTGGTTGGAACTTGGGCCACCAGACCCGTACATGGGTAGTCCAGGGTGCACCTTCTCCAAGCGGGATAAAGGGGGAACGGTGGAAAAATCATCCAGACGAGAACGGGATTCGGTGTAGTGGGGTTCACGATTAAATTTCGTCCCCTTTTCTTTTCATCAAACCGGGACGTTTTCGCGGGCACAAAGCAGGGGCATCGGGTGGGTAGCTCAACAGTCGTCTGGCAGGACGGGGAGGTGTTGAGGTACCCTAGGCCGTCGAGAGCGGAAGCCAACAAGAGACGAGGAAAAAAGCCACGCCCACCACACGCTCCGCGAGTCTAGAGCCCGATCCGGGCAAAGTGGCAATTGATGTTCCTCCGGTTGGCAATTTCACGCGCACCGCGGCGAATTGAATATTAATGCCGAGAGTACGTGCACGGAAATCCCGGCGCATGGATTGTTAGTGGGTGTTTTCAAGACGTGATCGAATGGATTAATCACCACCTCCGCCGGGAGATAAAAAAAAGCGCGACCGTTCTATTCTTTTGGAAGACGCCCTCGAAAACTTTCAAATTTATCCCCCCTCCACTCCCACAACCTGGATCGAGAAACTTTTGGCTACAGTTTTTTCCATTATCGGAAAAGGTTGAACACGAGCTGAAAACGCCTTCCGCAGATTCAATTTCCAACTTAAAAGAAATCGCGAAGGTATATAATTACCCATGTTACAATAATTACCTTTCCATCTCGTGAAACAGTTTCCACCCATCGCAATATCTAGCTAATGTGGTTATCTCCTAACCTGAGCCAGATTAATTAACGCAGGTGCTGCCATGATCATCCGTTCTGCGGTGGAAATGTAAATCACTTGGTGCCTATTTGTGTAATTTTGATGGATTGAAAACATATATTTCGCAAGGGGGGGCAAGTTCTCGCGCTTCCCAACAAACCATTCGGATGTAAAAATTTCATAGAAGCGCACTTTACATACTACAAGATCATTCATTATCATCAATCAAATCGTCTGTCGCTGCAAAATATAGTCGGAAAATTAATTATGATATGAGGCGGCGATCACCTAAATCACCTCTCTTTTAAATTCCATCTATTTACGAGAAATTGGCACTATTACCGACAAAAAGCATTTAGACAAAAAAAAGGTAGAAAAAAGCAGTGGTTCTTGGTATTCAGAAAGATTTCAGGTGCTGCAAGAAAACGTCAGAGCTGAGCAACAACTACCAACACAGATGAAAACTAATGTTGCGGTAAGGATTAATGATTTTTTATAACTCCAGAAAAGATATTTCACGCCGAATTTAATTTTCCTTTAACATTGAGTACCATTCAAACGCTACCGACTCAGTTTCATACACACACAAAGAGTATTTAAGTTCACATACGAGTACATTCGTCATACTTTCTTAGAAATCCCCGTTTCCAATGAAAAATTCATCCATAATGAATGCGAACCCTACCAGTAGCACCCCATTAATATTTCTTTCTCAACAGACACCTTGAGTTAATGGCGACGACCCCGGAATTCCCTACTCACTGCTTCGCTACCCCTGCCCGTGCACCGCTTATCCTTTGCTTACTTATTCAAACGCATGCGAAAGCGCCACTGCCGATCTTGTACCCCCCGATTCCAGTTACTCCCCTCGCGGCTTGAGTACAAGACGCCGGCATCTACGCAGGTATGCAAGCCATATTTCACTGCCCATTTCGCGTATCACCGCCTCCATCCGGAAGGCATTCCGCGCCTGAGAAACCTTTGCCCCTTAAATACCTTCGCCAGGGAACCTAATCACCGTGCGCGCATTTGCCTCCGCACTTGATCTTCCGTCAACAGCCATCCTCATATCGCCGTCTTGTATCAAATTTGGAACCCAAAAGACAGCTACTTCCTGTCCTCTGCCACATGACCTCCCAACACTCCAAGAGCGCCACTGAGCCACCACCATTCTTGCCCCTGCTTTAGGACCCTTCTCCTTTGCCAACAAGTATCGCCACACTCTCTTACATACACTGTGATGACGACAACCAAACCGTTTCCTCCATCACCCTTCACCTAAAGAATGTGATGAATGAGTTTCCGTAGAATCCATGACAGCTATAGGAGAAACCTGGGGGCAAATGCGGTGAAACAATTCTACGAGAGTCACAGATATATACACGGAATGCTTCGAGTAAAAGTAAACATAAGGGTCTGTGCGGGGGAAAACTCGAAGAGAAGCGGAGTCATTGAAAAAATAATGACATGTCTCCCGTGTTTCATAACATACTAATACAAAAATAGATGATCTTGTGGGAGGTTTGGGGAGGAATGAAAATGGATGCGTAGTTCTTAAGTTCAGATTTTGGGAAGGGCAAAGGAACTAAATATCGTATATTTGGGAAATGGCATTTCCAGAGAAAAACTTCGCGTAGTTAAAAGTTACATCACCGCGGTTCCGAACGTCTTCGGTGAACCACCACATAATCTTAGAATAAGGACGATGAACATTTATATTGAAGGTTTTCGGGGCCTCGTAAGGAACATTATAGAGTAGATAAAACAGAGAGCCAAAAAGAAAGAGTGTCCATTTTACAAAAGACGGAAATCTGTCGGAGAATATTCGAAGAAGGCAAAAAAGATTACGGAGACAATGTTGAGATAAGTGGGTTACTCGAGACTGATCGAAGGTGGACCGTTAAGGACTCGGAGTTGTGGAAAAGAACTGACATTTTGAATAGTACCAGTATAATATGGGGAAGGAACCAGTGCAAAAAACTTCATATTACTTCCACAGATGCTTACGTAAATGCGAGAGAGAGCCACCACACCCAATTATTAATCTACAGGATATTTACAATAACGTGCAGGCACTAAAAAACGGATGCGAACTGATTTGAAAGAAGATAACGTTATTCACAATTCCTTTACACTTTTAACTCCATATACTTTACGAAAAGTGATATCGCAGTACTGTTCGGACAGAAATTCACTGTAAACGGAGAAAATCAAAATGATTTATCCAAAGTTCGATACAAGCAATACAATAACCAATTCGATGCCCTCGTATAAACTACAGGTACTACACAAATTCATTTTAAAAACAACTATATAAAAGATCACCTACAAGTATAACTGAAAATACCAGCAACGGATTGGAGACTGAATTGTCATTAAATTGAAGGCACCTTACCGAAAAGAAATGAAGGGGGACCGTTCATACATTCCTAGATTCCAAACTAATGAAAGTTTCACGTATTCACTCGAATATAGGACCCATAACCCTCAGGTATCCTTAAGACTTCGACATTACGATTCACCAATCATCAAAAGTCGACGAACCGTATACACAGTCAAGTAAGAATTACCTCTTGATGAAAAAATATCACCTTGTGTAGAAGGGTCTTGCTCACTAATTGAATTGCACATAAAGCTCGCCAAAAAGAATATGGTTGAAGCTAGATCAGAGCAGGCCAACTCGGCGTAGGAAGGACTTAATACTGTATGTGTATAGGCCCCACTGAAATGACACAGCTTCACGTCTAATAAGAAAAAAATGATGTCACAAGGAATGGAAGTTTCAACTCAAGCAAACATGGGTCTCCGAGATTCTATTCCACGGACGAAATAAAGAGAAAATATTAACGTTGCTTGAGCAAACAGAGCTGGGAACACGGCAACGGAGACCAGCACATCACGTGAAATATTATTTATATTAAAATCTCATACGACACTCTCCGATCAAATGCTCTCCTTTAGTTCAGGCAAGGGCGTAAAAACATCGAAAATTAAAAAATAAATAAGTTTCATTCCTTCTTTGCAGTCCCCGTAGTTAGAAAGCGTATAACTTCACATTATAATTTTTGTTATAGATGCTAACTACCTTTGATAGAGATCAGGTGTTGTAGACATTTACATTACTCTAGGATCCAAAAAAATAAATGATTCGTGTGTTGCCCTCAGGGTTTGATGAAGTATTGTAGATAAAATAAAGAGGAGGAAACTTAAAAAGAAGAAGAGAAGATTGAAAAAATGGGGGCGAAGGAAACGACGAACATTTGGAAAATATTGTTGAGTAGGATGTTGAGTCGTGTTTTGTTGGTAAAAACAAAATATTTATTTGGTAGTTGCGTCCATCTAAAATCTACCTTAACCGGTAGATTACCTAATAACAATGAACCACTCGACAAGATGTGTCACTTCGGACTACCCGAAAACGAGTAGAAGTTACCACTGATTCGTTAAGAAGCACGAGATAGTATGTAAATACGTCTCATCCTCGGCGAGTTGCTCATTTTTTAAGGGCGGATTTATCTTTTCACACAACTATGGAGGTAATACGTCTCGATGTCGTCTGCCTCGGCAAAAATCCACAGGAGCAAGACATTACGCCAGTAAGAGCTTGAAGAAATAAATCGAAATATATTCTCATTGAAATCATCTCAAATCATCGAAACTCCAACATTTTTCGATGTTTTTGGGAGCTAATTAATGTGAAGAATTGAATACCCAGCCGAGTAAACCTCGTATTCTCCTTTCTTTGAGTTTATCTGCACCAAATTAAAACTGATACACCGCTGTTAAAATTACAGTGACATGCTCAATATTTTAGCGACTAAAGTTACTGTTTATACTGAACGACACATTATATAAAATACGATTACTGAAGGTACTTTGACATTTAGACTCCTTATTGCAACGGAAATGCAATCATTTGTGAAGGAAGCAACATTCGTCACTGTTAAAAATCGATTATAAAATACATTAATGACGTATGTATCGAAGTGAGTGCTTATCCACTTAACCTTTACCTTGTTTAATTATTTAAAATACCATACGGATCTCAATTTTGTTGAAATCTTATAACAACTCGGGTTCCAAGACTTGGAGACAGAATTACCTTGAGGGAATATAGCGTCCTTAAAAACAACTCACGTCAATACATTACACAAGTGGAAGACCGTCAATTTTTCACGCATTGACTTCCAGGTTGATCGCGCCATCGACAACTCTTGCTGGACACAAGGGCACCCAACTACAAAGCGCGACGCAGAGCAGTGATTTACGATCGTCGACTTCAATTTTGAAAGCGAAAAACTAAACTCAAAATCAAAACTGGATCAGAAGCAACGGCGGGGGAGGAAGGGATCGGAAGCGATCAAGTGATTCTCCTGGGATCCAGGAAGGAAGGCGACAATGGAAGAAAGTACTAGAAGAAAGGAGGCATCCTCGGAGGATGACGGCGAAGGAAGAAGGGAGTGGAGAGAAAAAAAAGGATGTGTGTATTCGACCCACTCATAGTCCTCACCAACTTTTATACTTTCAAATAAAGCCAACCCAGTTCCCATAAAATGAGAGTAAATATTTGAGGATATCTGAAAACTTGAAAAGCAGGCAATATGTCCGCCTCGCGTGATGAGCAAACAACGAAAGAGAAGGGGAGCGGTGGGGAGGATGAGGGGGCGGGCTGTAAGGTGAAGCGGGAGGGAAGGGCGGAGGGCGTCGGGGGAGGGGTCAGGGTGGCGAGGGATGGGAAGGAGGGCCTCCGAGACCCTAAGAGGAGGGTGTGGGAGGCGTGGGGAGCGATGTGGGTGGGCGGAAAGTGGAAACGGGGCCGATAATGGTGAGGGACTACGGGAGGAGGAGGAAGAAGAAAACTTACAGAGGACTTTGGAGGAGAACTTCCACAGGCGGGGTTGGAGGCGAAGAAGGTGGCGGAGAGGGAGCCAAAAGGGGTATTAGGGTTCGGCCGGGAGATCGGATATATGTGTGTGTGTGTGTGTATGGTGGGGGAGCAAGGGTGTCGGGGTTGGGAGGAGGAGTGCGGGAGGGCGGGCGGAGGGGAGGGCGGGAGGGAGAAAGCAAGTGTTTGCACAGGACTATGGTGCCACGGCTGCCTGACCAAACAAAAGAAGAGGCAACGGCCCGGATGAATGCTCCAAGTCGGAGTGGATGCGATAGGCGGGCGGGGGAGTGGATGGGAGGGAGGGGACGGGAAAGAGGGGCGGAGGAGAGGGGTGGGGAATCGCTCGCTATATTTTTCGCCGTCGAGAGTGAGGGCCGGTGGGGAGGAAACCGCGATGGAATTGAATGGAAGGGATGGAGTGGTTGCTCTTAAGGTGAGAGAGAATATATGTGTGTATTTAAAAAATCAATATATATATATGATGTGGAAGCACTCACGAGAGCAATATAACATTTTGACGGCACAATAGAATACAAAATAAAATAATCTGACCTGAAGAAGGCCTTGGAGTAGGCCGAAAGCTTAAACAATCTACGATGTGAGTGTCCTCTTTACGTACTGTCTATTTCATTTTGTGTTTTATTGTGCCGTCCAAACGTTATATATATATATATATATATATATATATATATATATATATATATATATATATATATATATATATATAAATCTGAGCCAAACTATTCACGTGACTGATTCTAAGCAGTGATGGTTGAAAATTTCCCTTATCGGCTTGGAAATTTTGTGTACTAGACTCTATAAAATATTTAACAACTGGTTATGATAAATAGTCAACGTAGGATGCCTACAGCACAAAAAAATCAAATTTTAGTCATTCACCGAGGATCGAAATATGTAAAATAAGGCTCTTTTATTACGACTTAATCCTCTTTTGGGCACCAATATACGTCAAAATAAATTAGTTCCTATGCTGGAGAGTGTCTCAACTCCAGGTGGGTAGTCAAAAGGGTAAAACAAAGAAGAATAAGAAACATGTTGTATTTTCATAGGGATTCTTGATGAACAGATATTTATCTTTCCCAAAAGCTGGAATGAGCAAATACACAAAAAGAAAACGAAGAGCAAGCCTAAACATAAAACCGAACAAGGATTTATCAGTTTCTGGAAAAACCAGGCACATAGCAAGGCATGTGCCCCTTTCCAAAGATTACTCAACTTTTATTCAAAACTATACATATATGCTGTTATTCTGTTAGCAAAATTCATACGAAGCAGTCACGAAGACAAATACACAGCGCTAATCCCAAAGCTAAGAAACATAAGAATCTATTGTTTACACTCTTCGATGGGAATTCTGACGTTTTAGATTGTCATGGAACAACCAGAATGCTTGAAGGAGTGTTTTCCTTTTGTTCCCCTTAATTATTTTCGGAATATAGCTAAGAGGACTTGAAAATGGACCTCCGAACCGTTTCCCAGGGAAAACAAACATTCTTTTTCTTTTGATCCTCGAGAAAAAAAAATTGCCGGAATACTCCGAGAGCACGTTCTGTCGGGCAAAACAAATTAGAAGAGACAATACAAACAACCCGAAAGACATAGTTGATGGTTCAAGGAACGATCGTTCATCATGATGAAACATACGCCAGAGATTGAGAAAAAGACAGGTGAAAAATCACCACATGTGGTGATATATACGCTCACTCCAACACAAATATTAGGATATCTCACAATATTTAATCCCCAGGACATGGGATCTCCACTTTGAGTTAAGACCACTAAACTTTTAACGAAATTGCTACTGATAGTGCCATGAAAGTGTTTACTCGAAGCAAGATTTTAAAAATTTTAATAAAAATTTAAAGCAGATTTACAATTTTATCGCACATTTGATACAACGAATTGGAAACCAGGAGTCAATTCAACACAATAAGTATTAACGTACAGGTTAGGGAATGCGCGTGGATATAATTATGGTCCGAAAAGTTTCCGACTCCGAAAATTTCAGAAAAAATGTCTTGTATCTTTGTTAGGTCGGAAACTTTTCAGACCACCCACGTATATATCAATACATTTTAGGCTCTCCCAACCTTTCCCCACCTATTTGAAAAACCCCAACCCCCTCATCCCTTACCCTGTCCCCCTGGTGCTGCACCCCCTGCCACACACCTTTTTGGCGGATCGCATGGTATTTATGTAGATGAGGAATACGATAAAAACAACTATAAAATCATTTAATGTTAATTTAGTTTACAGCATACTCTTTTGTCCACCGCAAACGTATACTACAGATACGAAATTCGGGAAGAAAGTAATTAGCCCCGAGGGGAAGAGGAGAAACGTTACGCGCTATGAAAACGAAAAGAAAGAGAAAGGTATAAAATAAGTTGTAGCGGAGGGAAGGTAAAGAAGTTGTAGTGGACGTTAACGGATAGAGGGAACCCAGAGTGGATGTTAGAATGAAAGGATAACAAATTATTTCTACTGGTAATTTGGCAAGTAACAATGAGGGGGTAAAATATTTACCTTGAACAAGGAAGGAAAAGGCAAAAAATATCCACGACTTCAATATTTACAGAAATGAACTACAAAAGTACAATCCTTAATATAGTTCCATTCTTTGGTCGCTGATTTCTTAGGGAGTTGTTAAGTTCTCACACGTTTGGTGGCACAGTTCTCGGAGTTAGTTGATGGACACCCGATAAAAACATATGCAAAAATGAATATTAACGTGAGAAGCTACTCGTCAAGAGATGCGAGTGAGAAAAGTTCAGTCGGCTAATTTCACCTAGGAACTTCCCGAAATTCATTCATGAAAAACAAGAATCTCTGAACCACGCATTAAAAACGCATATTTAATTGAACGCAGAAGTGTACGTTAGAAACTTCGCATTCTCTCGGGGAACATTTTTATTTATATACGAGTCAGGATAAGGATCAGGAAACTTCGTCAGGGGATTAGATCTGTCCTTAGATAGAGGTATAGAGTTGATGACACGACAAGATAACTTCAATTGAGAAGATGACTACCTCCTAGAAAAACCGCTCGGTAAAAGATTTGGCGGGAAACAGCTGACCAATCACAGAACAGGGAGGGAAATGAGACACACACATAAACGCGGCCAAAACAACGTCCCGGCACTTCGACCTAAAGACGCTCGTTGGAACACGGGCGAAACTGTTGTCCAAAAAAACAACCCACGCGGTGGCATCCCGAGAATGGAGAGTCATTCAAACTTCGCCGGGCTTAGGTTGATTTTGCCAGTTATTTGTCAAGTATTCGAAGTAGAGGTACGAGGGTATTTCAATGACGACATCAGGTATTAAAACGAGTAAGACAAATTTTCGCGCAGAGGGTCCAGTTGGCGGGGAAACGCTTGATGTGATTAAATACTTCTCGGTCAAAGAGTCGCCGAGAAAAATCATCCTCGCACCGAAGATCAGATCTTGGGACAGACAACTTGAGGAGAGGCGCCTAGATTGTTCCCTCGGCAATCGACAACCCCTCTCATCCCCAATCCCATGAGACACTCCGCTATCGACAATCCCACGGCGGTTGAAGTGGGCGAGTATCCTCGAGAGAGGGAGCACGGTATGATGGGACGATCTGTGATGAAGAAGGAAGGGAACGTAGCGAAAAAACCTAATGCGCCAGGCAACGCGGAGTGGGGCGACAGAAACCCCCCAGACCCCGGCAAGGCAACGCCACAAAGCCACTCCGGGAGGTAAGTAATATATGTGGAGGAGGCTAGTGTGATGGAGTCTGTAGGGGGGTCGGGAGGCTCCAACGCTCTCAGAACCTCCCGATCACCTCGGAAAGGGGTTGCTAAGGAGTTATGAGGGCTGCGGAGTGCCGGGATATGAGCGCTCATGGGAGACCGGGAGGGGGCGACCCTGGCGCCGAGAGTGGGGTCCAGGAGGACTACGGATTATATGATGAGGTGGGAGGAGGTACCCCGCACCCTCTCCCCAGCCGAGTGAGCGGGGGAGTAGGGTGTGATGGGGGAGGGTTGAATGGGGGATGGCCCCAGAAGAGATTGGAACTTTGGGAGGGTCTAGAAGGAGGGGGGAGGAGCCAGTGTGTGGTGGGAAAGGAATTCGATATCGAAGAAGAGATGAAGAAGATAAGGTGTAGGGGGGGCTGCGGGCGTTTGGGAGGTGATGGGGAAGTGTATTGATAAAGTTTGTGAAGGAGCTGGCGAAAGATTTCAAAAGAGGGACCTGCTAAATTAGGAGATTATCACGATAAAAACCTTAAGTGCAAAAAAGTCCTGTTTACAACTCGGAAAAACGTAGTTAATAACAGATATTTTCTATGTTTATCCCCTTTCAACCCTCGGTCAATTATTTGCGTGAAGTGAATTAGCACTAAGATAAAAATCCACGTTAGCGCTACACTTACGATTGTTTCAGTTTTACACGCACTGCGAGTTCAACCATGTCTCTAAAGTTCACAATAATTTATTGTTGAAAGACTGCAGTCCACTAACTCTTCCTTCATCCCCAATCGTATTACCGGAAAACATTTTCGTATATTAGTAATTAGTTTTTCATAACAACGATGTTATACTCATTTATATTTACGAGAAATGGCTTTATCGATATTATGTTGCTATCTAATGGACGATTTCACATATCACTGCTGATTTTCATCTATAAAAGTAAAACAAATGTCATTTTAGAAAATAGTCGGGTACTAAGCATTGATTCTTGAGGTGGTGTAATTCAGCCCGGAAGACGCTTATGCGAAATAAATAAAAAGTGTTCAATTGCCATCGGTAATCCTATGACAAAATATTATTCCACACCCCCAACTGCTATTATCATTCTCCACAAAAATTAATACATAAGCATCCCTATGCCTTACGTGTTCTTCATAAAATTTACGAAACTACAATTTCGTTCGTTTTACTTTAATATCTGCACGCTGAAATGAAATATGAGACTCTAATTAACTTTTGGGTTACACTTCTCATTCGAGGACCGATTCTAAGTTTCGAAAGTTTTGCAGATTATTGCACAGTAACTAAAAAAGTGTTATAAGATGAAGACAGAATACGGACCAGACTAAATTAAATAATAAATAAGAACTAAGGAGGCCATTTCACAAATAAATTCAAGTGAAACCCTTTGAACATAAAGTAGGTCCACTGAAGGGGCAATATATAAAACGCGACCGTATCTGAAGAACTTCGGCTGGCGTAAAGATGATGGGATCAACGAAAGGAGCACAGGCAACAAATTCGGCTTCCAAATATAATACAGGCAGGCAAATTCCCTCGGAAAACATCCGGCACGTAATTTAAACTAGTCCACACTGGCCTTTGCGGTAGAGTAACGGGCACGGTTCTGAGCCTCGCAATGCACACGCAAGGGGGCCAGGGGCGAAAAAGGGAGCCCGCCCCCCGTGTCAATAGGTGGCGAGGGGGAAAGTGGTCGGACGCCTCCGAAAAGAAAATTGGTGCGGGAGGGTGGGTGGGGTGGGGACGAAGGGCAAGTTGGCGAAGAGGACGTGGTTAGAGTGATCACTCTTGTTTGGACCAACGCCCCAGGATCGAACGCCGTGTGGGTGGATGAGTGCTTCTCCCCCTCCCCAGTCTGGGACTTGTGTCTCCGGGGGGGGAAGGTGGGTCCGGGTGAGGGGAAGAGAGGTCGAAAAGGGATGAGAGGAGTGAAAATAAGGACCCCGGGATGGATAAGATGTTATGGTTACGGGAGGCGACTGGTGGGGTCGCCCGGGAGTGCGAGGGCGGGAAACAGGAAGGACCGAAGGAGAGCGGGCGCATTCATAAAGAAATAAGGGAGTGGGGGTGGGAGAGTTCCCTTACCAGGAGACGCTTCCCGGGGGGATGGGAGGGGTTTTTAAGGCCTCGCAGCAGCCTCGTGTGGGCGGAGGAGATGCTCCGGAGCACAAGACGTCGGCAGCGCTCCTCGGGAGCGAAATTGGAAGTAGCAGATAGGGTGGGGTGGAGGGAGGAGGTGAAGAAGACTTGTATAAAGGGTGTTGGAGTGGCGACGAGGGGAGTTGGGGAGGCTAGCATGAGTGAAGGGCGGCGCGTTCGCGGAAGAGGCCTCGTCCCCGGCATAAAGAAAGGGGATCGTTGGGGGAAGAGGGGGATAGTCCAGGGGGCGCTGCGAGCACACAATTGACTGGGGAGGCTTCCCCGGGAGAGAGAAACTGCCTTCCAGGTGCGCAGGCTCGGGGGGTGTTCCATTCAGGGCGACGGGTGAAAAATATTACTCCCCGACAGCCCCGAGACGGGTACAATTCTGAAAACGCGGAGGAAGCGGGGGAACCCTGTGACCTGGAAAAGAGGACATTATGTGATTTCCGCACGACAATGATCGCGGCCTCAAATTCGATGCTTCTTCCCTTCTCCAATATTTCTTCGACGACTGTCGATGGTGACGTTCACGCATACAGATTACTGTAGTCGAAAAAAAAGGCATCACTTCAGCTGGTAGCAGTCGCTGGTTTCAGTTTTATCAACGCTTGACATTATCATTTCGCATTCTAGGACAAATGAAGACACAGTTTAATCACCGTCCTACAGCAGGATTCGAACCGGAGAACATCTGATTCGAACACCCCAACCGAAGCAAACGGGGAAGACGCATGCAATGCCATCTATTATTTTTATTTTTACCCGATCAGTGTTGGAGCCCATATTCTACATCCTCAGGATACCCTGGAAGATTTGGAAACACTTCTTGCGACATGGGTCTTAAAACATTTTGTTAAACTTTATGTACACGAAATATTGATTAAATAACCGTAAGTGGTTTGTGAAAGCTTACACTGATTACCTAGTTTCTGAAAACATGCAATATCGCTGCTTCTCTAAATTAGCAACGGAACAAAATCAACCATCGAGCATTTTATAGGTAAATAGTGTTTCTCAAATTTTTCAAATTTTCTTTGCGTTTACCGAAGGGGTTTAAGTCGCCATTTACAGTGCTTCCCAAAAAATTGTTGAACAAAGAATTTCACAATGCCAAAGGCCGTGAGTTGACACTCGAGAGGCATGTGCACCCTACCATCAATTACAAATACCGAGGAGTATTTTGCACGAGAACGTGAAAACTGCTCCGAATTAAGGGTTTTGTTCCTAGTAATTTAACAATAGGAAGAGCCACAGAAAATTCGGAGGGAAAATTTTATTCATTACATTTCTTTCAGAGTAGAAGAAAATGCTCGTTACATGTATAACATTTTTAGCATTAACTAGAAAGCTCAGAAATATTTCTTCCGTATTTACTTATAAGATTTTCAGACAGAATAACCTAGTGCGTAACAGCAATGATGAATGGAATGCTGGGCGAGAACATGTGAATAGGTTGAAGGATAAAGAAGTCCGAGAGGGTAAGTTATGGGCTGCAGCAGCTCGATATGATTCAGGCACGGATTTCCCTGACTGTGGGAAGATTGGCGTCCAACAAAGGGATGATCGAAGCAATCAAACACGCCAGGAAAGGTACAAAAAACGCTTGGTGAGGCGCTACACGGCTGACGGTGAAATATACCGAGAAAGTTGAAGGTTTTGAAGAATATCTTCTCCCAATTTTGAAAAACTCGGGAAGCGTATACGGAATAGAATTCATGAAAAACCATGCACTGGTCGAACTTCATATCAGCCATCATTGATAATCACCATTTCAAGACAATTAATGTCACTTCTGGAATAAAGGCTTCGAAACTTGATGTCATTAACACAGTCATTGCTTATCATGCTATTCCTTATGGAGAAATTGGAATTTGCGAAAGACACTAAACGATGAATGCGCTTCTGTGAGTCAGACAGTAATATTTCCCATCGACTCACCAAAATATAACTAATTTTTTCGGACACTTAACTGAAGATCAAGGAATATAAAAATTTGAACCCTAATAACATATTGAAATGAACACGAATGACATTCAAGTCGCCATTATAATCCTGACATATAAGCAAAGAGGAAAATGAATGCACGAAAAACCGAACACAGTGATATGGTTCGTGAGACACCTCGGAGCGCAAATGAAAGAGAAAATTGGCGGAGATTTCGCAACTACAAAGATCGTGGAGCGAGGCTAAAACGACAAAATGAAAGAGACAGAGAAGAGGTATTTGGAAGGAGGGGGTTGAATTGAAAAAAGATGATCGCACGGGTTTAATATACTCACTAATACGCCCGTTTTCGGCTGAGGAAAGGCAGATCGAAAATAGGAGGGAGTAGATTTACATTAAGATGCAATTCCTTCGGACGCCCGAATAAGCACTGGAAGGCGAGGAGAATTAAATCGCTTCCCGAAAAAACAACCAGGAATTGGAACAAGAAATAGACTCAAAATCGCTTGCCAAAACGAGAGAGGTATTCGTGATACCACATCTGGCATGATTTTGGCGGCCTCACTAATAACCTCCAGGATAACAAACTATACCCATAATATAACAAGCTATAAGTCAATACGGTACCAAAAACTAAAGCAAAAGATGGGAGCAAATGCTAATTCTATAGCAGACTAGAGCTTCTAATAACAGGAATAATGACAACATATTACGATCCATCAAATTGCATCAAAAAATTAAATTAATAATGAACAAGCGTAATTGACTAAAGTTACACAAAATTTATGCGACAAATGTTTTCCCCACAGGCTAAGATATCAATGTACGCCTTTAATGTTAAGGAAACGAGTCGGGGTCATGCACTGGAGGAGGATAGACTATGTGTCTCCCTTGAACAATGTAAAACGGTTCAAAATTATAGCACGTGCGAACTCCATTTTCGTAGGGAAGGATTAGAATTTCGCGCACCGTGACGAAAGCTCTGGCGATCTTCCGGACGGATTAAAAGGAACTCGTCCCGCAGAGACGGCATGATCTTCCCGCCGTAACGCAAGGATGGGGGCCACCGAGGGTGGAGAATGTGACGCGAATGCGACTCATTGCCGTCGCCATCGAACTGAAGTGCAAGGAAATGCTCTCACCCAAAGCAAAGAAACATCTCCTACACCAAATGAGACGCAAGCACACCCCGAATAAATTTACACAGATCAAATTGATTGTTGAAACCGTAGTGTAGGCTACTATTACTCTATCAGTTAAGAGTAATTCTTCAATGGGTCCAGAAGCTACACATTTTGGCACTTTCAAGTCCTGCCTAACACGGCACTAAAAAGCCTTGAAGCCCTAAATTATGTATTACAATAACTCAATATTTAGCGGAACATAACAATGAATAGGGCGGAAAGAAAACCAAAGTTCAAGGCAGCAGAGTAGGATAGGAGGTTGTTTGTATGCCTTTAAAATATGTCAGAAAAAATTTATAAAGGGCATATTGATTATCCATAGAAAGTTGAATACTGTGGTAGAGGGGAGAA
This sequence comes from Hetaerina titia, assembly GCA_037158775.1. NCBI lineage: Eukaryota > Metazoa > Arthropoda > Insecta > Odonata > Calopterygidae > Hetaerina > Hetaerina titia. Next base: position 67,407,547 of record CM073777.1, on the reverse strand, counting down.
TTTTGGGTCAAAGAGGTGGAGATGATGAAAGGCACGTTGAAGGGAACGAAGGGGGGAAATATACAGATTTGAAGAATGGTTTATTGTTTTCCAGGTTTTAGAATATTTATGTCGTTTCTTGCATGGGAAGGCTTAGGAAGTGCTTTGCGTGAAGTATCCATCCAAAAGCAATCTTGATCTGCAGACAAATCTTAATAATAGTAACTACGTTTTAAGATATGGGGAAGGCGATGAGGTGACGGGGATGAGAGAAGGGTTCGGGTAACGCAATTGGGCGCGGGACACGTGGGAATGTGCGAAGAGGGAGAAGTGAAGGAGGATCTCCCGTCTCTCGGTGGGGGAACTCCCACCACCCCGACTCCCTTCCACTGTCGCGGCGGGGTGGATGTCTCCCCGCGTTTGAGAGAGACGGCGGCGCGGGGAGAAGAGGTAGGTGTGGGCGAAGGTTTCGGATGCGATTGCAAGGATTTGCGGCGGAACCGCTCGCGGGGAGGAGGCGTGCAAATGAGGGAGTGGGGAAGGAAAAGCGGGGCGAGAAAGAGAGGACTGGAGGAGATGGCGGGGCAATTACGGCGCTACCCTCGCCACCCCGCCGCAGGGAAACGAAACGAGAGCGCGGGTGGCGAGACGCCAGAGGGTGAAGTGAGCGGTGGAGGAGAAGAGGAGGTGTAAGAGGACAACGGGAACGGGCAAAAGACGAAAACGACTCCCTATTGGGGGGGAGGGGCAAAATTGAATCAAGAGACTCCGTCGCGAATTCGGTCCGACGTCACCAATCAAAAATAGATAGGCAAATTTACAAAAGGATATAAAACAGGAGGAGAAAAACGAAAACAATTTCCTGACTTGATAAAAGACGAAACATGAGAAGGTTGGAAGGGGAGGGAGTGGATAAACCATGAACGGTCCCGACGAGGTCATTAATACATGTAAAATGGACCTGAAAACGAATTGACTACGAATGTGTAAATCCCATCATTTAACATTATTCCTACAGTACCACTCCTACAATATTTCAATAAAGAAAAATTACAGTTGATAACAAAACCTACGATGGGTTGTCACGATGACGCTCTGCGAACCTCTTTCGCACACGACGCAAATTAAGCTTTAAAAAGATTATTTATCTTCCATTCGACGAAACCGTTTTTTTCCTCATTACTACCTCTAAACACCGAGAGCGGAATGAGTCATAATTTGCAGTAGCAATTTTTTTCCCACAATTAACCAGCACACAAGGCTACAACATGAATGCCCTTCTGCGCCGGATGACTGTGGATACGACAACGACGACAAAGCCTTGAATATTTCCCTCCAATCACTAAATCATTAGCATCGACGACGGAACGACTTTATTACCGCGACACGGAAAAAAAATTAACATAAAAAGCAAAATTCCAGCGCGAAAAAAAATGGCATAGCCTGCCTGCATCAGCAGACACGGCACCGAGCAGGAACCGCTAAAACGACATTATGAAAGGGAAGGGTTAAAAAAAAAACACGAAACAAGAGAGAAAAAAAACAATACAAACGCAGACAACGAGGAAAGAGTGGTAGCCGCCAAAGGACGTGGTGCAGATGTGTGTGTGTGTGTGGGGGAGGGAGGGGGAGGGGGGATAGTGAGGAGGAGAAAAACTATCACACGCAAAACAATGGAAGGCCGATGAAAACGACCGCCAGCAGAGCCATTAAGTATTTACTCCGCACAATAGATAGGCAGCAAACAAGATCACGAAATGACGCTCGCCAAACACGGAAACAAGTTATTAACGCGCGCGGTACAGTGCTCGGCGGAAGAGAGAGAGAGGAGAGCGGAGAGAGGGATACGAATAAGGGAGGGAGAGAGAAAAAAAGGAGTGATGAGGAAAAAAGACGAAAGAAGGGGAGGAAGGGAGAGAGGGGGGGAATAATGAAACAAAAACGAACCGCAAAGCGGCCTCGCACACAGGCACCGCGCACCGACACACAAATACGTACACACACTCGCCCCGCGCTCAAGAAACAAATTACCCGGAATCACACTACATGCCGGTGAGCTCGCGGGGGGGAACGGGAGGAGACGGGTGGGAGAGAGGGAGGGAGAAAATGCTGAAGAATAAAGGGAATATGAGTGGATAAACCGACGGGTAGGGGGGAGGACGAAGCCCCTACAGTATGAGAAACACTGGGGAAGGCGGCAGAGAGAGAGATAGAGTTGGTGAAAGGAGAAAGAGACATGAGAACGCTGGCTGGAGTGGAGTACGTGTTGAATAGGAGGGAAAATATGGTTTATGTTCCCGACGCAAGAGGGTAGCAGCGTTCCATTCCGCGGAACTTCCCACCCTTTCCCCAGCCCCGCTTTAGATCCGACCCCCTTCCCTTCCCCCCTCCCACACACACCACACTCTCTGTTCCTGTGCTTCATGGGCCGAGCCGAGTCAGCGTAGCGTGCCGAGACGGATGCGGTAAGTTACACCCCAACTCCCAGCGCCCGCCCTCCACGCCACCGCCTCCCGCCCACAACCTACCCTTCCTCCTCCCCAATCCCCCCATTCCCACCCTTAAACCCTTCCCACGCCAAATTCCCGCACCTCCCCCACCCCATCAAACAGCATAATCCTTCTTCCCCCACTGGGCCCCGACTCCCTCCGACTCGTATAAATTACATTTCGTAGAGTGCGTGAAACCCTCCTTATATCTTCCGACTCAGTTTCCCATTCTTCTTAACTCATTCCCTTCTCCTCCTCTCCCCCATCCCTCTTTTCTTCGGCCCATCTCCTCCACCGACGTTCCGGACCTTCTCTCTTCCCCTCCGTTTACTCCTCTCCGACACCCCGCACAGGGTGCATGGTCCACATTTTTTTCTGTATCTCTTCACCGAAGACGCTACTACGCACCATCCCCCCGAGCTGCTTCAAGAACGACGATTCCCCACGACCCACCCTTTTCCCTCCCTCTCCCCATAACCTCCCGACGTCTCCGCCAGTCCCTTTTAAACTTCACGCTCCCCGTCCCTGATTTAACGCGCGATCGCCTTCACACAAGCCCGTCGCCCCCCACCCACGATTCGCGGGGGGACCCGCTCGAATTTTGTCCGCGGTAAGGGAGGAGTACGAGAAAGAGCGAGAAGAAAAGGAAGAATACAGAAGAGGTTGAACAGGATTGCCACTCATTTTGTGGATACCCATTCTCGACGAGCTTTGAAGCTTTCTACCCTATTTTTCTTCTGGATGTTCGTAACCCTAATTGAGTATTCCTGGGGATAGGGATGGTGCGGAGGCTAGCGCACAGGCTTCCCACCAAGAGAACCCAGGTTCAAATCCTAGAGACAACAAATATTATTCAGTGGTATCCCGATCCCTACTTGAGGTGCTCTGTGGAGAGCACTTTGAGTGAGTACGACGTCCGTCGGATGGGACGTTAAACTGCGGACCCCTTGGTGCCTTTCGACAAGAGTAAGTTAATGCCGACGCCAGTTGTCTCCCCACCCTTCTTTTCCCACCCATCCCTAATGGCGGAAATGACCTTAGCTGTCGGTCGCCTCCCTAACAAAACTAAACTTGAGTACTCCTAATCATCCCTCATCCACTGAATTCAGTCCCACTACAGTTTTGCTTTCTGTCTAGGAGGTAGGTACAAACACTCGTCTCACGACCCAAAAAAGAGCATCGTTCTCATAAAAAATATCCAATCTGCAAAAAATATTCCTGACCTCTCCAAAAAAGATTAGACCTTTTTCCCGCTCCCGACTGAATGGCCATGCTGTAATAACTTCCGCGATATACTGATGATCAATATTTCTTGGGCTCCCAGCGTCAGGTTTGAGATTTCGCCGGCGTATCCTGCCTTCTATTTGAGACTCCGTTCGGTTGTAAAAGGACACCCCAACGGAATCTTCAGGAGAGGGAAGAAACGTCGGCGAAATCCCAAAGCTGAAGCAAGGAAACCCGGGAATTTTTAATCGAACCGAAAATCTTCCATCAAGCGGGGTGGAAAAATAAAGATAGTGATTCCCCGGCTCTTCGTGTTTTTGATCCGGGACTAGACTACGGTTTGATAAAATTTTCAGGTCTCGTAAAGAGGGGGGCGTTCCTTGCATTCCTTCTAATTGTGTACAACGGAAATGGCAGCGAAAGCCTGATTGAAACAGGCCAAAGATTTCCTGGAGGGTTGGAGGGAAGCAATAAGAAGTGTGATGGAGTCCCGAAGCTTGGCACTATCACAACAGCTGAGATACCAAACTCGCCAACGATCAAACCAAGGAATATCAACTCTTGAATCGCAACGCGATGCCCACTTGCAAACAAGAGCAACGAACTCCCCATCACAAATGTAGCCGTATGTCATGCTCTATTAAACCAGCAACTCATGGTTATTGAGGACAGAGGATTAAACCGATCAAGAGAATATTCACTGTTGATAATATACATATAATAAAGGTTTGTATTAGTATTGGTATTATACAGATAATATAGGAATATGTAATAGTTTGAAGTACAACTTTCGTTTCCCATTCTTTTGCGATTCCGGGTGGGGAAAAGAAGTTTGTCAAAAACGTATGGCAAACACTATTTGAACAAATTACGGAGACCATATAGAGAATGAATTACTGGATGAGAAATACGCCCTCAATATTTGGAATATGAATTGTGAACCCATTTTTCCACCAATATGATATCTTTAGTAAGCATCGATAAAGGCTTAAGGGGAAGGATGAGTAAATAAGGACATATCACTTTGGATAAATTAATAAAGATATTAATTACAATTAGCGTAATAGTGATAAGCAGATGGACCAACTTTCTTCGACACCAAATTATGTCACTGCAAACGTCAATTAACGATTCATTTTAGTTAATTTTTCACAACAAATATTTAGGGATAAAGAGAACATAAACAACGTGACTCTCACCTTTTAAATTTCTCACAAAAAAAATTATTGTGATCAGCGGGAGTGCACTTACAAATGTATTGCTCTCGAAACCAAATGAGCATTCCTAGCTAATATTTTCCAATTAAAACGATTTAGCCAAGCACAAAGAAGCAGGGTTAGTTAGCCTTTCAAAGAGACAACAACTTCCTTCTCAGAACAAAACCGCCTGTCGCCTCACGATATTCATTAGGTGACCTATCAGGAGAACTTCAAACACTATGAATGGGACGCTATCTCTATTCAATGAATTTATTTTTTGCTACCAATGCAACGGTCCAGAGCCATCTGCCCAACTCCCTTCTGACCCTTTGACAACAGCCTCCCCTATGCTCTCCCTCCGCCTTATATCGCCCACCCATGTGAGGCGCGGTAACGACCTTTTCCTCCTTAATCCCTCCCAACCACCACCACCACCACCCACTAGCCTTACGAGGGCGGCGAATCTTCCCACCACTACGCCGACAGCCACTCTCTATCTCTCCTCTTTCAATCATACGTCTCTCCAGACCACCAAACCCGCATCCTCCTCTCTTCACCCCATCACTCCCTCAGGCCAACTCATTCAATTCCTTATTCCATTACTCCACTCAATCTCCCTCCCCCCGTCTCCTTTTATCTCCTCGTGGGCCCTCCTCTCCTTCCTCCTCTTTCATGTCTCCCGTCGGCCTCACATCTTCACCCCAGCCATCCATTCCCCCAGCCCCCCTTCTCTTCGATAATCTCCCTTTGATTCGCTATTGCGCGCGGGCATGTTGCTTCATTCGCATCGAGTTTTGCGGTCCGCCCGCCGCCCAAGGGCTCGATGAAGGGGACTCCCCATGTTTCGTCCGCATCGCAAATGAGATAAGGGGCACCGCGGAAGGACTCTCGTCCTCATCCTTTCCTCTCTGCATTTCTTCCATGCCAACTGTCTCTGTTTTCGCTGCCACGGTCGCGCGGGTGGTCGACCCAGCCCCGTCTTTTTTTTCCTTCCCATCCCTCCTCGCGACGGTGGGCACGACGGACGCGCTTTCTATGGCGGTAATGAAAACGCCCTGGGGTCTTTCGAACTGTGACTACGCGCGTTCGTACGCCGTTGTCACATTTCGCACTTCGTGAATTTCGGCTCGAAGGGGAGATCAATCTCTCCAGTGGGAACACGACAACGACGAAGTGACACTCTGCGAGGGAAAACGTTCGTGAAAGACACGGGGGTCACGCGATTCAGCCCTCGTGATCGATCTCCGCGAAAAATAGTCGAGTGCACCCGAGGAGGAATGAGGTGCGCACAGCAACGTAATAATCGATGATACATGGTATTTTTAATAATTAGTCTTCCGAAAAATATTTCTCGAAACAAATTCTCAACTTGGTGTCAATTCTCAAATTGTGCAATAAATTCGTGCCATAAAACTAACATCCTCGAGTCAATGATGTTGCTCACTTAGTGAGGCACACTAATAAAGGTAGACAGAATAATTTAGCCAACCACATTCAAGAAATGAGATAAAAATTAATTTAAAGAATTTTTATGAAATTAAGAAGTTGAAGCAGAGTCCTAAGATGCAAATTCTGAATGTTTTAAATAATGTTTTACCTTCATTATGAATGCAATCTAATCATATAGAACGCTATTCTATTGACATTTTACAACCCTTTTGATACCAAACAAACACTGCATGCACGGTGAAAAGAATACTAACAGAGAAGAATAATAAAAAGGAAAATAAATGCATACAAGTATTTTGGTTGGCGTAGCTACATTCATGAATGACCAATAAAAAGTATAAAGTGTGTTTACCAAAGAATTACCTCATTAATAATGAGACGCTTAGATTAACGCTTGAAAAATTTCCCCCACAAAACCAGAAGAGGCTAAAGAACAGGTGTTAAAATTTTATCTCTTCAATTCATAGGATTGAAAAAAAATTCAGAGCTCAAAAATTGAACTCTGAATTTTGAATTTGAACTTGAAGGATTGAAAAAAAAATTCAGAGGATTTAAGAAGAGAGGCCAGGTTCGAATCCCAGACAAAGCGAATTACTTTTAAACTCAGCAACTCTTGCATTGAAATGAATATCAGCGGATGACTCCGTTAAAAGTTACTGTCGCGGTATCTCCCGTAGTTTCTTGGAAATCCATAGCAAAATTTGATTTTTTTAATATTCTCCTTCCGCAGAGCGTACAAAATTGTCTGCAGCTGTGCACTTCTCATATTCGGTTTCTATGAAAATGATCACAGATAGTATCGACGAAGAAGTGCGCGAAAGCCTTTCCTAATACAATCCTTACACATCAATGTACCATGCAAACTTGTGGGGATAACTGCAGTCACAAAGCCACCAAAAATGCCACCATTTTAACCACCACCTAACATTAAGGAACGATCGAACCTGGCCACTCCAGAGACGAGGGAGGTAAGGCACAAGAGGCACGGATGAACTTAATCGAGGGCTCAAGATCGAGACCAGACGAAGGAAAACGACATGGGCTTTCGTGCAACGCTCAAAGATCAGCGATGGGGGGAGATCCGTGGGAGGAAGAAGAGAGTGGATTGGAGAATGGAGAGAGAGATAGAGAGGTGTGAACGATGGGTGAAGGGTGGAGGAGGAGGGAATTTTAACTTGGAATTGAGGAGCAGCGAGGAGGTAGGGAGGAGGGTGTGGAGTTGAAGTCTGGCGCCATTTACGTCTGGCTTCTTGCCTAATGAAGTCAACCCCCTCGCTTCCCACCCCTCGCCTCTCCCTCCCTCCCCCCACCAGCCCTTCCCATAAAGAGGCACAAGATTGGGTTGTTATAGAGTAGGATGATGTGAAGGGGGATGCGGGGAGGTTGGGTGGGTCGGGAATAGGGGGCACTCGGGGAGCAAGTGGCGGGCGGAAGGCGGCGGGAGGGTTGGAGGGGACGGGAGAGTGAGGGTCGTGAAAGGACGATGAAAAGGACCGAGGGCGGGAGGAGGGGTGGAAGCGGAACGGGAAGCTGGAAACGGCGAGGGGGAGGGGTGGGGGGCTTCACTGGAGGCATTCCGGGGGTGGCGGAAGACGGGGAGGGATGGGGTGAAGTGTTGGCGTACACGAAGGAAAGGAGATGCGACGGAAGGGGGGAGCCAGGATGGCGGCAGGAGATTTGACAAATGACTCTCAACCCGGGCGGAATTGAGAGCACGGGAAACCCCATCCGTTTTAACCCGTGGCGGAAAAATGGCACATGGACGACGGCAAGGGAATAATACACTTCCCTTCGATCATAGGGTACAGAAAAATTGAAATACATCAATTAGAGGAAGATCTTTGAATATTACTCGATTCCGAATCGGCTATCACAGACTACATCTACATCTACATAAGTACCCTGCGAGCCACCAAAAAGGTGTGTGGCAGGGGGTGTAGCACCATGAGGGAAGGGTAAGGCTTGAGGGGGTTGGGAGTTAGGTGAGGAAAGGTGGGGGGAACCTGTAGGAAAAAAAAATATATATACATATATATATGTATATATACACACATACATATACATACATACACACATGTATACACATCCTCGCGAAGTCCCTAACCTGTACGTTAATACTTATTGTAATGAACTAAGTCCTGGGGAATTTCGACTACGAGCATTCTGTTCCCTTATCGTTCTTGGAAAAAATGACATTTTAAACCTGTCAGTCTTGCAGTCTATCTCTCTAGTCTTATATTCGTGATCCCTTCGACCGTAATACGTTGGGGTTCGTACTATATCCTTGATGTCATCGGAAAAGGGCCCATCTTTAAATGTTTTTAATAAGTTTAATCTATATTGGAAACGCCGCTGTGTAAGAGAATCCCAACCTAAACTGTCTAACAAAGTGGATACGCTGCTGAGTTGGTCATAACAATGCGTTGAAACTATAACTACGTTGAAACTATAACTAAACACCGTCATGATAAGGGATAGCAATGAACTGAAAGAACTTAATGTTCCAATCACAAAAAAATTGTTCAAAATTCAACTTTTATGAACTAACTTTTAATTCACGCATAAACCACGGATAAAATCGTCTATGCACGAAATTCTCTCATAAATAATTGATTTCGGCCATCGCACATATTCTCGTATATTCCTTCAAATAATATACATTTTATTCCCCATAAACTTAAAGCTCTATTCCATTCGTCGCCACGTTTGAACAAGATTACGACTCTTGTTTAACATCCACGCCTGCTCACCGAATGTAGGAGCCAGTGAAAATTTAAATGTGCAGCGGTGGGCAAGGGTGCTAATTGGTGCTAATTATCACAGTAGTAGCGGGAGAACGGACCAAAGAAAGGGGAAGGGAGTAATAACGGATACAATACGAGTAGGTTGAGCTGCAACAAACGTTCCATGCTTGCTGACATCCATTCCTCCTTAACTGCTACAGATGCTTGAAATGAAGTCTTCTCCGAGCCCGACCATGGACACTTCTCTTTGTGAGATTAAAATTTAGCGGTTTCTGGCGCACTAGCCCTAATATTTTACTGAGTCAACCGTAGTGAAAGTTACGGGCATGACATAAAATACGAGTGAATTAACAGTAAGAAAAACTATCGTGGGATTCTTTCGAGTTTAAGTTAACCCGAAATCGACCTCATTAGTCGATCATTATGTGCCTCCCTATCGTAGAATTTTGGCTGGTCGAATAATTCGGAGCATATCGTAAAAAGTGTAAACCAAAAATAGAAAGCACAAAAAGCAATTTTTAGCAAAGCGTATCTTAAAAAAAAACAATTTTCATCCACAAATTCAACAATCACAACGGGTTTAGAAAACCTGTTGTTGCATGGCGAAAGCTCCTACATTATTTTTCTATATTGTGAAATCTAGGTGAAAACCACTGAAAATGATTTTTCTACGAATCCTATCCCTCAGGGTACACAGATAATTCGACGAAACTAAGCAATGGCTATTACACCACGCAAATTCCTACCGTGGGCACTCTTAAATCGTAGAGTTAATATGAATTTCGATTTCATGAGAATGATTCGTATTTTTTTTCATCAAATAAACCGAGCATTATAATTCTGAAAGAAGATGCAGAGATTTAGGTTAAGTTTTTCGACTACAAAACTATGCTTTCGAGCAGTAATGAAGCGAGAGTGGAGAGTGAGGAGAGCGGCGGAGGGAGTCCGGAGGGAGAAACACACTGGGGTGGTTGAGGAGTTGCGGGAGACGAACGAAGAGTACGCATTCGGTACGGCGGGGGAGGGAGGGTAGTTTTTGGCGGCCGGGACGGGCGGCGCCGCCGGGGGGAGGAAGAGGAGGTAGCGGGGTCGCAAAGAATGGAATCTGAGGAGTCGGCATGGGGATTGGACTGGGTAAGGAATTCGGGAAGATGGGGTGGCAGAATTTGTGGGCGGTAATACGGAGGAAATGTTGATGGTTTTGCGGTCGGGCGGGAATGAAGACCCGGGGGAGGAACGAGAGAGAAAAACGAAGGGGAATGCTAGGAAAAGGAGGACACAGAATGGCGGCGATAACAATGGAGAGAAGTATGGACCGAGCCGAAAATACGGGCTTTCCTAAATATAAATTCCTCCGTCAAGACGATACAGTGGTAGACCCAAAGCGATTATCCTTATTTTTACTCATATTTTGAATCCAAATGTTGATAGAATGTTTGGATCATAAATAAACCACAAATTACACAACGCTATTAATTGAACATCATCTAAATTCCCTTCACGCTCGAAAAACTTTCATCAACTATTAACGACACGAATTATTTTCCATGTCATTAAGTTGATTCCGGACGAATTAATGCCCTCCTTTTTTCTAGAAAGAACCCTTAATTTTAAACTTTTACTTTTCCTCTCGCCTAATCCTTCTACAAACACAAGCTTGACGGCTCTATTGCCGTGGGGAACATTGTATACGTTTGACCTTTGCGTTTCGGGAGTGGACAACATGGAGATACAGCGAGAGAACCGGACGGAGGAAGGCGGAGAAAGACTAGTCGCACAGGGGTTAGGGAGAGAAAAAAATCCAAAAAGGTTAGTGACAAGAGAGAGGATCTTGGCGGAAATGAGACCGGGGGTGGAAGCGAAGAAGGGGGATGGGCGGGAAACGAGGAGGGAGGGTGGGGGAGGAGGAGACGGGATGAAGCATTATTCCGGGCGGCTGAGAGGGATGAGAGGATTAAAGCCCCCTCCTCCTCCCCATCTCTGAACGGGAAGGAAAGGGAGGGCCGGGAAGAAAAAGAAAGATGCGCTCCCAAGGGGATCGTCGGGGTAAAAAAAGAACTTAAAAGCGAAAAAACGGATGACCTGAGATAAGGACTTGAACGAGGTGGGGGAGGTCCTGAGATGATTAAAATAATGAAAGCACCTAAGCCGAGCTCAAGAAAACTGCTGCTTTCCGGAAAAAAATGCATAGATAGGCCTCTCACATTATCTTTTCCTTTCAAAAAATCTCGATTTTTGGATGAATACCACTTACCTAATACCGCAGCATCCCTCCAGTTGAACGAAAAACACTCGAAAAACGACTCGCACACGCAGTCCAACTGAAGCTCGAGACATATGCGTGGTCGTTATGGAATTTAATAAACACTGCTCAATTTCGCCCGGAAATCTGTCTTATACGGAAGTCGATCCATAAATAATAATAATTCAAAGGGTTAACGTTTTTTAAATCGTATTCAAAACTTGTGCTTCAAAAATTTGCGTGAGAGAGATTGGAATGTGTGGCTAGCTGGAAAAAATTTCACATTACCATAAACGTCATCGGAACCCCTGAGGCTGAAAGAAATGTAATGGAGCGTGGTGACAACAAATCCGCAATGTGGAGCCCATCTTAAAGCGCTACCTTTTTTTCATTAAAAACACTCCATTTTTTTCAGGTCAAAGACATGCTTGTAACAGAAGGGATGGAATAGAGAATTAGAGAACTTGGTAACACGATTGAGAGAAATTGAAAAAAAATTACGAATGCTCAGCGACAGCAAAGAGTGATCCATCATAACAAAATTAAAGCAGCTAAGCATACTTTGAAAGATTCTTTTGCGTCTGAACAGGAATTGGGATGCAGATGAATGGTAGCGGAAAAGCGATGAGAGTACGCTGACCACCCTTACTGAAAGGCGTCACGTCTAGGCAACCACAAAGGAACTTCCTTCCCACAAGTATACTCGACGAGGGTAATAGTCCAATTCAATCGCTTCCCAAACGATACACTACGAAGAACCGTAATACATGTAGTTAATTTAAGCACTTATAAGACAGCAATGCTTCTTTTTACCCTTAAGTAAGTACACCTATTGACTCGTGACTTTCGATGCATCTACCGATTTCTACAGCGACGAAAATGATCTAAAAAAATGGCCAACTAATACAACGAGAGTAAAGCTCAATTTGCTGAAATTTAGATACAAAAAAATCTAAAAACGGACCGTCCCACAACGTAGATGATAGCCATTCAAGCAGGTAGGACTCCTACTATATATCAAAGGTTCTCAAAAGGAAAAAAGAACTGTTCATTAACTATCGGCCACGTTGCCTAATGGTACCTTTATAGTGTAGGGCCAAGTAGACCATTATATTTTCATACATCCGTGGCCTGAAAAGGATCCTTCGACTTATTATTAACCATGGTAGAAATTCGCGGAAGACCGTCGGCAAAAATGTATTTCGTGCCACGCCAACCTCGTGAGAATTGGCCCACACAATCGAGACATCACAGGAGACCACTGTCCGCGTGCATCAAAAGACATAGCGCATAACTCGAACAGAAACTCCAACAAGATATCTTCCCCTGCGTTTGTCCTCGGGTAAGGGTACGAAGCACTTGCTTGGGAGAAGACCCACACAAGGGGCAGGGAGAGAGAAGGAGATAGGATAAGAGGATGGGAGAGAATCAAGTGGGAAGAACACCACACACGGAGATAGTCAGAAGAGGAGAAGCAGGGAGATTAGCGAAAGAAACGGCGAGGGGAGGACGAGGACGGGGACAAAGTCAAATAACCGAGGCGAATGGGCGAACGCGGCGAGACAAAACACACACCTGGGTGCAGGGGGGGGGGGTGCTAGCCGAAACCCTCACGGATCCTCTCCCTCCTGAGCGCCATCACCACAAAACCGGGACAAACCCAACACCCACTTCATCCCGCCACCCAGTCCCAGGCCGCCGCCTCTCCATCTCCCGTCGCCCGGGCCCCTTGAAGCCCGTAGGCCAGCCGGATTACTATTCCCCGCCCGCCAGAAACCGCAAAGCATTTCGACACCTCGGTCGAGAGGCCCAGGAGGCGAGGCGCGGGAGGGATGAGCCGCGCGCGGGGGCGTGCAGGCGGGAAGAGAGGGCGGCCCTCTCCGTGCCCGCATACTCATCGACGTGGACTACTGACTGCTACCATCTCCCTTCCTAATTCTAGCTCCGTGCAAGAGACCCTGGGGGGTTACTCCACCCCCTCTACGCACCCCTGTCAGAATATTCATGGCGTGTTCCGTTGGATGGAGCGAGAGGATTACTCTCACGGACAGACTGCGTGGCTCTTGACGAGGAGGTCATTCAGCACCTCAATGGTACATCCAAAGGCCAATAAATTTGCCATGGGAAATGATAACCCAGGCTTGAATATTTTTAATATAATACTATTCAAAAGGAAAGAAAAAATTCTGGGTATGCACTTTGATTTTCTACCAACAGTCCAGGTTTTCGTATCAGAAATCTGCATTTATAGATTTTTATTGAAGGTAACCTTAAATAAAAATGCAAACGAATCTATTTACCCGCGAAGAACAATAATCCATCGTGATAAGTTTTCTTTGGCTTGAATTTAATTCAACATTGGACTATTGTAGTTACTAAATCATAACATTACCGGGGAATCACCACCTTAACGTACAGAAATTACCGTAACAACATCCCCGGACATTAATTGAAGATAATTATCGAATAATGCGAAGAGAATAAAGGTTATCTCTCGATTAATGCGACGTCAAAATAATGGAATTAACCAAAACCTCCCTCGGGAAAGCCACAATTAAAATTAAATAAAGGCGATAAACATCGACGAACTATAAAATCAGTGGCGCATGCATATTGAATATGTGACCTTTTCATATGTTCGTGATAAAAGCTGCGGTGGGAACACTGATAAAATTAGTTTGAGCAACCAGCAAGTCGGGGCAATATTTGTTGGAGATATGCCGTAATGCCAACACACTAAATTAGAGTTTATACCGCAAGGAATTTATTATTCATGCGTTCATTTTGGCGGGGAGAGAACTCAATCTTTCAAAAAGACTCGAAAAAAAAAACACCTCGACCTCCTGGAAAAACTTACTTAAGAGGAGGTTCATGCCATGAGTTGAGTTTCATTTAACTGTGCCCACGACCAGCGAAGGTAAACTCCACGAGACATCCTGCATCCCGGTCAATATTACGTGTACACAGACAGAAAAACGTGGAAATTAAAACACGGGACCTAGAGTAAAAAAATATCTAAATATTGCTAGCTCTTTGGAAAAAAAAGATGGAGGAATGTCTTAAAGGGGACCGCCGTGAGATGTGCTATTTGAGACAGGGAAAGGCTAACATGATGAACAGAAAATCGGTATCCGTGAAGTAGGGTTTTTAAATTCAACAAATTCCTAAACCACAGCTTTGAATTACTTAACTCGTAGTTGAATATATTACTATCGATTATAGGGAAAGAAAAAAAATTAGATGATTTTTTCCAATGAGAAGAGTTTCATGTCAGCATATAGTAAGCTAACATTGACCTGCTGTTGCACGATTCAAATTGTTTGTCAACACAAATTTAGACGCACGGAATCATATTTGCGTGTATATGGGGGAAGGGTGAATGCTACATGAAAGTAAAGCCAAGTACCCAAAGCCTACGGCTCTCCAGTTAACTTGCAGTTGATATTCCCCAGCGAGCTTCCCCGAGATATGCCTCATTCATACATTTTCCAAATAAAACATTACTCTTGCCAAAACAAAATCATTTAATTAAATATCTCCATCACAAGTATTCGCAGCGTCATACGGGACATAAGTGGCGAGTCTACTTCCGCGGCAGCTGGGAATTCACTTCAATTTTCGCCAATATTTCCGAAAAATGGCGAGAGATGGGTGAAGATTATACGCTCCAAACTCAAAGCAAAGCGGCTTCTTGACGCACTACTCCTCGCCGAAATGCAAGAGAAACCTAGAAACACTCACCCGAAGGAGACGCAAGCGCAAACATTTAGAATGAGGGGGAGAGGGAGGAGGAAGGAGAAAAAAAAACATGGGAAATCTTTGGGAATGATGAAAAATGGGGCGAAAGAACCGTGCCATCCGAAGTACATATCCGCAAACGGGGAGCTTGAGAAGCAACTGAGACGATTACTTTTGAAAAAATCTTAAGATAGAGAGGGGGCGGGCGTACATATGAAACAGTAAAAGAATACAAAGTGAGATTGAAAAAAAACCGTGAACGTAGTACAAAGACATCCTCGGCGGTACGAGACGAAAATGCCACAAAATACACTACTTCTCCAATCGATGGATATGCACTTTGAGATAAGAGCCAGTTTAATTTAGTGGAAATAATAATGTACGAATCCGTTCTAACAACATAAAACTAATATACTATATTGGCATCAGAAAGGAAGTCATTTGGGACGAAAGACGGCAACAGTGCCATGGCACCACTTGCGAATATCAAGATGATTTTTTGAAGAATTTAATTCGCTTATTACTGCCATTTGTCCATCCTTGACACGGAATGAAAACTCGGCTTTACTTTCATTTCCCAAATCTCATTCCGTTTAAAATGAGATTTTAGATAAGCGAGTAACACATCGCGGTGGTTATGCATTTTTTGCTTCCGCGTTTTCCGAGACAAATATGTTCCACACAATTTCGGAATACTCAGCTCCGAAGTTCCAAAAGTTATTATAAAAGATTCAATTTCCACAAAATACGCCACACCGCTTAAATGATGGAATTTTAGAACGAGAATATTAGACCAAAACTTGTGGATTATTACAGAATAAAGAAAAAATAATTTTTTTCGTAACTTTTCGTGAAGAGTAAAATTAGCAAAACATGTTCCCAGTCAAAATATTACATTTTATTGATTATCTTTTTTGAAGAACTCTCGAAGGCTTCTTCTAGGTTTATTCAAGGACTTTTTATTTCAACGGTTTTCAAGATTTACCGACACTATTCAGCATAGAATACACGAAGCCCATTTGCACGAAACCCGGGCCCACCCATGGCCTTCCTACTTTTGGAGGAGAGAAGGAGGAAGCGGAGAGGATATGGAGAGGAGGTTGGAAAATACCGCACGCACAAGGGCACGCAAGTAAACGTCGGAAGACACGCCGACCTCATCCCACCAGTCACCACCGCCACCACCCTCTCCCAAAAAGCCTCCCTTCCCTCATTCCTCCTCAACTTTGGCGTAATCCCGCAGAACACAAACAGCACACTCCCCCCTCTCTCCACGCCCCCTCCCGTAGACACAAATGCGCGCACTCACTCACCCAGACATCCAACCTCCCCCTTTTTAAAAACCTTCACCCTCCCCCCCCCAACCAACTCACCCACCCCTACGATCCTTTCTCCTTCCCCCCAATCCAACACACGCCTCACCCCGATTACGACCCTTTCCCCATGCCTCCCCTTCTTGTCCCCCGACGTCGATCCTCCTCGCCCCCAGCCCTTCCCTGAGACCAACCAACACCCTCATTCTGGAGAGACTCTCCTTGTTGACTGAGCAAACATCTCCGGGGTTTTCCCATCAGAACCGACTGACAATCCCCTCTCCACTGCATATAGCACACACACACATGTGAGGACACGCCACGCTAAAACACGCACACGGGGCGACCTTATCCACCTACACACACATACACACCATTGGTCTGGAGACTACACCCTCCTCCACCCCTACCTCTCCCGGTAGCGTATATTATTTCTTTTCCCTTCCGCCACCCTACGATCCTCCCCCGGCCCTCAAAACATCCCCTTCCCCACATGTGCTTTCCATTTACATTATGTCCGTAAAATATGGCCAAAGTGACCAGAAAGGAACGTATTTGTGCCCTCAACCACTCGATTATGTAACACCACTGCAAAGCGGCATCATGATTAACAAATAAAATCAATAAATTTAGCGGTCGATTTGGATACTGGAAACTATTCCCAAAAATATCCACACATTTTCCCTTACGAAGGGACTCGTTTTACTGTAATGCATTATGAAAATACCCTAGAAGCCGTAACATAAATTGAGGCAGAGGAAAACTACGCTTCCTTCAGAATTTTTTCTTCCTTAAACCACTTCCTTTATCCTAACAGAATCTTTCTTTCGGGAAGAATTTTTATAAACATAAAGATAACTTTTTATCGCGTACATTCACCACTCAAGTAAAATTACACTCCATATTCCACGAATCCCTCAATATAAAGACACTACAAAATGAAAGAAGCAATCCGGGAAGTTGAGATCTTACCCTAAATGAGAAGTGGGCTTAGTCTTAATAGACCCTAATAAAGATGACGCCTAATATTCGCTCCCTTCCGATATCTCGACCTAACACCCTTCCCTCTGCTTCTCTCGTACACACCCGCCGAACTATCGAACCCACTCCATCCCCACTTCCTCCCATCCGCCCACACCCATGACTCCCACACACCCCGACAAAAACTCATCCCAAACACAGGGTATCCGACCCCACTCAACCCCATCCGATAGGCTGTCCAGAAGAGGGAGACGATATACGGCGGTGGGAGCCGGGGAGGGCCTTTTTAGGGTTCGGTGGGATCGTGACGGGGGTAAGGGGGGCAACAGAGTATGGGTGGTGGCGGAGAAGGGGTTATGAGCTGCACGACGGAGGGCGGCCTTCCTAATTACCCAGGTCTCCGGTGCGGAGGATTCCTTAACGCTTGGATTGGCGTTATTGGGTCGGTGGGATAGATGAAGGAGGGAGAAAGCATCCACCCAACCACCCCCACATCCCTCCTGCTGGATAAGGCGCGAGAGGAAAGGGTGAAACTGTCCACCCGATGGGAGAAGGGCTTTAAGGTCGAGTCTCACTTCCGCGATTGCGACGGATGTTCACGTTTTTGGCATTTTATGCGGTAACAACTAGGCAGAATTGTTTTAACCGCTCTAGGATTTATTCGCTTGATTCCAGTGCAAGGGAATCATTTATTTTCACCCTTCCAAATTGTTGCATTGTAATGCGCATTTGGGAATGACTCCGTTAAAACTTAAGCCTAGGCACCTCCAAGTTTCTTCGAATCAGGCAAACAAATAAAGATTAACAGCTCGGAATGTGTTCCATAGCGATGGACCCGACATATTCGCTGCATATTCAATTTCCAATTTCCTCCTCCGGCAGTGCAAAGGCCGATAGACACGACTGCAATGAAAAAAAACATCCCCCTTTGTTAGCAGTGACCAAATTTTTGCCTTCCCGCTCGAACGACCATCTTGAAATTGGCCCCCTTTCCCCTCCCACATCCGTCTGAGACGACCAAAGAAGATCCGACGGGAAACGGACTGTTGAAGTGGGCGGGCGCTTGCGGGTGAGGGCGAAGGATTGGGCGAAGAGAGGACCGGGGGTCTTTGGGAAAAGGATCGAGAAAATGGTGAAGGAGAAGACGGAGAAGAAGGGCGAAAAATTGCGAGGTTTTTGAGAGAAGGCACAATGGGAGTGGGCTGGAATTTGAAGCGCAGCGGAAAGGGAGAGAGAGACGGAAGGAGGGAAAGGGAGGAATAGAGAGACAGAGAGAGAGAGAATTGAGAGATGGGGGGAAGGGATTGGGAGGGGAAATGCTAAGATCCTCTTGCAGCATCACACACACACACAACCCCATCTCACGTCGGCCAGCAGAGCAAACACACAAGAGGCCTCCCTCCCATCCTCAGCCAAAACGCCGTGTTGACTCATCGGGAGAAAGGACCCCTGAAGTCAAATAATTTACGGGGTCCTCCGCTAAACAACGTATTCCTCTCTGTGAGGAGGTGGAGGAGAGCGTGAGGAAGCAAGGGAGGGGTGGAGAGGAAGAGGAGGAGACGAATGAGGATAGAGAGAGGATGAGACACTCGCTCCCATTTTCCACATTACCCCGCCCTTTCGCACCCCGTCCTCGCCCTCCACCTAAAAAAAAGGACGAGAGAGAGAGAGGAAAAAAAGCCTAAACCAAACATAAACACACACCAACCGACGACGGACTAAAATTTCCCATCTCGCCCCGCTTCTCCGCGAGAAATATCATCCTTCTCAAGCGGCGTAATTATGCCCACCGGCGGCGTCGGGGTAGCGAAAGGGGCGGGCCGCGGGGGGCGTGTGGAAATTAACGTACACGGGTCGACAATGGCGCAAACTAAATACGAGAGAGCCCTTTTGGAATATTTTTTTCCGGGAAGAGAGTGTGTGTGAGAGAGAGAGGGTATAAAAACGGGAGCTAGCACCGGTTTCTCCCGTACGCGGCACACTACTGCTTCCCGGGCAATGACGGCTCGTCACGTGCCGACTTAAATGCAAATCCATGCCAGTCGTCTGGGACGACTACCCCCGCGGAGACCGTTTCGTAAACATCGCTGTATCAGAACAAACTCGGGCCCGACACCACCACTTAATTTAATGGAAATAACTTTTTACGGAACCGCATTACGGAAATGTTGATGTAATTTATTCCGTGGGTCCGCCAAAAAAATATTATCTCGAAAGCTAAGTGGAGCCGTACCGGAAACATCTACTTTGGTGTTTCGCACAAACGGAGGCAGGGGGAGTGGGGGGGGAGGCTGCCGAAATGATTAGTGGTGCTTGGATCCGCTACCTTAACTAAAGCGCGGCGACTACAGCACGGGTCGTGAGATGTACCTCAACTAAACTAAGACCGGAAAACTGGAGCGGGAGGTAAATTGTAGCGAGAATATAATTCGTTTCAATACAGTAACCTTCAATAACAACCAAAAAGGAAGTATTTGACTTTTATCATGGTCGCATTCCTTTTATGACATCGAACATGAACAACACAAATATTGTGACATGAGATACGAACTTCTTGACGCCTTGCGACGAATCCAGTACAATTTCAATTCCATTTGAATTTCAATTGCACAAAACTGATTTTTTTATCTCCTCAATCCTAACTAGAAAACAAAATATAATGGCCTACCCATGAAACGAAAACGATTAAGTTCAATCGGGTCTGAATAAAGCGAGGAAAATGGCACACCGCTGAAAAGTTTAAAGAAATCCACACCACCCTGCCATATATTTTTTGAGTCGCTCTAATTTCAATTGAGCTATTGGAAGGGAAATTATTGAGCCATCATCATTTGCGTTGAGAATGATCCATTCAAGAATAGTGATCGATGAAACGGAGTGCGTGAATTCCTTGGATCGACTAGGCATTCAAAACACTATACCGCTGATTCCTTCTCTGTCACAACCTGAAGAACGTCTCCTCTTCCCTTACCGTCCTTAAGAGACGATTCCCCCTCACACCATATCATCCACCCTTTTCCCTTCATCCGTTTTGAGCGTCCTTATTATAACGCGGTTCGATCCTCCCCTACTAATGCGCCCCGAAGCGAACCTAATTGCCGCCACGGGATTTTCTGAGTAGGAAACCCCTTTTCACCCCCGACCAAACCAACCACCTTTCCCTCGGCCCTCATCCGCACTCCCTTTAGGGCTCGTCAGGGTCCCCTTAAAAATCTTCCCACACACTCTCTTCCACTCCGCCCCTCCCATAACCTAAATCCTCCTCTTTTGCATCCTCTGAACACTCGGCTTCCATTATGAACACCCCCTCCCGTCTATTATCCCTGCCTATGAAGGTCCTTTGACAATCCACCAACCCCCCCCCTCTCGCCACCATCAATTTCTCCATTCAGAATCCCCTCCCTTGTATGGGGGTGTGTGAGAGTTCGCGCCCGTGAATGCAGGATATATTGGCAGGTGGCGCCGACGTCTGGACTAAAAGTCAAGTGACGAGCACGGCATAGCGTGTCGGCTAGGAGCGCGCGGATTGAGTTGTGTACGAACACGCTAATCGAATAATCTTGGCGGATTCGCCTGACTAATAAAGCCCTTTGCTGTCGGCACTGAAGCGGTTATTCTGCAGTCGATCATGACCCATTTCCCCACTGGCGAGTTACATTCGCCTTTAACTAGCGACGAGAAGTTTTGTACTCCCTCTAATCCCGACTCGAAGAGCTGAAACTTTTGAACTATTTGGTTTTAACGGATTACAACGGCACTAATGGCGAATTTAACGAATTTCCTCATCACACCTCCAATAGTGAGCAACCATTTCACTGTATAATTGTGCTCGGTGACCGATCATCATTCAGGGACGAATTCAGAGGATTATTCAGCATGAACTTCCTGTAGTTTCCTTTCGGGGTGGCCCCGCCAAAGAAAAGAATTTTAGGAGAATACCCCCCTGGCATTCGTTTATCCCTTATAATTCTATCCTTGCCTATTTCTTTATCCCATTCGACATTTACTTCTACCCTCTGCTTCTCACAATTTTAATCTTCCTTGACTTAATTCTACTATAAAGATGTAAACTATATGTAAAGTTTAGTCTAAGTTTTAAACTATATGTAAAAATACGACTATTTCAGTTTTCACGTATTTATCTTCAATTACTTTCCTCCTATTACCTCACAGAAGTTATCCGTCATTTCATATAGCAAGAATTCTCTGAGCAAAGCAACGCCCATCGTCATCTAATGGAAGAAGGGGTATACACATACATTATTACACGTACTAGCCCGTGAATTTAATGAAATAAAGGAACACTTACCCAAGAAATTAGAAATATTTTGAAACCGCCATTATATTTTCACCGAGAAGCTTTCCACTCAATTATTTTTACTTTAACAGTAGCAAAAATTAAGGAGCACCTGCTACGCTACAGATAACATGAAAACTAGCCTCATGACCGACCACCTTCGCTTGACCCGAAAAGACCCCAAGGGGATACCGATCGTCCCCCCTCCCCTTATATCCAACCCTGGTTTTGGCGGAGAACACCGCGGGGAAATGAGTGAATCCGCGCAGAGGGAGAGAACCATTTTTCTCCGGGAAATCCCACGGAGAGGCACGCGGTGGGGCTCAATCAAACCTCGGGATCAAGAGCTCAAAACGTAACGGGGAGGAAGGACGGCGCCCACCCACACCTCACCCTCCGCGCGGGAGAGAGCCAGCAAGTCCGAGGGCAGCAACAGTATTTCGGCGCCGGGGAGGGCGGAGTGGGAGGGAAGGGAGAGGGGGATGGTCGGAGAGAGAGAGAGGGCCGGGGGCGCTCGTGTGACCGGCAGCGGTTAGGGTCCGAGGTCCAAACCGCGAGGGCGACCGCAGCCGAGTGCGGGGCAAGCGGGGGATTGAGGGAGGGAGAGAGGAGTGAAGAGACCGAAGGATCCGCTATCCAACGCTTCCCATCCTCGCCATCCGCACTCCTCCCCTGCCCGCAAGCACACTACGCAGCCTCCCACGCCCGGCGGTCCGAAACCACGTAGACCGCACCATCGTAGCCGCCACGCCTCCCACCCCCCCTCGTTCCCTCCCGCTCGAAAACCATCCTGGTCTTCTCTCCCAAGGCCTCCCGCAGTCCCCCATCACTCCCTCTCCTTCGACTTGGGTAGCCCTTTCGGCGTTGCTCCCAGGAACTTTTTCTGGGCGAAACTATGAGAGGGAGGTCTGCAGAAGAGGGGAGAGGGGGAATTGGTATTCCCTTGTCAAACTGCGCTCGCTACTTCAAAGGGGAAGGGTGGGTAACTTGAGGAAGAGAGACATTCTGATGATACAAAAAAAGACGCAATTTATTTGCCCCCACCCTATTCAGTGCTTAGTTAAGAAACACCCACGCACTTGTGAGCAGCAAAGTTGTTGTCCCTTTGTCTGTTTTTGCCGTGAAGTTAGGTAATATTTTAGCAAGTGACAATGATGTAATACAAATACTCGAATGGTAAAGCTTACATCGAAAAGCTTACATGCTCCATTTCGTCTACTACATTGACGCCGGCTGCCTGAGTAAATCCCGTCAATTCCCTAATTCGTTTCAAATGTCATATGAAAGAAAATTCATTAAAAATTATTTTGCTCTATTTGTCAGGCAAATACAGCACTAATTCTAAATACATTAAACGGATGATTAATTATTACGAGCATCGCTAAATTTTAAAACATTGAACATGACGCGCAAATTCGACAACAGGATGTTTTTTATGCATTTCCTTTGAATCTAACCATGGCATTGTGTGTCGATTAGAAGCAAAAATAATTTACTGCCAATAATTATTAGCGGGAAGTTATTGACGATTCTTAGGCAACTGAACTTAACATTTCAAAGCACCAAAAGGAAGGTAGGACAAAAGAAGCGTCAAATCAACGTAAAAATTTACGATGCGAAGTCACAAGGCTGATTTAAATTGGGTTAGTCGCGGCCGGAGGATAAATGCCAATCGTCCTACCCTTTGTAAGAGCAAGTGTATGTGTATATCGTATATATCGTATGATGGCATACCTACTGTCTTTCCTCTTGTGTTTTGTGTATTTCTCCTTTAGTGAGTAAAATAGCTCCCTAACGCCATCTCCTGGGCAATGAATCGGAGCACTTAGGCGCTTTATAAGATCGCAGATTTCAGTGTAAATTACACTTTCTCGATAGCTCCAGTGGTTAGAGCATCCGCCCGACAAGTGGAGAGATCCGGTGTTAAAGTCCCGGTCGAGGAAAATATTTTTACATTTGTGATCTGCTCAAATCCGCCTTCCCCACCTCTCTAGTGTTCGTCCTGTATGTGTGTTCCTTTTCCATTTCCTTGTCTCTATTTCTATGTGAATGAATATATATATATATCATATATAACTTTTGGACGGCACATTATAACACAGAATAAAACAGATAACACGTAAAAGGACACTCACACTGTAGATGATTTGAGCTTTCGGCCTACTCCGAGGCCTTCTTCAGGTCAGACTGACTGACTGATATATATATATATATATATATATGTATGTATGTATATATATGTATATGTATATATATATATATATATATATATATATATATATATATATATATATATGCACACTCACGTTAGAGCGAAGGAAGGAGCGCGTCCAAGCGGGAAAGGGGAAAGTAACATCACCTGTCACATTCTCAAAAGGATTTCCCGACTTTCCCTCCTTTCCTTTTAGCAGACTTATCCCTTCTACCTCCGCAGAGCAACCCCTCCCCGCCCACGAACCCTCCATCTACCCCACACGCAAGACTCTCCAACTGTTATCCCTTCATCCCCCATCACCACCCCCCAGGTTTGCCCGCTCACCCCATTCCTGGGGGTGAATCCCCCCTCAGCTACATCTTCCACCCGCCAATTCCGACCCTCAACATCCAGTCTGAGGAACAACGTGGCTCTATACCGGGGAAAGAGGGAGCCCTCGCTATGCCTCCATGGTAGCGGAGAGCAGAGCAGAAGAAATGGAGCCAACGGACTGGGGAACTCGAAACTTCCTGTCCGACCCCTCAAAAACCTCCCCCTTTCCTTCCCCCTTGAAAGGACGTGTTAGGACGATAAAGCGGAGGTGGGGGTGGGCTGTAATGGGGACGGAAGGAAGAATAGGGGGTGGGACGGCGGTCCGGGAGGAAAGATACGTCGGAGGACTCGTCCGGGGGCGGAGGAAGAGGGAAGTGTGCAGGTTGGGCTGAGTTCGGGGTGCGTGTCAAACTTGGACGAAGGGGACAGGGATGGAGGAGGTGGGGGTTCAGGCCAGAGGGATCCATGTGCCCTTCCCAGCATGAGAGATGACAGGCCTCTCCGCCCTCACCCTTAAAAGGACGGTAGGGAGAAGGCGAGGACGAGGAGGACGACACGGGGAGGACAAGAAGGAAGGGAGAGGATTTTCGTGGGCACGACGGGAGAGATAAAACCAGAGTACCGAGGTAATGGCACGTTTTTCCGAGGTCGGGGGTGAGATGAATTTGCAATGTAAAATGACCTGCCGGGTCGTTAATTGCTGGGCGAAAGACAAACGAAAACTTCTTTCGGGAACCTGCCCACTCCGCCCCACCACCTCCTCTTCCCCTCGGGGCGAACGCTCCCGGCTCGCCTCACTTGAACGATACACATCGCAAATTGTCGGCTCACTGGGAAATTTACCCCGCAATTACCCAGTCCCTCCGCCGAGAGGATTTGCCAAAATTTCGTCGCGGAGTGAGAAAAAGAAATTTATTCTGGGAGAGCTGAATAATTAATCCACGGGTAAGGTAACTGTGGCAAAAAGGTCGTCCGATGGCGGTAACCCTTTCACAAATTCCGGCTACGCCTCAAGGTAATCCTGTTCGGGATATTCATAGAGTGCGATATGTCTCCATGTTGGTTTTTAAGTAGCTCAGGCACCTGATCAGTTCAAGAAATCAAATCCCTTGATGCGAATTATTTTGAACTGGAACGTACAACATACGATTCCGCTCAGATCTCATCTACCATTATGAAGTGAAATGCATACGGGAGTTCGTTAAATGTATTGTACATTTTGAATGACGATTCATAACGTAAGAACAAACAACAGGGAATTTCATTTCGTAATTTCATATACATTACATAAATATGCAACATTTATCCACACACGCAACCGTAAGAAACATATAAGCCCTTGTTGATAAAGTTATTCCTTGCTAATTCGACTTCTCCACCACTATCTGCATTCTGGGATCTATTTATCACTTTTCAAAGGGTGAGCCAAGTATTTAAATTTCCGAAGTTAACGAGAAAATATAGGTTCAGGCGGGATAAAAGAAAAACAGCATTCTTCCTACCCGGTGAACGACGGAGTAAGGACATTTCCAGCCAAAAAATCAGGTATTTGTATCTGTTTCGTGAACACATAATGACAGCATACATAGGCGACATTGCATAACGCACCAAACACGTTATCTTCCGACGACGAAACAACACCGAGTCAAAACATTTGTTATGAATAACTTATAAGCCGCGTACCTTGGCGCCGGGAGAAAGCTTGATATCGTGGCGTCACGCGATGACTTGCTAGCGTCACGCAGCCAGAACAAATGATGTGGGGACGGCGCTCTCCGACAGTTAAATACGTTAAGAGAATCCATTAGCTAACAAGCTCACGAAAATAATAGTCGGGATAACATGGAAAAAAAATTGGACGCCTTTTTTACGACACTTAACAAAACAGTCGATTTTTTTTTCATCTCGGTATATCCCCGCGAAACAAGGGCGAGGAAAAATATGGCTCCCTAGCACGTGATAGTTTTTTTTGCCGTTTCTGTTAAACTGGAGATGGACGCTCACGTGACTGCCAACATCCTAAACGTTGACATTTCTCCAACTCTATTAAATTACGTGGAATTATGGAGACCCAAGACTTCCGCAATTGTGAATGCTTTTCAAATAAGCTGGGGTCAAAATTATGAATATAAAGAGACAAGAGGTTGCAAAAACCGAGAAATGCGCAAGATGAACGAATGAGAATTATCACAGTTCATCTGTAGTACAAGAGGGAATGGAAATAAAACATAAGCATCAGCTATAAAGTACCAACGACCGTGACACTCTCTCCTATTTACTGAATGATTATTTTTGCCTTCACGGAAATGTCAATCTCAAAAAGATTTGTAAAAGCGAAATTTGCATTGTTTTTCCACATCGCAAATTTTTTTTCAAACATAGAGCCAGTAATACGAAAAACACCAATAAGTCATGCGCCTTTGTAAGGTGATATTCGACAGAGACGGAAGACTTCTCAAGTAGAGGTCTAGAGAACTCCTTACGAGTTTCGATCGAACAATCTTGGCTCTCAAATTGAAAACAATTGCAGAAGCCCAAGTCAGAATTTTAATTTTTGGGCAATCCGCAAACATTTGTCACATAAGATTTAAAAAAAATACCTTTTACTGCATTTTTTAAATCAAACTGGAACTGAGTAAAATTTATCTGTATCCGGGCTTAATGAAATTTCAGATTTTGAAAACTCGATCCCCTCGCTGAAATAATTAAGTAGGAAGAGCTGAAATTCACTCCGGCGTAATAGAACAGAATCTATACCCTTCGGTAAGACCAACGCAGGGAATAAAAGTGGGATTCAGTGCCCTAGAAGCTGTATTTCCCTTACAATCACTTCTTTTCCCTCATCTCCCCACCTTCCCTTAATCCACTAAAACCCCAAAATCACACTATTTCCCCATCCGCCCCATTCCCAAACAATTTTTCCCCGCCCGCGCTGTCTATATAGATATACATAAACCTATGTGCACACAAGAGCGCGTATACGTTGACCCTTTTACACGTGGAAAGCCCTGGGGCTTCTCCTCTTCCTCCAGGGAAAACGCGGGGGGCGGGGAGGGTGGACCCGAACTTCTGGGGTTTGGAAAAGGGAGAAAGAGAGAGAAAGGCGGGAGAGAGAGAGAGAGGAGAAAGGGAGGCGGAGAGAATAAGGGGTCAGCGGTGACCCGCAAGCTTAAAGAGATATAGAGAGAGAAGGGGGAAGAGAGATGAGAGGACGGAGGGTAGAGGCAGAGAGGTTGGAGAACAAATTGACCCCCGAGGCCACACCCACTCTCCTCCACTGACCAAGAGACCCACCCCCGACCTTCTCTCCTCTCCCCCCACACTCGTCACCCCCATTTCTAAACCTACCCTCCCTTCACCCCGACCCTCAGAGACCGCAAAGGGGCCTTTTCCCATCCTCCACACACACACAAACTGACACACTCACACACCCTTCCCTCCAGCACACACATAAAGGAACGGAAGGCACTAAGTGGCTTCCGTCTGAAACCGCCGGCCGGCTAGGCAAGGCAAGGCTGCCGACACCTTGTATAACCGCCGATCCCAGGGAGGGTCAAGGGATGGTGTGAGTGGGTCTGTGAGGAAGGCGGGAATGGGTGAAGGGGTGGAAAGGGAGAGATATCACAAGGTGGACACTGCGGTCGGATCGGCGCGCAAGGAGAAGGGGAGAGAGGGTATGTGGCGCTGGGGAGGGCGTGATATAACACGAGAGGTAAATGCGAGGAGGAAAGCGAGAGGCCGTGTGAGAGCGAGAAGGGGTTTAGGCTGCGGGGATAGCTCCACCTCGCCCCGACAAAGAGGGTGGGAGACGAGTGGAAAGGGGGAGGAAGGAGGAGGGATTGTGTGGGAGAGAGGGGGGAGCGCTCGGGGAAAATGGATCGGCAATTCACGTTAGGTGGGGGGGGGAGTTAAAAGGGGTCGCAATATTGTTGGTACACTCCATGGAGCTCCCTCCATGGAGTGGTGGTGGGGTGGGGAGTCAGTCCTTAACATTTGACCAAAATTCTCGGCACGAAAACCACCAGTTTTTTTGAAAAGAGCTGACGTGAAGATGACCGCATAAAATTGCAGGAAAGCCCCCCCCTAGGGTGGTATTTCCCAATTCCATTACGCCCGTGGATTCCGCGGTTATTATTTAACAAAGTTTTCCCCAATTGCTACGACGCTAAGGGCTGAACCTACGCATCAAAACAACGGTCCCAAGTCCTAATTCAATCCTGGAAAGAGATGCGCGGTCAATTTAATTACGCCACCATGGTAAAATTTAGTCCCGAGTTTCTACGTATTTAGCAAAGATGCACCTAGGTCATTAAAGGTTCAAATACATTTACTTGCCCCGATGGCAGCGGGGCAACGTCCTCGCCTATCAACGCAGAGGTCGTGGGTTCGATTCCTGCATTGAGAGGTTTTCCTCCATGTAGGGCTTGGGCGATTCTTATTCTCTTTCATGTACGTATAAATAGATGTTAGGCATAAAAAGGGACTATAAAGTCTCAATTTCGCCGCCATGAAGTCGTTAAATAAGTAAATAAATATATAAATTAATCTTTAAAATAATAAATATACAAGAAAATAATAAAAAACAAATAACGCAATCGTAAATATTATTAATAATGACTAAGCGATTAGATTAACCAATTTCGGCATTAAAATTTATTAAATATTTATCATTATCTGTAACAATCTACGTTGAACACGCGCGAATGTTTGGAATCTGTTTGCTTAAAACACCTTCAGTGTCGGGAATCTCTTGGTAGTCTTCATTTACTGAGATCATTCAAAAGAGCGCACAGGAAATGTAATGCAAAAGACAGAGAAATGTAACGCAGAAGATAAGTGAACATGGGGATCTCTCTTTCACGTCCTTGGGAATCCTAAAGCTCAGGGTTAGCGCCAAGTAGTGACGTGCACCGCGCATAAAACGTCGGAGGATAATAGCCCAACTCATCCCTTACCGCCGAAGGGAGCGCGCATCAATGGGGAGTGGCGAAAACCTCCGCGTACTTGTTTCTGAAGTCGCAAAGTCGCAATATGTAGGACGCTGTCTGGCGGGGAACGGTATAAGGTGGCCACCGCTGCGGAGAATCGAACGGGAAGGATATTCGGGAGCGAGGGTGGGAGGCAATTCCCCTTGCGAGAGAAGATGGCTCCAGAGATTGGCCGGGCAAGAGGAGTGTAGAACTTCGCGACACTCATTTTCCAATGCGAAAGAAAAATCGACGAGACGATGCTTCGACGCGGAGATTATCATCGGGCTAATCGAGACTTACATCATACATATTGAATAATATCGACAGATTTCGTCTAACAAAAAAATCTTTGATATCATCCATATAGCACATCGACCCCTTGTCCATACTGTAAATTCGACCCTACCGGCATGTCGATAACATCGTTCACTTTCCAGGGCGAACCGACTCCATATTCCCATTTCGAACATATCTTTACATAGATTCAATCGCTCATGTTCTCATGCGGTTAATATCGTTTACAACATATCATGTATCTAGTAACACAAAACCATCTACACCCGAAACTGATCCTATCGCCATGTTGTTAACATCGCCGATGACGAATATCGATTATATAGCACACAATCTTACAACCCAAATCGACAATGGCGTCCACATTGCTAGATCGATGACAACTATCGTCTCCTTCAAATAAACAGCACCGAGCCGGTCAGCGACCTGGCAAGAAGGATATATTCCTCCGGAAGCCGCGGAAAAAGGCGGACGGTTGATGGGGTGAGCCGGAGAACGGTTAGAGTGATGGGCAGGGAGCATTGAGGGAGGTTTCCCGGGGAAGAGAGGGAGGGAGTGGGCGAATCCGGAGAAATAGCGGCGGTGGCAAAGAGAGAGAGGGAGAGCGGAGAGTTTCCGGGAGGGTCCTTTCCGGCCTGTGAAGCCGAGGCCTTCGATGAGGTTTCGCACAGGGGCGTGGGGGTGGAGAGTTAAATCGTGAGAGGGGGGAGGGAGTGTGGCAGGGATTGAAAGGGGGAGAGACACGGAATATCGAGGGGGAAGTGGAAGTTATATCCGCCGGAGGCGCTTCGTGAAAAGGAAACATAAGGGCTTAAGGGGTCTGCGGGTGTGAGGGAGGATGAATCAGGAGGTGGGGGGGCAGGGAAAGGCAGAGGAGCCAGTGGGGTGGGCACGTACAAACAGAAAAAAACACGGTGAAAAGTGGGAGGAGGGTGGGTTGAAAAAAAAGACAAGGTGCCGGACCCTTCCACGCGAGCAGGGGGGAAAACGTGCAAGAGCGAACGATCCTAAATCTTTTACGAGAAACACACGCATTCCGGGTGATGTTATATACGATTACCGGTAAATGGGTGCTTGGGTTCTGCACGTGTTTTGTTAGAAACTGTCTATAGCGATATCGAGTATAGAACACCAAGAAAGCTCTGGACGCAGGTCTGGCGTACGGTCTAAGCGCGAGCAAGTTTTCACCCCGCGTGAGGAAATAGGTCTCAAAAACTAATTATAACGAGACGAATCAATCCCACCCAAGTTCTTAATCGTTCCATCCGTCATTCTTTCTTCCCATTTGATTTGCCGACTACTACCAAATATTTGCAGCAGCACAGAAAAACGGTCAGATCCCTAAATTTAATGTTAATTTTAGTGCCCATGATAAGTAATTTTAGTGATGAAGCTATACGCTATATCAATATTCCTTAAACAGTTCCACGAACACACTAAACTCACGATGTTTCATTGGAAGAGAGGGAAACTCCAGTAGACAGCTCCCGTAGACATTTGGCAATCGATTCATTCGCGATTATTTGCTACAACGATTTAAAGAGGCGATGAGAAAAGTTTTTGTTCGGTTACACGTCAAATGTTTTGAAAATGTATCATAGTTCTCCTTTTTCATTTTCGAAAAATAGCCGAGTCCAGTAGAAACTACTTAACCTTTTTTTTTCAAATTCGCTAGTCTTTTGTGTCAACACAATTGACGGGCACATCAGAAGACGACATCACTTGTACGACAATGTATTTGGAATGCTTTTTTCCAGTAGATAAAGAAAAAATATACCATTATTTACCTACACCATTTACTCCGAGTGGAAGCCAAACACATCGATTTTACGAATGAACATTCTTCTTTTTAAATAATTTTCCTTCCCGAGCAGAATGCCGACAGAGAAAATTATTTTAACAAGCATTTAAATGAATAAACGTTGGAGCAGAGATTTTGAAAGGGGGAAAAAAACGTAACCACTAAGGAATAGGACGCGCCTAATTTCACCAACTCCACTACTTCATCCGGGGAACTAAGCAAATGAGGACGGTGAGGCAAAGAGAATGATAAAGGTATAATTAACGATGAAAGTTGTGCACCGGCAAAACACAAGCAAATTTCTGGAAACGAAACGAAGTGAATTACTAATGGGTAGGGCGGGCGGGAGGGTTTTTGCAGGACCACAAGCGGGGGGTGGCGACGGGGACGGAGGGAAGAGAACGCGAGAAATGAGACGTGGGGCGAAGGACCATAGGGGGAGGGGGGAACGCGATCGGGAGGACAAGGAGACGTTGTAGCGCCGAATGACGACGGGGGATGACCCAAAAGTTGGACACGGCACGAGTAAGGTGGGGTGGAGACAGATACGAATTGTGGGGAAGGAAGGAGGGGGTTGAAATGGGGGCAGTAGATGAGGAAGTGTGCCGGGGGAAGGGATTGAGAGTCGGCGGATGGAGACGCCGGTGAGGACGAGAAACGGGAGACACTCCAACCGAATCGATAACTCCCACCACCGGCATAATAATTACAAGATGCACGTCTGAGAATGGGATACTAAAACCGTCATCAACCCGGTGCTCGCCTCGATGGATGGGGGTAGGGCTCACTTGGCACTAAATCCCTATGCCACGTGTAATTCACACAACCAGGTTAGAGGGGCGAGTTCCTTTCCCAATGCCACCCATAAAATTGCGGTGTTTCGAAAATCTCATTGGCGCTCGGTTTAGGCGGAATCCCCCGCACTCATCACCCGGAATTGAACCCGAAACCCTCCCACGGGTGGCTGATTACTTAGCCAACTTGAACTATCACTCCGTCTTCGAGTGAAAATCATAGAGATATAAGATACCAATGTAGGAAATCTCAACGTTAAGTAGCCGCACCATTTAAGACATTTAATCGAATGTCAAATCACTAATTTCAATTGGTTTCCACCGCAGTCAGCAGGTCACTTTGCCCGAAAATAATCAAAGTAAACCATCCTATTAAAGGTAGGATTTCGACAGTTCCTAACAAATAATTACGTTTCGCGAAGACAGCACACTACCCTTCCACATAATCCACGAGAACGTTCAAAGATTTTCTTCCGGTTCTTTCAGCAACTCTGCAGGGATTCTGCACTTATTTGCTTAAGCATGTTTGTGAAAATATTTACCGCTTCCACCATTTCCACACGCAAACTATTGGAAACAATTCTTGAAGACCTGTTATCTACCATCAGGATCCAGTAGATTGATGAAAAAATATCAGGATTCTCCTCCCTAAAGTGAATGTATATTCACGAATGGTGTCTAGTCAAGTGCGATCGTGGAAATATGAATTTAAAATACCGTAGATCTGAAGTCTTTTCAAGGATAACAAGAACGCCACCCATTTCGGTTCAGCCACACGTATTAACCAAAAGGAAACTGAGAAGGAATTATTTTTAGCCTGCTCTAATTTTTATTTAGAGTTTGGAGCCCGATATCTATTCCCATCTGAATACATAGGATATCTATATTTTTTTCCACCGCGAGTCGCCACAGAGATATTTGGCAGGGAGTCTTACTAAAGGTTTCATTGATGTGAATCCAAGAAATATGGATTTTAAAATGTAGTTAACTCTTCGTAAAAGTTACGCCGGAAGGGTACAAAATATTCTATCAAAACGCTGGTACTATTCAGTCTTAGTTTTTTCTGATAAATCATTATGCGCAGTAAGAACGATGTTCTATTAAATCAATGTGTACTGCGAGTCTCCCGTCAATGTTTTTCAAATACGAGTATAACCGTAACGATTTTTTCTCGCTCAAGCCTATCCATATTTCTCCAATGGTTTAGCAATAAATTACATCTACAAGCGTCCAGAAACAAAAGCTTAATCGAATCAGGCATTCGTAAAACTACAACCTGGCGGACAGAAAATACGGGAAGACAATGACGAAAGGGACCGAAACGTGTAGGGGAAACAAATGAGGGATGGGAGAAAGAGGGGAGATAAGGCATAAAAAAACATATGAGGGACGCTGGAAAAATGTAAAAAATGGACGGATTTGAAAACAAAAAAAATGGAGACTGTGAAGGGAGTTGAAGAGGGGGAGGGGGGTCAGGTATCTGGGAGATAGATGGATTCGACCGGGGAAAGAGGAGAGGATGAAGGGTGGGATTGAGTTGCGGGAGCGGGGGATCAGCGAAAATGCACGTAACCGGGGAGCGGGTGCGGTAAGGGGTCGGTTTGGGAGATGGCTGGCAGCCCATCCACCCACCCACCATCCCTTTGCCAGAGATTGAGCCCGCGCTGCCGTGAAAAAGCGGTCCTTCAATATCAGCAGGGTAAGCACGACGTCGGGAGGGGGAGGAGGGGACGGTGCGGAGGGAGTCCTGGGGGAGAGGGGGAGGAGATGGAAGATGGACGAAAAAAATGGGAAGAGAGAAAGCAACTCTACGGCTATTGAACAAATTTCCACGAGGAACGCAGCCCGCTCGCCTGAATGCGAGCACGTATTAAAAACGCGACATGTATAGAGAGAAAAAAAAAGATCTTATCGCAACTCGCGAACCAATCGTTTGACACGACACTTGAGAGCGAAGCCAAGAATTTCGCCCCGAGCATGAGCGCACGAATGAGTAAGAAGAGTAACACCAAAATTCAAGTACCGTCCGACGATGACAAACGCAATCACAGGACACTCCTAACGGAACTAAAACTAAAAAAAAAATGATTACGTCTTCATTAGCGAGAGTTCTGCCGGGATTTAGCTCAAACCTTGCAATAATAGGGAGAGTGCATGTGAAATACATGCTCTTGAGCGAATTCCGGAATTATTCCCATTACGAACAGATGCCATCAGAGAACTGTTCAGCTACGAGCTCCCGAGAAGAAACGCGGCGCGAAAGATGACATTTAAATCATTTTTAAATGTCAAATGTTTCAACAACATTCCTTTCAACTAGGCGATAGCATAAAGTACCTAACAGACTGTAAGAGAGGCACGATTTGTTACCATTTTAAAAGTCAATATCGCGGGACCATTCGGAGAGACGAAGCGTATGGAAATCTAGTTAATTATGACGGAGCTCTTTTGGAGATGGAAAACGCAACGTGGGGCGAACGTCGCGCAGTGAATGACGGGATTGGGCCGAAGCTTCCTAGAGTCCCCCCTGCCTGTCCACTGCCCCTGACACGAGGGGGTGAACAACACCCGAAGCGTCGAAAGCGATGCTTTTAATCGGACATGTGAGACCTCGGCTCCAGTGCTTCCGACGCGTTTGTCGCCAAACCAGAGGCTCTCAGCCGCGATGACACGCCATAGTATAGGTGTGTCACCCAAGTTGTCCACGGGAGCCACGGAAGAGCGAGGAACGAAATCCGTAACTCTGGCTAAAATATATTTTGTTTTCGGTGAAACAGCGGAGGTGGGTGTTAGGTAGGGTGCCCATCTCAACAGACCTTCACGCAAATATGTTCCTCTCACTTTTGGAACGTGCCCTGCCCATTCCATTTCTTCCGGAATGTCCGAATCGAGAAGCATTTACACCAAGCCGAAAAAGAATGGCTTCATTTCCTCCTGCTTCCATTAACAATTTCACTGCCATCACAGTACTTTATTTGAAGAAAACCTAACGCCCTGAATATTACATGGAAATTATTCAGAAAATAATCCAAATCGATTAAACAACAGAATAACCAGAACATGATTTATTTAAGCAATATATAACCACCGTGCACTCGCAGGACAAGAATGTTTCCGAAGTCACTGTGCAGCACGGGATTAATTCTTTTATTTAAAGTAAACAGCCGATATGGATAGGAAAAAAACCCGTTCGAACTAAATGACAGCAAATATCTCTGGATAAAAATGGCCAGCTTCGGCAGCAATCTAAAAACTGCTTGGCAAATTAAGCCATTTTCCCGTGGAAAAACAAACAAAGTACGTAAATGATAAGTAATAAAATAGAGAAGATAAGGAATGCGGGGTGGGGGTGGGAAACGAACGCGTGGAGGAGGGATGAAGGATGAGGCAAAGATTTAAAGCGAAGGAAGATGTGGAGAACGGGGTGGAGGGAACGAAAATACCGCATGAATCTGGGGGTGGGAGGACAGGGTTGGTGAATGCGGGGGAGGAGTCGAGAAGTATCCGGGGGCTGGGGATGGGGGAGGCCGAGGTGGTGAGGATGATTTTCGGCCACCACCCAACAACGCCAAGGGGGGCTCCGACATTCCACATCTCCCCTTCTCCAATCACCCCTTTACCCTCTGGTAATACGGAAAACAACGATCCTCCCGGTATTTCCTCTCCCCCCTTCACAATTTTTTCCATCGAATCGCCATTTTTATCAAAAAAAAACCCCGTGGGTCTCCCCCGCCCTCACACCCTCTCCTCTCGATATCTCCAAACCCCCCCTCCCCACACCGTCAAAAAACCCTCTCCCCCATTCATATCTTTTATTCCCACACCCCAACGTCACCCAACCCTACCGCAGTTCCATTATTTCCCGCAGTCACGATATGGCTAGCATTCTGCCCCCACACTCCCGACTCTCCTCAGAACTGAAAAAAAAGGGAGAGGATGGAAAACAGAAAATCCCCACTGTCCTCCCTCCCACGTCCAACGCCCGAGCCATGATACGGGGGCATTTTAAACCCCCTATTCCTCCCTCAACTACCACCACCACCCGCGTCCCACTCTCTCCTTCCATTCGCTCCCTAAAAACCATCCCATTAAGCCCACCCCCACTTTTCTCTTCCCCTCTATTTCCTCCCTCTTCCTCTTCCTCCTCACCAATTTCATCTCCGCCTACACCACTCCTTCCCCCGCCCTCCTCGTACTCTGCTTCGCCAAAATCCTCCACCACAATATATCCTTTCCCATATCTCACGATATTCGCGCACACCACAGTTTCTCCGGCTGAAATGATAAAATGCTCCCCCTTTTTCCTCCCTCCCCCGCCTACCCTAGAAACCCTTGCTCGGTCACAGAGTCGACCCACCTCCCACCACCTAACCCTTCCTCTCCCTTATCCGCCTCCTCGCCCACATCCCACCACTCTGTCGTGCTCCGAAACACTCTCACTCCCGCTCCCTCTTCGGCCCACCGAACCATAAAGTAACTCCCACCCCTCATGCCCCCCTCCCCCCGGGGGGCGGGGGCGAAGTAACGCCCTTAAAGCTCTCTCCTCCACCGAATTCGCCCACCCTCTCGTCTCCCTGCGCCGCCCGCCGCGCACTCCCGCGATAAAAACCCGAGGTTCAGAGGGGGAGTGGGGGGAAGCTAAAACCGGGAGAGAGCAGAGCGGTACTTCACAAATACGACCTCCGCCCTCTCCATCTCTCACTCCCCTATCTCATGATCGCGACACGTAATCCCTGTTCGGATATATTTACGCCGAAGAGGAGCGGGAGGGGGGTACACATAATGCCCGACGGGACATCTCCTCCTCGTCTCTCTCCCCCACTTCCCCCGCGGGGCCAACGAAAAAAAAAGCCCTATGGGAAAACATTTCGGAGGGAGGAAAACCCGCGAGAAGGCAACCCCCCCCCCCCCCCCACGAAGATGACGTCGTTTTCGTCGCGTTCCCACCCCGCTCCGGACGCGTCAGAATCGCAGCCAAAACGAATAGCGACAGAAGGCAATGAAACAAAATTGGAATGAAAACGTCCGGCTAATTTGAGCACGGGAAATAAAGACGTCACCCGGTCTTTCATTTCGTATCACTTTTTTTTTAATGAACAAAGTTGTCCAAAGCCGGGGCAATGCACCAACGGAAAAATGCCGCACGAAAATCGAAGAGTGAAACAGATCGTAAACGCAGGATTTTAGGAACCGCAATGAATTTATTATTTTAAGATATCAATCACCCGGCAAACATTCAGCACTACCCAGAAGAATTAATGAATATAAAATGAACATTTAAAGATTACTATCCGACTTGAATTTCAAATTAAGCACCGACGACACATTAACAGGAATAGCATAGTAAAAAGTTTAGCTTTGATTTAAGATCCTTGTTGGGCGACAGTAGTGCGCGGAAGTAAGCAAAGGCTGTCGTCACCACAATAATAAGCACAGAAATGAATTAATGCGTAAAATAATTCAGCGATTATTATTATAAGGTAATCTACCGGTTAAGGAAGGTTTTTGGATGAACACAACTATCAAATAAATATTTTGTAACTCCAAACGAAACACAATCCCGCAACCTACTCTACATCATATCCCTCTCCATCTCTGTGTACTTCCCTCCTCCCTTCATCCCGTCCAACATCCCTATCCTGTTCCTGCCCTTTCCTCGTTTCCTAACATTCTCCCCTCTTTTACCGTTTTCAACAAATTCAACGAAATACATTATAAAATACGGCCTCAAAAAATATAGGGTCTTCTACGTACAACATCCGTAAAGAGTGTAATGGAGGATTTATTTTCTAAAACTGCACAATTGGATTGCTTTCCACTTAGCCCGCATCATCTTCGCAAAACGGAAGCGGCTAAGCCGGCCGCTCCAGCCCAATTAAAACCCCTACCGACACTCTTCGGCAGAAACTTAAATCACTACAGTAATCAAGGGAGTGCAATCCTCATTCCACTCCCGTCGCCGAATCTCCGATGCCATCCCCCGAC
The DNA here is from genome assembly GCA_037158775.1 of Hetaerina titia. Taxonomy (NCBI): domain Eukaryota; kingdom Metazoa; phylum Arthropoda; class Insecta; order Odonata; family Calopterygidae; genus Hetaerina; species Hetaerina titia. The sequence continues at coordinate 67,369,521 of CM073777.1, read as the reverse complement.
CCTTCCCTACCCTCCTCCCACCGCCCGCCTCCCACGACGAATCCTCTGATCCCTCTTTCGTCAACCGCGCATGAATCCACCACTGAAAGTGGGTGGGGGGAGGGGGTGTGGAGGAGATTATAAAAAAAAATCGGGAACTTTTGCCAGCCTTCATATGTCATGCGGGTTAAAAAACAGATGAATAGAGAAATAAAAACGACCTGCCTCGTCCCTTTATTTCCTCCATCTCCCCTCCCCACACATCTCTTTCGTCCGACACGGGAAGAATGGGCGGTTCCCCTGACGCAAGCCCAGTCGATTCGGAATCGATATGTATGCAGGAGGTGGAGAGAAGGAAGGGAAGTAGAAAGGGTTAAAAAAAAAAGAAGAACGACCACCGAACGAATTCGTGCCGCCACTCACCCAATTCGAAGAGGATGAAAGACGGTTTAGATCGCAATCTTTCGCTGTCTCTCTCCTGTTTATTTTTACCCTGGAAAAAAAATAGCACGACGGACATGGGAGAAACAGATACGGCCTTATTTCTCCAGACTTATTTGAATCTCAAGTCGTCGGAAAAATGCTTATCAACTCCAATGATAAAACGTCTTTTTTTTCAACTTTCACAGAGAAAAGTTAAGCAGATAAGTTCCCGCGGACGAAATAAAAGTATGCCCAAGCAGTAATGCCAGCGGCGTCGAGGATGACTACTCGTCCCCGTACTCCTTTGATATGACCTCGGACGCTCATCTGAACGACAATCATTAATGGCAACTGAGAGAATGAGAGGAAATGTTTCTGTTAAATTCCAAGACGAGTTCAAGAGAGATGAGAGAGAGAGAGAGAGATGGAAAAGATCCCGAAAATGCGAAATCCCACCTCCCCACCGAGGGAAAAAAATTCACCACAAATTCGCCATACTGGGGACAAATTTACACTCGAGTACTTGACACGAAATTGGCTAGCCACCTGCAAAACGCCGAGGTGCTCGCTCATAGAGAGTTCTACATAGAACTCGAATCATGTTGATTGGATGGGAGGATGGGGTGGGTCCATTCTGGAGACGGGAGTGTTGGCGTGTGTGTGTGTGTGTGTACGTGCGCACGAGTGGGAGTTAGTGGCGGGAAGGAGAGAGGAAGGGAACAAGAGATACCCTTGGGGCACAACAATCAAGCAGCCAGGGACTGGGGAATGAGGAGGGTGGGATGGGGAGACGGCCCATTGTTGGGGGAAACTGCGGATTTGGGTCGAGAGGGAAACAGAACTGCAAGTGAAGGGAAGAGGAAGGGTTGCTGCTGGGCAAGGGCAGTGTATAAGACTGGACGAGACACGGGAGCAGCGGTGGGGAGAGAGAGAGCATGGATCGCAAAAAATGGGACTGATAAATACGAATGGCAATGACCCTCTAAATCAGCCCTACTCCATTTAAATGGCAGTCCGATTCGGAGTGCGCACGCAATTTGTCGCCAATCATCTATTTACTTATTCCAACCAGGCAGTAAATATGATGGCAAATTTCAACGGTTTTTCTAGCGCGGTAAAGAGAAATCTCTCAAATGCATTCATTCCTATCTTCATCCAAAGTCAATGATTTTCACCCAAAGCGGAATTAGTTGCAATTTAGAGTACGTAGGTTACTTCTCAACTTGACCAGCCCGCAAGTAGGCTATTAGGGATCGCCCATAATTGTCGCTGCAATAAGTATTGGCTGCCCTTGGCTTTTTTCACCAGTGATCATCTGGCACTCAGAAAAAAAGCACGATTTCAATTCCGTCAAAATGATTTGCAACAACACGGGGAAAGAGCATCAATCTTACACCTGCAAAGATCAAAATGCTAATCAAACTTTTGAAAGAATTGTTTCCCAGTCAAATTTACCAACGATTGTGCTCATTTCCAGAAAAAAAAGTTCGTTAAAGCAAAAAAAAATAAAAATTTTCATTCCAATAAAGCTATATCATGCCAATTTATTCCGCAACTTTCCAGCCAAACCTCGAGCGAATGCAATTCTCGTGCCTTCCACTCATGGAAATGGTTTCATGACACACTACGAACCAAGCGGCGAAGCAGAATAAAGAGAGCAGATGGAAAAAGAGAGAACTCCCGAAACGAACGTCAACGCTACCAACGGGACTAGAAGAGGATTGTCCCCCCCCGTCTGGGGGTCAGTGTCACGAAGAGATAAAACGAATGAGCACGAACGAAAGCTGGGCCATTTGCAGCCGGGGAGGACGAGAAGAGGGAAACAAAAGAAAAACGCCGCAGAGTGGGGTTAAAAAAAATAGGAAAGTAAAGCATGTGAGGGAGGCGGGGAGATTGGACGGGAAGGCACGGGAGGGGGAAAGGGGGGGGGAGAAAGGCGGGTCCCCCACGTGGGTGGCAGGCGACGAGATGAGAAAAAGGTGGAAGACAACGGCAGGGAAAGGACAGTTCATTCCAGCCACCTCCAAGGTTCCCAGATGCGTCCCCAGATGTCCCCGCAGTGTGCGGACGCTTTTAATTAATACGCCTCGTTGTTCCATCCTCGGGTCTGCCGAGGAATAATGGTCGGGTCGGTCGAGTCTCGGAAGATAACATAAGATTCCGTGGCGGCCTCGTTTTTTCTTCCTCTTTTCGCGAATGAAAACAGCACACGACGGCTACGACCCCGGATAATATAAAAGAGTCGACAGTTTAAGCAAAGGCGGTTTGGAAAAATAAAACCGCATCTTCCTTTCACCATAGAAACCAAGGAAATCCATTGAACCAATAAGGCAGTAACGAATAAGTTATCGGCATCAAGTGTAATTAGCGCAGTGCACAGATATGTATATCTGCATTTTTAAGACCCAAAAAGACACTTTGTCTTACATAATGGGAACAATTCATAACGAATATAAAGATCAACCTCGACTAAAAACGTATCGTCTTTCCGATTGCCAACCACTGTAGTGTTACAGTATTCCAACAATTAAAAGGGCCGAGAGGATTTTCATGTTATCATTAACACAGTTAAAATCACAGTTAAAATCACAGTAAAAACAAACGAAAACAGAGTAAGTATAAAAAGACACAAGATATTTTTAAAGGCGTTGAGAATAACAATGAGTTACTGCTAGCTCAAGATTACATCCGAGACTATTTTCACCACTTTCAAATAATTAATAATTTCACAATTTTTGCCACTAAATTCGAACAGCGGTGTTCGTACAGAAACCTACTTACACCTCACACGAAAACATATGAGCTGAAAACTAAGGTTTAAATAAGAAAAACGTCCATATAAAGAAAAGATACGTTTGATTATGTGGACCTCTGGCCGACCCCAGTGGTGGCGGGGTCACGGGTTCGATTCCCACCTAGGCGTTTTTTCCTCCAACTAAGGCTGTGGTGTATTTAATATTGTGATATCATTATTTAAAGACCGAAGAGCGACTTATGCAAAATAAATAAGTATCGCTGTCTTTGCATTTTATTACGATGACGAAAAATTAACCAAATCAAAATCATCAGGTTCGCATCTGCACATTTGAAATTAATAAAGATATGTCGTCCGAGAAAGCTACTGATCATACAAAAAGGACGTAACAAATGAAGTGGTCCTCGCGCAGATCGCGCGGCCATCATCAGCACAACACATTCAACGCGCACGGATGGGCGACAACCGCGAGCGCCACGTACGGATGAGAGGGGAACTCCGAGACAAAAGATTACGAGGGGGCGAGAGCGCGTGGGAAGTATTGAATCAAGGAGTGGGGAGAGGTCGAGGCAAAGAAGAGGACGGAGGAGGAGAAGGAAGATGGGAGGCAAAACACAGAGAGAAAGAGACAAAAATGGGAGAGGGAGACATTACGCGTTGTGGGAATGGCGGAAAAACGAACTGGATGACGAGACATTTGGATGTAGTGTGGAAGAGGGAGGAGCGCTGAAGAGTTGAAAAGCGGGGGCATGGTCCGGAAGAGGGCGAAGAGAAAGAGAGAATTTCGCAGAAAGCCGACTCTTCCTCCTTCCCAAACCCAGAGTTCTCCCCCCCGACTCCCTGAAAAAAACCCGTCATGAAACATCCTCGACCGCACCTCTCCCCCCCCTCCACCACCTCCCTCCCTAAACCCAACCCCAGGCCTTCCGCCCTTGTCCACCTCCACACACTTGTCCCTTCCTTCGCAAAATAACCCCCCTCCCCCACACCCCACCCTTCATTTCCCCACCGCCAGCCTCCCACTCCCTTCCGACCGAACCCTTTTCCACGAACGAGAGTGAGAGACGGACAGACCCTTCCATCCAAAGGAGGACGGACCAGTTAGCAGAAAGACCCCCTCCCCCCCATCCCCTCATCTCCAACGACGACGCTTCTGGCCAACCCTCTTTAAAAGGGTGTCAGCTGCAGATGTGGCCGCCTCGGATAAGGGAGTGGGGCATTGTGGGAAGAGACGGGGGCCGGGGGTGGTGGAGAAAGATGGGAGAGAAGGGGGCGAGTGAGGAAGAAAAGAGGGAGGAGATGAAGATTAAGAGGATGGGCGAGTCGGGAGCAACCTCTCGCCATTCAATGCCCCTCCCACATCCACCCCGTGACTCCTTTCCCTCCCGTCAACCCCCACGACAAGCCCCGGCCTCCCTCTCCCCCGTCGACCCCCGTCTGCACTCCTCCCACTCCCACAATGTGCACATAAGCGCGTACATGCTTACACATATTTACGTACGGTCCCCCTCCCTGCACCCTCTCGCCGAGGAGAATAGCGTGTTGAGGGTATCTTGTCGGGGTGTCGCCCGTGGTGGTATAGGTTGAGGACGGGGAAGATTGGGGGAAGGAGAGTGGGTTTATAAGGTCCCCCCCTTTCAAGGATCACTTCGCTTACAATTCCAGGACGTGGCGAACGAAGGTGGGAGAGATGTATCCCTTGATTACGCTTTTATTTGGACCTTAACCAGATCGCGATGCGGCAATACGATGACTTTATTGGGGACGTGGCGGGAGGCTCGTAAGACCACAGACCGAATGCGGGAAGTAAACGAAAGCAGTGTGAACGACTTCAAATGTTCAAGCAAATTGAATTAAAATTAAAAAAAATAACAAGGGGAAATTAAGGGGTCAGTTTAAACGAATTTATTTTGAAGAGCTGATGAAGTTGAAACAATTTCGTACAAACGTTACACCTCTATCAGAGACTTTAACTAAAATTTTACATAACCGTATTTAAAATGACTACATCACCATTCAAATGAACTAGAGTTATTTCTCTAACAAATTTCCTAAAAAAGAGTTTATTCGACAGCACGCAGTCTATATGAAACACGGATTACGGCGCAGTAAACTGGTACTTTGTGAAAGGACTGCTGAAGTGGTTTAATTTAGTATGTAATTTCTGCTCAGAGCTAGTGATCTGTGACAATAATCTTAACGGAAATAAGACAATTAAATACCAACAGCATGCACACTTCTCCGCTACCGTACCTATATAATGCCCAAAGCTACATATTACTATACTCCTATTTCTAAACTCATCAATATATGCCGCCACCGGAAGGTGGAATCCCAACTCATCATGTGGTCTCCACCGTCGACCATGAGACTGAATTATTTTACGCCCACTAAACGCAATGAAACCGGGACACATTTCCGAACGTTTAGTAGAGATGAGGAAAAGCGAAAAGCCACGGATTTATGGTCCGAAACTTTCTAATGGAGTTGTTAAGATGACATAAACTCAAGTGCATTCATTTTGCATCCTCGGTCAAAGCCTTGGGAAAAAAAGTACGGAGCAATATCTTCAGTCTCACGACGAAATGTTTCACGCTTGTGCGACATCGCATAGCGCATATCCCGTCGCGAATATCCCGAATATCATTTACGGTCTCGATAATCATCAGAATGGACTACTACCAGTAAGGACACAGACACCAGACTCGCAAACTTAAATAGAAAAGCGAAACGCATCAATGGACGTGTAAGTTTCAATCTAAAACGTACCTATCTCCATGCAAATCTAAACCACACGGATCCAAAATTAATATCGCACCGCTCCTCCCTTGATATTATCGAGATCCATAGAGAGCCGAGACAGAACTATTAGATTCGGAGAAGAAAAGAGCCCTTCTGTTCCTCAACAACTGGTTCACACACACAAATCACGCACGCGAATGCGTGGATTACAACCGAAGTGAAATGCAATTCAGGGACATTCAACGATAAACCATTGGAGCCATCCCTTTATCATTGGAAGCGAACCACGAAGACGAATTCTTAAAACTAACGGGGTGATTGCCTCTTACCTCCTAACCTTTTCCTCTTACCCAAGTTAAGGCACCTACGACCGCATTGCATGCATGCACATCTTTTTTTCATATTTACGATGCTTGTAAGAAATTGACAGATTTTTCGGGTCGCCATGGGCAATCGGCCAACCAACGGTCCCGAGAACCACAGAGGAACTTCCTTGTCACTTTTAACTGCCACTTCTTGGGTCGTCACGATGCATCTTTTTTTCAGCTTCGCAAATGGCCCCAAGTTTTCAAGACAAAATACTCAGTCGTTTTAGAGGGGAAATGTTAGAAATGCATTATCAATTATCTCAAAATAAAATATTCTTTACAGAAGGCCCTTCTGCGTAGAAATAAACCGCAACTTTTAATTATGTACCGTATATCGCGTGCATTTGCTTTGCTGTCTGGAGCAGAGTAATAAATGCAATAACCTCGGGGGTCAATTCAATTACTTATTGTAAGAGAACGTTTGACAGCTTTATCGACTCAACATGTTCGACTCTCAATAAGATCTTATTTGATTGTCAAAATGAATCATTTTGAACCTCCAAGCTACTTTAATGCTTTGATAGTGCGAATCATGCGTACTACGAACCATTACTCTTACGCAGTGCCTTATTTTGCAACGTGATTAAATGAGTAAGTAGATCAAACTCCAGTCAGATACAGATGATGACCATTTGCTTCCGTTATCAAATCGAAAATAAATAAAATACTGCGAAAAATAACATATCGTGTGTCATAAAAAATAACTTAACATCTGTGTTTTGGAGTCGAGGAGAATAAAAACTTCAATACGACACACAATACGTCCCTCTTGATGCAAGAAAACAGCACGCATATTTTTTTTTCATCGGTTAATTCCACTTCCCCGGGCTATCAGACGCCCACACTGGCTGGACGCGGTCGAATCTTCAATTCAATGGAGACATTATTATTACATTTGAGACGGGGAGAAGCCAAAGGGAAGAGGTACGAGAAGCGGGAGCGGGGCAGGGGTTGGACAAAGGAGGGCGCGAGCGTGCGTGGCCAATTGTCAGCGAGACCTTTCCGAGAATAAGAGATGACGCAACGACGCGCAGGAATTAGATTAAGAAAAACGACCCGACGGATGTGGACTGAGGGCACTTCAACCGCAGATGAGATAATAGGTTAGACCCTCAACTCCTTCCACTCATGCTTCTCTATTTTTTTTTCCAAACAATAAAAGTTTCATCTTCCAAGGCTAAGCTGTCAACGTCGGCCAACGACTCCATTGTTCTAAATCAAATGGAAATTAACGAAGTGTCTAATCCAAGATGATGCCTTGTAGCGCACCCCTTCTATAATAATTCAAATCATTCCCCACAAAGGAATACCAAAATTAATTCCCATCTATATGCATTGGGTTTGTGCCCTGCTTGGGACAATGCTCCGCTCTAAAAGGTTACCACGGACATGAAAACGGGAGATGTTTATCGGAAAAGCCTCGTGAATGTGTGAATCATGAGGGAGAATGAAGTTTTAACGGCTTCATTCACGTGCACGACTAATTCATTAAATTCCACTTCGTTCCTCGAGGTACAGAGAACAAGTTCCGCCATTCACTCCGAAATACGCTAGGGAAAAAAAAGGTCTGACACTCGGGAATTTGTATTTTGGTTAGAGGAGAGTAAGTGAAACTAAGGGAGAATTGTATGTACGGCAAATCCGATAAGAAGCGATTTCGAACCCGAATTGTTTCTCATGTTAAAGTTCTGATGATGGGACGTGGTGGTCCAAGGATAAATCGTTGGACTACTGATCGGAGGGCTCGGATTCGAATCCCGCGCACGGCTCTGAGCACACCCGAGTTGTATGATTTTTCTGATACCAGACCTTTCTGGGAAGCCATAGTTGGAACAGGAAAAGGATCTGGCCCCCCTACCGTGATGCGCAAATTTCACGCTCCATAGGGCTTAGTGTTGGGCGAACTATACCATCACCTACCAAACCGACCTTAGTGAATACTGTGTTTATTGTTTTGAAAGAACTGATGGACACACATACCCAGGATATTTCTGTACTATTCGCGAAGTTGTGTTCACCACTCTTCAGTTTAGTAGCTAAATTAAAACAGTTGTCCATCGTTAAAGCTAACTCAAATAGACTGACGTCAACACAAGTGATGTACTGGTGCACGACGATCGAGTATTGCTAAAATAAATGCGGAACAGACGAGGCTTATTGAATAGATATTAGATGCACGCGACAGCGCGAATCAAGACGGACTGATAACTCAAACGATCGTATGAAGTTCTTGAAGTACGTTGGTTTTTCAATCTCAAACAAGTGCATCAAGCCATCCGACTCACTTAACACACGATGGTGTCAGTGAAGGCTAATTATGCACATTACCCTTGGGCAAACGACGCAGCGGTTGAGGAAGTCTCACGCATGAGCTGTGTCAGCATGAGCAGCATTGAAGGAATTAACCCGTGATGCCAAGCGCTACCAACTTTATAAACTGCACGGATGTGCTTCGGCGATGAATTTAGCAGTGCTGTTACTGCTAAACATTTGAGCCCAACTCCACATTTACATTTAAAAATGGCCTCGACTTTTGTCACATATTCTCCTCAGTATTTCCAAAAGCGATAAGAATTCCGTCAATTCCGTCCACCCAGCATATTTTCACGGGCCGGCCGCGGACAAAAGATATCATCCCCTCGCTTGACCCCGGCCCAATCGACCCCGGCCCTGCCCACTGCAAATACTCTGCGATTTCAGCTCACGCTACGCTTGAGCTGGGTCTATATTTCACTTTCCAGCCCCTTGGTCCCATAAACGATCCCCCCTTACCCACCCCGACATATAACTCCGTCATATCAACCACCATTATCAGAAGGCCGCTTTCAAACAATCCCCCGAGGACCACCTTGTCCCCCTCCCACCACCCCCACATACACAAACTCACACTCTCGATTCTCACTCGAAACTGCCACCCACACCCAAGCCGAACTTTCATTCAGTCCACACCCACCCACTCCCTCGCACAGCATTAGGGGCGACGCGCGAGAGGCGGACACAGGCCGGGGAGGAGGGAGGTCCGTGTTCTGCTATCTGGCGTCGGATCATCGGAAATTAACTCCGGACGAGTGGCCCTCTCGTTCCCACTCCCCCTCCTCGCGCACCATCAAACCCGAAGCCAAAAGCAAAGTGACGTCACGGCGGGAATAACCGTTAAATGGGCGCCAAATGTGGTCGTGTCGGAGGGAGCGGAGTTGGGGCGTGTGGCGGTAGGGGGAGAGAGACAAGAAGGGAGGCCGTCGGAATTATTGGGAAGAGGGTGCAATTTTCTCCCGCTTCGCCGTTCCTCCTCCCAATCCATAAACAGTGAGCTAACCATCCTCACCGTGCTACATTTATACTCCTCCATCCCGTGGAATTAAAAAAAATTAATGGATCACGGTCGTCTCGTCTTGATTGGGAAATTACGGTAATTTATGCACGAGACTTCTCATTCAGTTATGCGTGGAAATAACTTTAAAAAAAGGTTCTTTTGGCCAGATCAGGGGAAATAAGACCTGAACTTCGTGCTAGCCCAAATTGTCGGGGGCAGTGAGAAGCATTTGTACTGAAAAAAGGAACACGAGGAAAAAAACAAGAGCGCCGTTAAGATGCGTGTCGTATAGTCATGAAGCACCGCATTAATAAAAAAATAAAACCTAATAATTTAAGGCAATACAACCACCTAGTACATTATAAAATACGCAGTCTTTTCCCGAGGGCGGTTATACGGATAAAACAATCATGTTATAAGAGTATACATGTACGAACGTCCAGTAAAGATATGATGAACCCGCTTTGGGTGACCAAAATCATCTTACGGTCTCATCTGGAATAATTAACCACGTCTTATTGCCCTACTCACTTTCAATGGATTTTACTGTCCAAATATAAACCAGAGCAGTATTCAAATCTGAAATCTTCTCGCCAAGGAATAATTATTTAAATCGAAGGGGTTATCACGTGAGAGGTATCGGAGAGGGGTGTACTGCCACTGCGATGAAGTAAATATGCTCGTTGATTACTGAAGGCACGCCCGTCTAGGTGCGAAAATACTAAAACATTACGCCATCGCGGGGGGGGGGTTGGAGAATGAGCACGATAAACCCTATGTACGAGTATATACAGGTACGTATATGGGAATTCAGCAACCACACCATTTCCACGCGTGGACGCGCGCGATTAGGAGCGAGGGTGGAGAACTCATACACATCCGCAAACTTACGTACGCAATAATGAATCGTAAAAAAAAGAAAATAAAAAACTGAAACACAGATTAATAATAAAAAAGAAAATTTCGCATTCCTCGGGGGGAAGGGAGGATAATGTAAAAAAAATCAACATTATGGGGATAGGGGGAAGGACTTGATAGGGGCGAGTCCAAAAGGTTGTAAACCGAAATAAACCCCATAGACCGGTTTCATTATCGATGGTTCAATTACCCGACACTCCTCTCTCTCCCTCCGCCTCCCTCCACACACATCCCTCCCGGCTACCCTCCCCTTAATGCCTTAACTCTCCCCCCCCTACCAAACAACGCCAATATTCCCACTCACTAACTCTGCCACTTATATCCCCTTCTCCAATCCCCCATACCCCCAAGCAACCAACCCTTCCTCCAACTCGCGTTTCGGCCTCATGACATATTACCCCCCCCCCCCCCAATACTCTCCCTCCATTCTCCCCCCTATCCCCCTGCAACCTCCCCCCCTTTCCCATTCAACGACGCTTTGGCCGTGAAGCATGCAGGAGTGGTCGCATACCTCGGCCGCTGCGTGCGTAAACTTCCCTTCCACGTCATCGGAAAGGTTTAGGGGGCACGGAGCCCACTTTCGGGTGAGCGGGTGTGCCGCCTGTTCGCCTTTTTAGCCTTTTTCGCTCTCTAAAGTGCTGGAAAAGGGAGACATCGGACGATAATTCGTTTGGGGGGAGCGTGAAACAGCACCGGAAAATCGTACCGCGTCATCATCTTTTAATTTTTCATTTTGACCCGACTCACGACCGTGTTTAGAATTTTTTAACGTCTGGTAAATTTCCATCCCGATCGCCTAATCATAAATTTTTCGCGGCCGCTCAACACTTACTGCTAATGCATCGCCGTCCGTCTGTAATTTATTGACTGAATGCACTTGACGTTCCATCATAACTCATGAAATTGGCGGATATCCATTGAAGTTAATACCTTTGAACTCTTCCCACTCTATTAGCGAACACTGCAACCAATTTTCACCTAACGAGACATAATCTGGACGTAATGAGGTATCAACCGGCCAATTGGTGTGCTTAAATAAAGCTGATTGAATGTTAAAGATGCATCCGCAGAATGTTACTAACATTGATCTGGTACGTAATCGATTCAAAGCCTCATTTGTTTCTTTGGGTTCAAAGGTATCGGTAAATACGTCAAATGCTTTCTGTTCGCCGGGTCCTCCTCTACTTCACTCCACTCCACCACCGAACGCGTCAACCCGTATCGCGATAATCCTAATAACAGTGACATTAAATTGCCTGAAACGACCGTTCAATGATTTAGATTAAATACTAGCGTATCCCTCGTGGTTGCGGCAGGAAACGAAAACGACTAATTTTAACGCATGAGGGCTCATCCCAGCACTCGGTCCGACCGCCGGGGTAACCCGCAAAACGCGCACGTTTCCCTCGCACGGGAATAATTTGCTGCTAAGCGGGAGGTCAACGGTGACAATCCGTCTGAACAGCAGGAGGACGTCACGCGAACGCAACCTAGATTACGCGGAGCCCGTGATATCCCGACTCGGAACGGACAAGAATTTCCTCCTCCTTATCCCCTCCCATTAATTATTTCCAAGCCCATTTCTATTGCTACGCTTTTAACGCGAAGGAGCGGGCGTCGCTCTCCAATGTTTCTCCTCGAGTCGTTCCGAGATCACCCTTCCTCTCCCCCGAAATATATCGCGCGCCTAACAGGCGGGGGAGGTGGGACTCGAGAACTGCGTTCGATCCCGACCCAGAGTAGCGCACGCCCCGCTGTGACCCTCGTGTCGAAGGCACCCATCCACTCAATGCCCTCCCATTCTCCCGCCCATCTGCCCTATTACGCAGTCCCCGTCGCTCTCCCGAACCATAATCATCCGAAACCCTCAAACTCTTCCTACTTAAAGGAAGAGGAACGGAGGGAGACGGAACACGCCAACCAACCACCCTTCCCCCTACCCCACACAACACACACATAGACAAAAGGGCCACTCCACCCCACCTCCCACCCACTCTCCTCTCCCTCCCTCTCTTCCCCCAGGCCCGCATTTATAGCCTCAATCCAATTACGTGGATATTGCCATAATGGGTACCTTCCTCCTTGGGCGGATGAAGATCGGACTGGGGGGGGCGAGTGGGGGTTTAGGGAAAAGGGGGAAGGGGAGATTGGTTGGGAGGCGAAGCGGGAAGGAGGGGAGACGGGAAAGGGAGGAAGGGAAGTTAGTTGTTGGTGGGGAGGGGAGGGCGGGGGTGGAGCGTGGCAAGGGTTGTCAAGACACCGTCGATTCGGGATCGGGAGAGTTTGCGTGAGATGAACATCACTGGATACACTGCCGGCAAATGGAATCAGCTGGACTTTTTTTCACTAAGAACCACTTGAGTCGTATATAATGGGGGAATGGGATAGAATGAAATAAATGGAGGCCCTTTAGATCCTTCCTCGGCGATATGGGCAAGACTACACAAACGCTAAATCCGAATGATCTGTCTTCGATTCACACAATCAAACCGAAACCACCAAAACGACAGCATTGTGGGACTAATTTCTAGCCAGCACTGTTTATGGACAACAGCAGCGGAAGTCAGATTGAGGCCGATCAAATGCGTCTGCACATCAGTCTTTATTCATAAAAGCAAATTAATGTCCACATTTTTTTCTTTGAAGTAGTGTGGTATCCATAAATATTTGCTGGCCCAATGAGAGACCATTCTAAATGCCTACAAAGTATTATTGTATGTAGGATGGGAGCCACTAGTTGACTGTAGACTTAAATTCAGGTTTAATTTACTTCTTAAATTCGAGACAGGTTACTTATCTGAGGATGTTAAAGACATTACAGACCCCATTTATTATGGTCGATCAGATCACCAACGTAAAATCAGGGTGATTCATTGCAGAACGGTTATATTAATGTCGTTCTTTCCTCGAACCATTAGAGATCATAATAGACATGACAGCAATCAGGTAGGAGATAATTAGAATTGGTAATGAAAATATATTTCAATATCTTGCATGTTTCTCCCTACATTAACATGTATCCTTTTTATTGAATAGACCAATATTTGTACTAGTTCTACAGCGTTATTTGAATATACGCACCCTTTTAATGAACAGTGTTGCATGTAAATACTTTCTTTCGTGTGATAAACATTTTTTGTGTATGATCAAACTAATATGTGTAGAGGTAACATGAATGCGATTAGGCATATATGGCTGGTGACCTAACACCCCCCGCCACAAGCCTTGTGGTGTACTGTGTAGATGCAGATCTTTAAAAAATGATTAATTTTCTACCACATATTTAGCTCCCAATCAGAATTATTCTCCATGGGCTCCCAAAATAGAAGTTGCATATATGGATACTGTTGAAAATGAAGTTTCAAGCAGTATTAAAATAACCCAATCACACTTCTCCGGAATGTGATCTTAGGGAGAAATATATACCATCTGAAAGAGGGATTGCCTATGTTGATGGTGACACTCCTCAACACACGACAGCAAAGTCCACCACAGTTTATGAACTTCGACGGCATAAATACAAGTATGAATACATACTCTGTCTACCTACGGAAAGCAGTCGTTCACAATTAACATTTCGCTCTGCAAACAGCGACAAAATGTAACTGTTCCGATATCAGGCACGGGAATACGTCCTCGAGATTGATGGAAATATCAGTAGAGGAGGCACGGACAAAAAAGCAGTCGAAATTGCAGGTTAACACAGAGACGGGACCCTCTATCTCCCCAATTTTAACACAGGTTTCCAAATTAAGATTTATACCACAGAACAACAGGAGAAATCGTCACAGATTAGTAAAACGATACCGCTTGGGTACTATCTTGAGAAGGAGATTGTGTCACACAGCCAAATACCTACTCCATTCACTACTACCATAAGCACACAATTCCCGCCCTCTTCCCACGATAACGGGCCTAACCAAACAGTGCAATAAACGCCATGAAGTGAATAAACACACAGGTGCCCCCAAGTATGTTTGAGTTTGCTGCGTCTGTGCATTCGTTTCGTGTTCACAAGACATATTCGCCCCTCTTATCTCTCATTTCGAAGACGGAAATGTTGTCCCATGATGTAATCTTCCCCTCCTGTCGACGACGTCGATACCCTTCCGCCTCCTGCAACCGGCAACGCGAAGCTCCAGCGAGCAAATAATCCATGGGAAAATGATGGACTAACAATAAGCCGAAGAGTTCATGTGAGGTCTCGAGAGACGGAAATGGGACAAGCCACGCCGCCGATAAGGCCTAATAAATGTTTTATCTCGATATACTCCACCCGTAATGATTCAGAGAGTGTAATTAAATCTATTGTCAATTAAAATCGATACCCAAATGCTAGCTTATGTCACTCGCAGCGTAGAGTTGGGCAAACCAACTAATAAGAATTGCAAGTCGACTAGTAAGTAAATTAAAGTAACCTGAATGCATCATTGCTGTTAAATAAATTGGTTACGCACAAATTATATAAAACAAAAATGGTACCACACATCATTGCATTTGTTGTCCCTACGGATTGGCCACGGATGTAGGCGAGGATAAACATCAAGAATTTCTATTTACACAGATTTAAATATAAGTTACACTAAAAATTATTTTCATACGAAAAATGTGAGCGTCCTTTCTCCGTGTTTATGTGTTTAAATGTTATAATCAAAGTTTTTATACATCTTTGCCGTCGCTAAAAGGTGTCCTTTTCCGAAAAAAATATATATACAGCAATTATTTAACGTTAAAAAATTCCAAAGTCATGGAAACCAAAACGCATTAGGGGATACTGAAAATTTAACAGCACATAACGACGCAAATTTGCAACGTTTCATCTAGTGCCAGCTTAAGTAACAAACTGGTTTACATGAATGGATTGGGTGCTAACAAATTCAATTACGACACACTAGAACATTATGACCAGCTACTATTTTGGTGACACTTTCATTGATAATGGCTATCACCACTGAACGGGTCAATGGAGAATATTTTATTTGATTAATTTCACTGAAGGTTATACGAATAACAGACCATGAAAGTCGAAGCTCTTCACAAATCATTTCCTGGATAAAAACAGAAAACAGTACATACGAACACTTTGAACAAATAACCAAGGATAATAATGAAATAAAAAATGCTTTCTGTAGCTTACCTGTTTGTGCATCTCAACGTTGAGTCCGTACGACATTTCGTAGTACTGTGAATAGAATGATATAAAAATATATATTAGTCTTACTTTTATGCAAAATAAACAATCAAAAAACGCTACAGTCAGTATTCCCGGTGAATTTAATTACAATGAAATGCAATGGTAATCAAGAGACTGATGAAAATGAAATTAACAACGTCCCTTTCACAATTTACGAAAATGGCGGTTAAATAAATATCAATAAGAAGCAAGAACAACAAAATGATTTTGTTCGTTAGACTGAAAACGTGAACGCCAGATAAAATAACTCAACCTCCGAGATATCTTTTAATTTAATATGCCATACATTTAATTTCAAAGATGATTACAATTTGGTCTATCAAAACTGCAACTTTTAAATTTTCAACAATATGGCCTGGAGGTGAGGGCGAGGATTTGAATTGAATGAAATTCAATACAATTAACCACCAATGCCCACGAATGACCACATAAAACTTATGGCGTTCACTTTCAAAAATTAAAACTTCGAAATGGATTTCAATGGATAAATACGTTATTAGGTAGTAAAATCTCCCACCATGCATACAAACCCCATGCAAATTCCACTTTTTCTGCTCGTTACATAGGGAAAGGCCAGGTTTGGTGATAGCCACTGGAGGGACTGTTCAGGTGCGGTAAAGACATCTTGTGAGGGTATTCAAAAGTATACGTGCTTTGCCAAACACACATCACATGCAGATTTAGTACACGCTAAAACGATTCCGTGCGAAAACACAAACATTTCATGCTTCTGCAATGGAGATGCTAACATGCTAGGAGCAGGCAGGCGGGATAACAGGTTGGATGTATTTGATCATCGACGGCATCGATTTTTATGCGAAGGTGAATGGGATGCCAACAGAGGCCAAAGCAGCGAGAGATAATGCGGCAGGCGATCAAAGAATATTATTACGAGTGAATGCCGAAAAAAAACTTGTCATGTTAAATGCGCCAGATTTTTTTCCCGAGCACAAAAGCCGTTCGAAATGGTCGCGAACAGGGTTCAGGTGGGGAAAACACACATTTTTCACGAAAATAAAATTAAAGGGGAGGGGGAGGAAAAACTGAAAAGTGGTTCCGAGCGGAGAATATAAAACCCCTTTTCATCAATCTGCGACGCAGGGATTTCGATAAATGAGCTGCTTTCGTATTCATTTATTTGACGTGCGGCATTAAAAATATGATTAAAAGGGAGAAAGGGAGGGGTGGGCATGCATCACATTTTTCATCGCACCCAGATGAGCTCGTGCCGAGATTTGGGTAAAGTGGAGAGTGGGGCGAAGGGGTCCACCGTTAAACTCCCACCCCCTACACAGCCCCCCTCCCCCTATGGCTCTCGTACGCCACAGCGAAATTCCACGGGGCGTGCAAGGGGGAAAAAAAACTTGATTATCGCTTCGCGCTTATTGATGGCGGAGGGCGATTGAAACTATCCCAGACGAAAATGCGAAAGCAAGGCTTTCATTTCACTACAGAGTTAGCAACTAATATGTAGATGTATTTAGAGAGCATAATGTTATACCACTTGCACCTTTTCACTTCGCAAAAGAAGCCAATGAATTTCAGGTTCCGAATCCACTAATCTATAGCTCTTAAAAGTTTTAGAGATTCATTTATAAGTTCCTTATCTCACTCAAAATGAGGCGATGGGAAAGCATGTGGCATACGAACATGAGAAAATGGAATACTCGGAACATTAACCGATAAAAAACTACTTAAAAAAACACGGTATCGACGGCGAAAGAATTATCCTACAATATGGTATCTGACCTCAACTTGATGGCAATACTTTCCGCTCATTATGAGAACACCAAAACTCGGTTTTGGCACAAAAGTGCCATTATCGTGCTATCAACATGACAATGACAAACGTTGACGAAACATGTTCAGCTAAATTATCGCGGACCTTCACCAATTCAATTTGTCAGCATGAACATGCGATCAGTTTTTAATCTAGGTTTCGTCGCTGAAACTACGCCGTACTCGCGAAAAATTTACGAGAGAGAAGTAACGAATACAAATAGAACCCAAGAAGTGGACTAACCAAGTATGATTAATTTGCAATGAGGGTTACTCTAACACGGACATACTCCTAAGCGGCAAACTTAAAGCCTTCTGACCCAAATAGAATTGTTTCGGCATTGATGTAGATCCCGCAATAAAAAAAGTATTACTCAAGTTACTACTGCGGAGGTTGGTATCGTTCCCCGGAGAAAAAAATTCGCGGATGAGTCCAATCGATAAGCCGGTAACGGAGAGAAACGACCTCAACCCTTTTTATTGGCCTACCTGGTACATCTCACGGCACTGAAAACGCCCTCCTACCAACCCGCCGTAGCTTTTGCTCGAAGAAGGAAGCCGTCACTCGGGAAGACTAACGCGCTGGGGAATGGGGTAAAAAAAATAAAGAACCCAAAGAGGGAGAGGGGCGGGAGGCTTGTACGTTTTTCTCCGCGCACTCGACGGGCACCTGGTCGAAAAGAGTGTGTGCATTCTCTCCTTCCTAGCGTTTTACCTCCCACCCCATTCCCGCGAAACGTGTTTCCGGGGTTGGCGCACCACCCGGCATGGAGGAAGGAATAAGAGCGCGGCTGTCGGGAAGGAAAAAAATAAATAAGGCACCCGCTCGGCGGTCGGTCGGCATGGCAACGGAGGTCGCTCGCGATACGGCACATGTTTTATCGCCCAACTGCCTATCAATAGGGGCCGCTGCGGGAAGGTGGGGAGGGGCTTCGATGGAAGGTGCGGGCGGGAAGTGGGGCGGCGGCCTCGCATAGGCTATCCGCCACTCCACCGTGCCCTCCTCTCTCCACTCCTCCGGCCACTACATCCACTTCAACACGTGTGTCAAAGTGCCGTGATTTTCAGACCGCTCTCCTCTCACTCCATCCGTGAGCCGGGGCGAGAGGAGTTTGTGTGCATGCGAGCGATCACGTGTGCGTGCGTCGGTCTGTGTGTGCGTGTGCGCGCGAGAGTGTGTGTATGCGAGAACGTGATCAATCAGTAAGCGCGACACGGAATCCAAAGCATACACACACACACACACGCGGTCGCTGGCGCGAGGGCAAGTGATCACACGCATACATACATATACGGTAACACCCCCGCAGCAGCAGCAGCAGAGATGGGAACGCCATCGGAGGCGGGGAACTCACCCGACGGCGCGTGATTGGTTATGGGCTCGGGGGATGGGGGCCGCGAGCGAGGTGTACGCGCGAATTCTGGGTACCCGGTCCGGTTTCTGATCCAGGGAGGATGCGGTGAGATGGTGGAGGGGAGAGCGGGTTGAGGGTGAGTGGGTAGGGAGGGGGGGAAGGGAAGATTGCGAATGGGGAGAGTAGGACTTTGCCGGCAGTGGCGTAAAGCCTACCAACGTTCGTACCGACACACAAGAATATCCTTCCCGCGCGAAATCCTAGTCGTGGGAGACACGTCAGGATAATTTTGCAACGATATTTATTCTTGTAAGGTTGTGTTTACAAAAAGAAATATATATATATATATATTTATGTGACTCGTGAAAAAGTATTTATTACTTGAAAATATATATTTATTTATTTAAAATTCCCACCATTAACCGCCATTATTAATTCCCCTCCCAGCATTCCCTGCACCTTCCCCCCTTTTTCCCCTTCCCAGACACCATACATCCCCCAAGAACTTTCAGTCTGACTTGAAGAAGGCCTCAGAGTAGGCCGAAAGCTTCAACAATCCTCAATGTGAGTGTCCTTTTACGTGTTATCTATTCCAGGGGTAAAGCGTTGACTACTGACCGGAGGGCCCGGGTTCGATTACTGGGCAAGCCTCTCTGAGTATCTGCAGTTCCACCCAAGCTATGTGATTTTTTGGGCACCAAATCTTCCTGGGAAACCATAATCGGTACAGGGTAAGGAACTGGTCCCCCTACCCTGATGAGTGAATTTCACACGCCGTCGGGCTTAGTATTGGGTGAATTCAACCATCACCTACCAAACCGACCTTCGGGTTGAATACTGTGTTTACATACACACACACACAAATACGAACACATATGCATGCATAAAACTAGTCTGGTCATACTACGGTGTGAAAGGATCATGAAAACAAGATTCGAGATATTAACTGTTGAAACGAAAGATTCAAAATGTCTCATTTCTCACGGACGATAAGGGATCAGCATTAGTCCTTACGTGACGGAGCTAAGGAAACAAATTTTATCGTACTTAACGGCCTAGCGTCAGTTATGCAATTGTTATTAGCATCATTTTGTCCCCTGTTGTTTTTGCATGCGTGACGAAGTCCATTAAACTTAGGTACCGCAATGTATGTGAGGCGCTCTTAAATTATTTAACTTCTCCGTAAGTACTAACATTGTGCTCAACTTAATTTTGATGTTTTAAGCCTGGAGTGGAATTAGCCTCTTGTGTGTGGATCAGGTGTAATGCCACTTCTGCCAACCAATAACTAATTACAGTATGAAGTCAAATATTGCAGTTACGAGTTCATGAACTTCGAATGTTAGGAAATGCAATTGTAAGCTAAGGTCGCTTGCATCCTTAAGGGATAGTTAAGTGATTTGGGGAATTTCTAAGGGAAGTTGGGGAGAAACAGTCTACTCAAATAACTCCAAAGTATGCAGCGGAAAAGATTTAATTACGTATCTTCCGGAGAGAAACTAAGAAGGGGTAGGGATGTTATGTAAAATTCAAATTATTTCATGCTAGCTTCTTCATTTTAGCGAAAACGAGGAAAAACCGGAGAAAAATTGCAAAAGTAAAGTCAACCTCGTGGTCACATGGAAAAGATGCACATCGCGGACACAGTAGATTAAGATAAAATGAAAAATATTAGCATGGGCTATTTGGGTAATCTCTTCCATGTTGGAAATTTATTTGAACTAGTTAAGTTGAGCAAAAACGGCGAAGTTTTTTTTTACCACCCTCCCTGCAGATTTATTCGTTCGGCGAGGAGAGTTGGGGGAGGGGTGACTATCCTACCTAGAGAGCAAATTAATCCCCGTCGAAAATTTCTAAAGTTGGACAAACTGGCGGCGATGAATTCTGTGGTGTGCTGGGTCGCCGAGGAGAACAGTACGAGGAGGGGGGGAGCGTGGGAGAAAGAGGAGGGGAGAGGGGGAAACGGGTGAGTGGTTGCGGGGGAGAGTGTTGGGTGGGTATAGGGGGTGGGAAGTATATAGTACGCCGGGAGATAAAAGGGGGGTGTGTTTGAGGGTGCAGGGGTCACGTGGGGAGGAGGGCAGAGAGTGAGAGGCGTCAGCGCTCAAAAACCGAACACTCGAACACCATCCGACAACCACCCACACCCCACCCTCCCTCCCTGACGAACCCCTCCCCCTTCCCCGCCATTCCCCCACCGATACCCCTTCCCACTCGACACTTCCGGTCAAACTCGCCCCCTGCCCCAATCCCTCCCCGCCTCCAATTCCCCCTTTCCCTCCACCCTCCCGCCCGACCCCACCCTCCCACGCAGACCAATCACTCCCTGTTATGGAGGCCAATAAGCCAGGCTGCGAACAGTGTGATAGCCAGCGGGGTCGACTCACTAACTCACTGTATAGTGGTAGTTCGGTTCGTATTGAATCGTGGGGGGGCTCACAGAGGGATTTAACCAAGCAACTCTTCGTGGATTGGCATTATGAATACATCGCTTTTTTTCTGTTTGCTCGCCTCTTTTTCGTTCTTTTATTTTTCATCGCTAACAAGCGTAAATCATTCATACGAGCACAAATATGGAGATTAATTCTTTTGCCGCCCTTCCTCCCCCTCCTCCCGTTGGGGCGTATCCACGACCGACGAAACATGATTTTTTTACATTTTTTTATTGGTCGATAAGTCAATATTTAAAGCGACCCCGCGGTGGTGCTGTCGCGTTTTTTTTTTACGATCCGTCTGGATTAAATTTGTCGTCAAGACATTTTTATGGATACGTAGCCACGCATATATCAGTGCGGATTAAGATAATTTCAATTTTTATTTTTACAAAAATGCCGAAAAGTTTTTCCTTATGACACGGATGGGATAATTATAAATGGGGAATAGATAAAGTTTATTACTGCGCAATAACACTGTCAATGAATAATATATTATGCATTAATTATTTTGTATTAATTATATACACAAATATTACATTTACCCATTTACAGTGCTCGAAAATCTCAGAATCTCACATCAATTTCAAATAAGGCAAGTTGAATTAATCTTCATTATAGTCACCATTTACTTTTAATATCTGAGTTTTAACTAAAATTAGGTACGCAAAAAAACAAGTATTCCTGACGAGCTATTACATTCTGACCTACATCCTGATCAGCAAACCGCCATTCTAGTTTACAGCACTATAATTTTCCGGGCATACTTTTAGCTCTTATGAATTCGTAATCCGAGTTAGCAAACACTCTTAAACGGTAACTTTCGCATAATAGTGACAACGTACATTTACCTCCGCTTGACAAGCCCTCAATTGACTGGGTTTTTTTAAACCCTACAAATTTTTTGCACTGCTCAGGTGCAACAATCGTTAACCTTTTCCGCGTTTTCCTTTGTGAAACATAAGCACAAAATGACGAAGAAGTGTGATGACCACTGTACCTTTCCAGTTTAAGTGTGATGATAGTTTCTGATAGTCAAATAGAGGAAAGGCAAGTCTTAAAAAAATAAAGAGGGTAGACTCTCAAAAGTTACTGCTTGACGTTCCCACGGGAGCACACGATTTCCTCTCACCGACGTAGCAAACATCAAACGATATCAATGGCGTGCCAAAACGAACGGAATGAATTATTTTTCCACCGTCCAAAAAACCATAAAATAGACGCACGATATGAACACGAAGCCCGAACGCCATCTGCACGATGGGTGGAGAGGCTCGCGTGACGAGCTTGATGACTCATCCGGCGAAGGAAGCTCTACAACGGTCGAGCTGAGGAGTCACTCACTGTCACTAAAACGAACTTCGATCGAACGGGCCCTTACAACTCCTTTTCTTTATACCCTTCCGCCAAAACGAGGCTGGATCTTCAATAAGAACGCTAAGACTTTATCTAATCCATCTAAAATTCACAACGGATGATTTGCCTGAGAATGAAGGCCGGAAAAAGACATGAGAGCATTGCGATGAGCATTTGCCAGTAACTTCGGCTATTAAACAGTATTATTCACTAATTGGACACTAATTGAGAAACGTGTACTTTATAACAAAACGTTAACTTTCAGTAAAACTGCATTTGAAACTAACCTCCTTTAATTTAACGGACCACAAGACAAGAGAGTATAAAATCTTACGTTATATGACTCACAATCTTGACTATTCTTATGGAAGCTCATGGAGGGTGATAGTTTTAAATCTACTTTCTGCATGGGACAACATTTATACACATGAACATTGATATCGTAATGAATTTTGTTAGGCAATCAATACCATTATTGGGCAGAGAGGCAGAAAATACTTATGCCGATATATAAAAATGGGCATTCAAATTGTTAACGACGTTGCAGTCAAAAATATATAGCTACAGTTCTTCTATTTCAATGAAATGAGCGAATTTTGAAGTTCATTCATAAAGTTTAGCTTTACAACGCAAATAAGAAATCCGAAATGAAAGAAAAATACGGGGCGCAGATATCAATCGCTAGTTCTATCGAGCATAATGAAGGGATTTGAGTAGGACTGAATCTTCTTAATAGATTCACCCACATTCACCACTACACCACGGGCCATGCTGGGGTGAAACCACAAAAGAGAAGTGGGCACTTGAAAAAGTTCGATCTTTCGAATCCACCATCTTTCTTCCCTTCCATCCCTCTTCTTTCATCCCGGCAATAGCCCATTTCCGCCGCTTAGAGAGGAAGAAAAACCTCATGCAAAACCGTTTCAGTCTCTCCCGTTCCCACACCTCCCGTCCCAGCCTTCCACAAACCATTTCGAACCTCCCCCATACCACCCTCCCTGCCATTGAGGCAAGACTCCTTTCATCCGAACTTCTCCCCGCGCGCCTTAGCAAGGGCCATTTATTTCCCCATACGACTCACCATCCCATCACCCACCATCGGACCTTTTTGCCCGGTGGTGTACAACCTCCTCCGCCCACTGGGTGCATCAATCAATCCCCACGCCCCATCCCCACCTCCCTACTTCCCCGTTAAGCCTCAACCTTCTTCAACTCAAACAGTCTTACTCCTCTCGTCCATGCGCACCGACCTCACAAAGAATCACGAAGGTCTCACGTTCACACTCTTTGAAATGTCCAACATCCTATAGACCGAATGAAGCACGGAGGATTTGCTTGAGAAGATTTATTGAATTACCGTCGGGATGAAAAAAAGTTGCACCCTAGAGGGAGAATAAAATGATTTTGCATTTGTTGGCTGATAAAAACTTCAAGAGGACACCCCATTGTCCCTTCTTTCACGAAATGAATGGTCAAACCAAGCCGTTCTTTGTAGCACAAAAACAGTCAACCATTGGAGAGTCATGTTTTTATCAACTTGCAGTTTGATTTTTCGCTTCAGTTAAAAATTACTCTTTAACGACTGACAAACATTGTACAATAAAAAGAGACGTTCCAGGCGTGATATGGTGAAATATCATGATTAATTAAATTTCTTTTTCCAATTTCCCACAAAATATTTCGTAGAAAATTGCAAATTTTTAAAATAAAGTGTGCAAGCCTACAACGGAATTTCACCAAATATTTTGGGATTCAATACATGTTTCCAACTTAACTCTTTAAGTAGTATTAAATAATAGCATTGCGGAATAGCAACTCATTCACCATACATTTAACAAAATAATGTGGCAAAGCTTCTCCGTATAAGGTACGAACGACATCAAACTAGCACACCCACTCAGTACTAACGACTTTTAACTGAGGGCAAACATTGCGTTGCATTTCATAATCGTGACTTTATCTTCACTCGTTTCAACAGTCATATAGGCAACATTATAATAAGAATTCATAAATTCCACGTAGTAAAAAAAATAAATTGACTGAGCCCCTCAAATATGGTGTTCGGTGAAGTTACTATCGCCCACGAACTCAGCATCTTTTCGTATTCTCTTCTTACCTCATAATACAAATTACATACAAATGTCATGCACGTGAAAAAATACGATTGCGAATTGAATCCGATAGCCTCAACACCTAATATAAAATAAAATCGACATCACTGATGAAATCCCCGTTTTTACACCTCCGACATTTCCATTGACTTGCCCCGCCCCCCAATCGACCACCTACTCATGAAAAAACATTTTATAAATACGGTCGTACGTTAGGTTGTGCAGTTGTGTGCGGCGGTACAATCTTTATGCAGGCCGAGACAATGCCGACCTTTCGTATAATGAGGCCAACACGTGAAACTCAACATCGTTCGTACACTGCAGCTCAACTTACAACTTCCCAAGACACGTACCCCCCAACAAGCCCGCAACGCCCACGGCTTCACTTTCATCCAGCGAATAAGTCTCGCGCGCGGCCGCGTCCCGACATCAACCCAACGCGAGGTGAAAAGCAAACGAAGAAGAAACTCGCCCCCGCAATGGGTTCCTATAAAACAATCCGCGACGTACGTGCGCATAAAGTATTAACTGCACCTTAGCGTATTCATTCGACCCACTCGCGTGCTCAAAAAAAAAATCCTCCCTCCACTTCATCGCGCAGGAAAAAAAAATCTCTGGCGAGAAAGATTTTCGCCGTTATCGCCCCAACTTAACCTACCCCGATACCCCCTCCTCACAACGCACTCCGCCGCCCACGTGACATTTCCCCGACCGTGGAAAGAGGCGATGAGTGGAAAAAAGCACGGGGACGATGGAAAATAACACGTATGCCCACACGTCCTCCACCTTCCTTTCGGCGTCCTATTCTAAAAAAAATTTCCCGTCCTTACTCCGCCTCCTGGCGACGCTGTCCAGGTCTCTGCCCCCCCCCCCACTCCACAGCCTTTCTCATTCCTACCCAGCTCGTGCCCATTCCAAAACCCGCCCCCATCCTCCTCCCATCCCGTGCCCAGCGATGAAACACGCCCTATCCCATACACTCCGCTGTGATGATCCCTCGAGGACCAGATGTATACACGATGGGCTCACGCCCACCGCCATTAGCGCGATGTTCTCTTGTTTTTATTGCCATCCGCACCTCTCTTTCCTCTCTCCCACCTCGTCCACTCCCTCCCGCCCCTCACAATGCCCCCACACTCCCAATACCCATCCTCACCCTCCCCCCACCGAGGAACCTTCTCCTCGTTAATAACAAATATTCTCCTGACTAAACATCTCCTCGTTTGGATTAGATTCAACCGAGGCGATAAGGTCGCGGGCGATTGAAGGGTCGTCATGGCGATTCGATAGGGGGAGTAGGTAAGGTGGCGATTGGGGGAAACGGGGAGTTTCGGGCGGGAGGGGGGTGTAGTAGAAGGAAAAAAGGGTGTGGGAGATGGAGAAGCATCCGGAGCATCCCCGAGCGAGCCCTCCTCTCCGCCCCCATCCGCACCCCGAAGGCCAGTAATTTTCCGTGGGGACGCGTGATAAATAATATAAATTCCACACACACACACAACGTCCTCAAGAGTAGAATATGGGAGATAAATTACCATAATTAAGTCTGGCTACATGATCCATAGACGGTTTGTGGGGAAATATAGAGAGAAAGTGAAGGGGAGGCGTCTTTTCCAGTTGGTCAGGCCACATTCGAAGAGTGCATTTGGGATCAATCGGAGATATTATTGATGGAGTACTTATAGAAGAAAAAAACGAAAAGAAAAACAAGATCCCATTGATCTTGGGAAAACATTCACCAAATTAAATTCAAAGTGACGGGAATTCTGGAGAAAATATGATGCGAGTGATTTGAGACACGTGGTAAGCAATTAAGACTTCCCATAAAATACGGGACGGTCGAATAAAGACACTTGGGAGAGAACTGTCGATGTCACACGCATTATAGGCAGGTGAAAACACCAGATTCGGGACCACATATCATGTAGTAAAAAATATATATTCCAGCACGTAGATATTTGATTAACCTTAATTCATTTCGAACAGTTCACGAACACAACAAAATCTATGTGGCAAAAACGGGGATCGGAGAACCTAATCGCAAGCCAGATTTCTGGAGAAATACCTCACATTTGAAACAAGCCTTCTATTTAAAGGCTGGTGCCCAAAAAGCAATTTGCCAAACTCGCCCATGAAGGCTCTTGGATTTTTAAATATTGATGATTTCTCATTTTTTGAAACATTATGGCCATGTTTGGCACGAACTTTTATCTCTCCCTCTCCTCTCTGACAAAATCACGAACACCAAAGGAAAGATCTTATGCTAATGCATCCAAATTTCTTCAATATCAAAATGATGCTATTATTGACAGAGTCCTACTGTCCCCAATTCATAGTGGCGTTAATGAAAATCTTTTACATTACAAAGCCGTGCAATTTTTACCGGAATTACCTTACACTACGTAAACGTATGCTAGAAAAAAATAATCTAAAAATATTACGGAAAAGTAGTCGTAAAAAATGAGTGAACGTGTGTCAAATCAGGTTGTCATTGCACATTTTATCCTTCATCATCCCTTAAAGAGTTTCTTTATTTATTATACATATTTTGATTTAGTTAATTCAATCCAACAGTACCAACTCGAACTAATTGAAGTAAGACATGTGAAAGTGCACCTAAGTGGTAGTACGTCTAATCGTAAATAGAAATGAGCATTCAATAAATGTGAAGCATTCGTTAATGGCGTGGAACTAAACCCATCGAAATGAAAGACGGGGAATTTGGCATTATTGCAAAGGTCACAAGAGCCATGCACTCGTTGAGAAAACTCTCCAAATTCCTCTCTCACTCATCCGATACTCTTCTCGTCGTTTATGAAGTGTGCAGACAACTGGCGGAGAATGCTTAAGGAGCTCAAGTACTTCAAGAACAAGGGAAGAGGGCGATAAAACCAAGTACAACCCTGTAAATCACAAACTGAATTACTTCCATTGCAGCGAGCTACTCGAGAAAGAACGACCCCGGGAGTTAATACGAAGACTAATCGCCGTCTATTGGAGGTAGGATATGCTCTTGGGGACTGAATGGATTAAAGTGAATTCCCCTGGAAAGTCGGTGGTATCGGAGGGAAAGGGGGTTTGAAGACAACTCTTACCATTTACCGCCGCACAACTGAACACGGAACCTCGTCCATTTTTAAGTGCACAGCATCCTCAAGAGGTGGGAGAGGAAATGACGAACAAACAACAGCAAAACTTCGTGAGCGAAATATTTCGAGCCACATCCTTCTTCCCCTAGGGGGGCGAGTCTTGATAGGCGAGCGCTCGCGCATTTTTCCATCCTATTGCCCGGGAGGGAAAAGGGAGAGAATTGAAGAGGAAAGGGAAGGAAAAAATATGCCAGAGACTTTTGGTTTATGGCAGGTGACTGGGGATGGAAAAAAAAGCGCGCGTCAGTGGTGGGGAAGAGATCCCACCATAACAGTGGCCTCGCGGCGCTCTGTAAATTCTTCCGTTTCCATTATTTTTAGCGCGAAGGGAGGGGAATAGCAGGGAAAGCTACACGAAAGAGGGGATGAAAGGTAGCAAAAGAGTCGGAAATTACCGCTGCCGTCGTGGAGATTGAAGGGATTGCAAGACTAGGTGGCAGATGATAGGAGTAAAATTAACGCTCAAAGAAAAACAACCAGAAGTGATCGCTTAACGATAAAATAAAATGGTTGAACCATGAGAGAAATGAATAAATAGTTCGAGTCCATTATTTTCAGGGTAGAGAAGATGTGGAGGTGATTAATGTGGGCCATTCCAAATAATATTAGTTGGAAATAAATCTCTTGACGATATTTGAACGAAAATCAGCAAAGCGACATCGGCAACGACAAATGAAGAGGGAGTGGAAAAAGGTAATAACGCGACGGAAACCGAAGGGAATATATATCAGACTTCATGACGATGGGAAGAGAAAAACCGAGGAAAATGAACCCCGAAAGGAGGAACAGAAGAAAGTAATGAATGCGGACGAAAAGAAAGCTGTGGAGGAAAACATTCGAGAAGACGTGGGGTGGAGACGGGTGGGGACAGGGGGAAGAAACCCGGCGGGAATGCCGGGGGGGAAAAAAGAAGCGAGACAAATGGTGGGAGGGTTAAGGTGTGCGGTGGTTGGGGGCGGAGTGGGATCAGATTAAAGTCTCTCGGAAGGGGTATCGGAGCGTGGGAGTGGAGTGGGATATTAGGGCGAGGTTGAAAGATTATGTGGGCTGGTCAACGGCTCTTGCACCCGGGGGCCCCAAGACAGGAGGAGGGAAAAAAACCACACGAGTCACACACACACATACGCGCGCGCTGAAGAGAGCGCCCGGCGCAGTGGATCGAAGATTATCTCCCGAAAGGAGAGAAATTGAGGCAGCCGACAAAATGGGAAGTGGAGTATTTGGGATGAAGGGGAAGAATGGGGAAAGAGGGGGGGGGGATTGAACGTGGATGCAAGGGCCCTGGTTTAAGAGGGCGGGTTTAATTTACGAATGGATAAAAAAAGTACCGGACACTTGTCCAATTCGTATCTTCTAAGGGAAGAGGAAATGTAGAGATTACAAGCCATAAAAAATACGGATGAAGTCATATGCAAGTCTGGCTGACGGTGAAACAAAGAAATCCTTTTTCGGGAAAGGATATCACGGCAAACCACCGAAGGAGTATCGAAAAACATGAACACGAGAAAATCGACAGTTTCTTTTCTCGGAGAACAATCGACGACGCTCAAGGCATGGAAGTTCTCAACCCCTTAGTCATCCCTTTCCGCTGGTGCTTGCCAGACGCACACGGTGACTCGCCGGGCATAAAATGCCATTTATAAGACATTGATTGTTTTTTAGTTGCCATTTTTTCATCAGTTCGGGAAATTGAACTCTCATACATACTCTATGGAATGATAGTATTGGATAATGCTACCAATTCGTAATCGCATACCACCTCCAAAGTCGACACTTGAACACGACGGAGGAGATTTAATGGAAATCTTTTTTTCTACGTTCATGTATTCCAGGGAGGAGGTAGATTACCTCCCTTACTTCACCCCCTTCCTTTACTCTGAATCCGCCCAAGTGTGGCGTTGGGGATAATGCGAGGCGGGAATTATAAGTAGAAGAGAAAGGATAAGCACCAGAGGGGAAGAAAATAATCTCAGACGTAAAAAAATAGGTTGGGGGAAGTAAACTTTTTATTCCAGTTCTTCCTTTTGTCTCCGCTCAAGCGAGAAAGAGGGAGAGAGACTCATTTTTCAAAGCGGAAAACGTATAATCGAAATGCTCACCTCGAACCATAAAAGGCATAAGCGAACTGCTCATTCGCGAGTGATTCTTTTTGCGCTGCTACATACACCTCTTCAAAAACCTATCGTTTCTCTTCCAACACAAGGGAAAGGATCGGTTTAAAAACTGACTGAAATTGGACAGGATATCCTCGTCTTCATATTCGCTACATATTTTGGGATCGGAATTAGGTGACGTTTGCAAATTCCGCGAGAAATGGTGCGTGGTGAAATTAAGATGAAGAGTAAACGGATGTCCTTAATTGAGTGCCTTTGATTTTATTGAATTTGCTTTTTAACTTTGCAATTGCACACATTTCCGGAATATCGTTACACATTTCCGATTCTTCAAGTCGCACAATCCTCTTGAATCCGTTTGCAAAATCTTCATTACTCAAAGAATAAACGTGAACCCATTCAACAGAAAAGTGTCTGCGTATCTTATTACCGAGATATTGAGATAAGTCGATACTATCGTAAAAGAATCAGTGCACTTGAATCACATACCCAACCTTCAAGAAATGTAAATTAACTATCGAAACAACACACAATGGAATCCTACACCAAATACTAACTATACACAATTCGATTATCCGAATGACAATGATCAAGGGACTACAATCAAAGGTTCATCAATTCGAAGAGTATATAAAGACTCGATATTCATGACGTATGAAGCAGCACGACTTGTCCAGATCAAATCGTTTAACATATGTGAATATCTTCAACATTTTATTTATTTACTGCAATTAACTTTTGCACCATAATATCATTACCGAGATAATAGTATCAGACAACCATACGGTCGATTGAATAAATAAAAAAAGCCTCAATCCACTCTTCCCATGCAACAAACTTGTTTCATAATTCAAGGAAATTCATTTTTAAGAGAACTGTGTGTCGTGTTCATCGGTACGACATGAAAAGAATACATAAAATCGTTCAAGGATCTCCTTTAAACTCGCAATTTCACAAATTTCATCGAACTTTTAGGTTTTAGAAAAATGAATAAATATTATATACAATCAGCAAATAACTTGAGGGTAAGAATCACAATATAATCTTTGACATGATACATACCTCATTTAATCCTATATTTAGTGAGGATGGCCTACGAGTGGATGGATGGGAGGATGATTATACGGCATAAAATACAATTCCTTTAAAAACGAGAATAATTTCACTTTAGTCCTCGAATCTGTGTTGAAGGAGCATGACAGAGAGAGAAGAATTGAGTTTCGGGAGGGCTTAAGTTGGGTTCCTGGATGTAGCAGATATAAATTCCTCAGATTTGAAATCTCCCCTTAACTGCTCCATAAACACTTTCTTAATAATTGCTCCATTTGCGGGATCAACAGGGCGTCCTAATAGCAAGAAAGACCCACCCTCCCTAACTCCGATGCTTAAACGATCAAGGGGCATAAAATTGTTCGCACCTCTTTCCTCTCCGAGAGAGAAAAACATAAAGATTCTGAAAAAATGATGTTACAAACGCCGCTCTCGTCCCCACCAACCAAACAAATAAACCCAAACGCAGCGCCAACTCCTTCAAGATGGAAAAAGAAAACAAAAGCGTCGCCTTATCTATTAACGGATATCGATCCCTCGAGGCGTCGACTCCTTCGGTCACTTAGAAAGCGCAAATGTTTTCGCTTCCCTTTAAGAGCTGGCCGAAGGCAAAAAAGCCCCCGGGTTCTGTTCCATCGCCACTGCCCACTTTGTTTCGTACATCTTGGGAAGCTGGATATTCATGAGACCCCCCGAGGCATGATTTTGCCGATTTCTCTCCTCGCCCTTCCCCAAACTTTCCTTTCTCGATTACTACACGGGTTCTTTGGGGAAATGATTTCTGCTCATCGCGAAAACTCGCAAGACCTGACATGAGTAATACTAATGCCATTCTAGTCGGAATTTGTAACACAAGATCATGAATAAGACGGTTCCCCAATAAAAACCCAAAAATGATCATCCCATATCATTAAACATGTACTATAAATGACCACCATATAAATACGTACACATTGGGTCACTTAGGGCGAATTTAAAAACATTCGTTTACATTCCTGAAAACATTTATCGTATTCCGTGATTGAAGAGCTAATATAAGCATCAGTGAGTCAAGTCAAGGTCGATTGCATCACTCGATCTCACCCCCACTTTCTAATGATCTCTTGTTCAATAGTTGATATAGTACGATATCCGATTGTCGCTCAAATATATCCCGTCCAGAAACTCTTCATTTGTCCTACGTATCTGCCTCTCGGCCTTTCCTTCAATTATGACTCCCCAACAAACCCAATATACCTCACCATGAACTCAGAACTACTACGACACAAAATTAAGGTCTCCAATGCTGTCAGATGAAATAAGAAACGGTTTCAAGTATGAATCTACGACGAGTGAGCTGGGGCACTTTCAATATCTTCTAATGTTTACGCTTCCCATCTGCGTTCTGGGGTCAAGTGAGGGCTTTCATTTGAGATAAATGTACGGAAGCGATAAAATGAAGATAGCACGCCATAAAAGTATATACATTTACACTGTATGGCGACCATCGCAGACAGTCGGATCGGGACGCCAAGTAATAGTCGTAACACCCATGACCCCTTGTTAAGGCGCTTCTTGGAATTCTAACACGAGCTTGTCATCGGGATGCAGATTACCGTCGCCGATAATGGCACTATCGTGATTCATGGATGGGAACTAAAGCTGGCGGTGCAACGTGAAACTGAAGAACGTGGCGCAAATACACATTGCGTTATTCACTCCCGTTACGGACATAAAAATCAACTTTCGTCATTTTTATGCCGATATCGCGGGACTTATTAAATCCATTCAGCATAGGACATTTGCTAAGTTTACAACTTGAGCCATGGCAGACGGTTTCCTTACTGTCGATAATGTGACAGCAAATATGCAGCACGGTCCCCTATCTGATTCGCAAACCGCCATCAATAACGCTCGAAGCATCAATGTTTTTTCTTGGCGTGAGGACGGTACCGCAAGAGGTGGGAGTTAAGTGAGTGAGTGGTGGGTTTTAGAATTTTCACCACGCAAGCTAAGATGCTCTCAACAACAGAGAGAGAACGTGAGCAGGCAAACAGTAGGGAGATACTTCCAAGAACTATAGAAGCCTATACTTCGCCAATAAAATTATTTATGGCTGCAGGACACGGACTACAACTAATACTAATAATTAAATAATATGCAGACCATGAATCAAGCACGCAAGTTATCACTACAACTTCAGTTCGATATTTAATCCGAATTGGTTAAGTAAGCTGAAGATTACAAAAGAGGTCAAGCCTTGGTGGAATTCCCTTATTTTAAATTAATATTTGAGAAAAAATACTATATTTAGCAATTTTACTTAAAACACCATGATCAGATTCAACGTGGGGATTCTGTTAATCGTTCGGATGACAACCATATCGCGTCGAAGTGCTTGTGTTTTCTCAACTGTGCATTGAGGAAATGTAGCATTGTTTCAACACATAAATTAAGGAGACAAACCTCCAACGTGGTAATGATACTAGTGATCTCAGCCGAGGCATGTGCAAAAAAATCAAACCTGAAAAAATCTAACATTTA
The DNA here is from genome assembly GCA_037158775.1 of Hetaerina titia. NCBI lineage: Eukaryota > Metazoa > Arthropoda > Insecta > Odonata > Calopterygidae > Hetaerina > Hetaerina titia. Next base: position 67,335,963 of record CM073777.1, on the reverse strand, counting down.
ATATTACTTCCGGCCAATTTCGGCCTTACAGCACAACAATTATCAATCGTTTCTCAAGCTTGGTTTAAGGATGATTCCCAAACTCTGGTAGACCATTTTTGAATCCTTGCAATCCCCGATTCTTCAGCTCATAACAAGGGAGTGGCTCGGCTCAAATACGTGCGGTGTTGATACTTAACCCCAGAACCTCTATCTGGAGAACTATTAACAATGACAACGCTGACGAAGGAACTACAACCTGGTCCAGGCGCAGACATGATACACGAGATGCTCTGCCACGCATAAAAAAATATAACACACAAAAATAAAAATAACCATTCACCTTGACGGCTCGCTGGGCTGCTGGAATCCCGCCGTGCCGGACGTAGGGAGCAGGAAGGTCTTATGGGACATTGGCAACTTGGTCGGTGGGATAAAAAGAAAAGGTTTACGCGGGAAAGAAATTGTTGGGTGCGGGGGAGGGTGGATTGTTTGTGAGGAAGGAGGCAGAGGTAATGGAAACCGCAAAGTGCGAGGTGAGGAACGAGGTGGAGCTGACCTGCAGGGGGATGGGAGAGAGGGAGAGAAAAAAAGATCGCACATCCGACTCGCGCATGCAATCGGATGTCATCAGCGAATTATAAGCGTACGAGAATGAACCATGCAATCAGCCCCGTGACATGCTGCCCCCCAACACAGTCCAACTACTACACACCCAGTGCACACAATAACAATAAACACGAACAACCAACGACAACATCCACAACAGCATCCCCAGACCACCAACACACTTTTCTGCATCCACACACAATGAGAGTACGCAGGGAACCACACACGGGGAGCAGGCACGCGCGCATTCAAACGCACCTAATTAGGTAGACCCACCACTGTCGGTCGGTGTGGAGGAGATTGGTGGGGCGGGGGAGGGTGGAGGAAAAAAGGGGTTAAAAACACGCGGGTATCACGCCTTGCTTTCACCCCCAACAACCGACCCCCACCCCGCTCCGACGCATCGGCGAATGGAAGAGCGGATGTGATGACGAGAATATTTTTCCGCGAGGGAGAGCGGGGATGTACTTAAGGGGTGGGGGTTAAGGGATGTGTGGAGGGAGAGATTGGATTTTCTGTGGTGCGGGGAAGGGGATGGGAAACGGGTGAGGTGGTTGCACTTTTTACTGCGGGCGAAAAACGTTCCGAATCGGTCGCATGGCGAAGGGAAGTTGTGCGGGGTGTGAAGGGGTCGTGTAGTCGGGGAGGGGAGCGGGGCTTTTTGGAAGCCGGGACGCCCACAAAAACGTACGGCGGCGCGAGCGTGCACGAATTACCGCCGATGCAGCCATTGAAAAGCGTTTGGACGCGTCCGTGGGGTGTGGGAGCGGAGCGAGGGGGGGTGGGGGCGCAAGCCGCGGGAGGAGGCGGAGGAGGATATGAAGCGTCATGAGTTATGACGCCACGGACACTGCTCTTTTTTTTTTCTCCCTCCCCCCTACGTCCTCCCGCACACGAAACTCCCACCCCCACGACCGCTGTGACCTCCCATCGACTCCGAAAGCAAACGATTCTTTTTCGGCCTTGCGGTTAGCCGGTCCGGTAGTCGGTCGGATAGGGGGATGATGGCGTGTCGGCGTTGCTACGGAAAATTTGCCACGCATATTATTTCCTCTGGCGTCGTCGCGCTACTCGGTTTGCTCGATAGATGGCACCAAAGCCGTGGAAATGAATGCCAACCCGCGTTTGTTATCCGAGCGCTGGCGACGCGATGAAAGGAGCATATATATACAATAGGACTAGGATAGGCGCATATATATAGGACTCAGTCCTAACTAATCTTCCGAAGAAGTTCGAGTCCGTCGAAATGATGAAGACATAACGTGTGAGTGTTCCTAAGTGTTCTCATATTGTGTGTTGCTAAGTTCTTTTATTTAACACTTCCGTGTAACTTCGAAGAAATCATCTCTCTATATATATACATATTCCAGGGTCAGTTGTCCGCTGAGAAAATTTTCCTATTGTAATGAATCATAAAAATGTATTTATTTCCATAAGTAAAGCCCGCAAAAACGAAATACATCACCACTGGGATTTCTTTTGTTTTCATTCACCCAGCGTTCGGCTATAGAATTTCTTGAAATTGCCGATAACTTTGAATTCTACCAATGAAAAAGTTCCGTAAGCATTTAGCTTCAGAGAGACTATGTAAACAATATTTTTATCGCTAACGGGTGGAATCTAGAGATTATAAAACCTTGGTCAATAACGATATTTAATTACCACCATTTCATTCATATACCCAAAAAACTTGAAACCTTTGAAAACTTACGGGGAGATTTTCGTTCGTCATAACTTTAAATTCAGGTGGCAAATTAAAATTATACATGCAAACTGAGAAATCTTGCAGTCATTATAGAACTATTCGATAATTCACTGGGAGAATATCTAACTATTCGAAAGATCAAAATCATGTACCGGCAAGAATTTAAAATCGAAGACTTTTTCTAAACAGATGCAATTAACTGCGGTATGCAAAATTACCACGAACGAAATAGCAGCGGCTGGCACTGCTGAGACATACTACACACTTTTGCATACTTTGAACAAATATTATCATGAAATATTTGATTTATCGTGCATAGACATGAAATTTGAATAACAGATATTAAATTCAACGAAATTACGTATGTTCCCTCTCCACCGATTGTCGGATTTGATTGACGGATTTACAAAGAGAAATTCATTCCCTTCTCTAAATACCTAACGCAAAATGACACACGAATTTTAGAACGCGAGGCAAAACGCATAACAGAAATCATTTGCGAACGAATTTAATTAATAAACCAATGAAAACGGGTGTTGCCTCGAGTAAATAGTCAACATCAGCGCGGTACATTTATTGTATACGGAAATCATTTGCAAACGTGAATTTTAAGGGAAATAAACATGATATTTATAGTTAATTAACGTTATGGTCATTACCGTGATAACATTCACGGTAAATGTACTCGCTTTCCGAACGTATTGGGAAGACCACGAGCGCAGATGCAGAATGCTGAGAAGAGAAATACACACCAGAAAACGAATGCGAGTGAAGCGAAAAGAATTAACAGAAGGAACTCGATAGTCATAACCGGAATATTTTCTAAATCAGAGGGCAGCAGTGTGGCAAACTTTTCAAATTCGCTCGTTTGTTTACGAGTGCTCGTCAACGGACAATTATCTGCACGACGCAATTAAATAGGATAACGATGGAGTATTTAAATGCAATATGACAGAGTACTTTCCATTGTGAATATAGCAGGGATATCTACGGTTAAAATAACACCAGAGAGAGAAAATGGACAGAATAACTGTGTGTATATATATATATATATATATATAAATGATTTCGCAGAAGTAACATGGAAGTGTTGAATAAAAAAACATGGGTCAGCAATAAACAATATATGAACACATAAAGAACACTCACACGTTATTTCTTAATTATTTCGACGGAATTTAGCTCCGTCTTCTTCAGAAGAAACAGTTGTACTCATACTACTAGCAGTACTACTGTTTCTTCTGAAGAAGACGGAGCTAAATTTCGTCGAAATTATTAAGAAATAACGTGTGGGCGTTCTTTTTATGTGTTCTTATATTGTTTGTTGCTGTCCAAGTTAAAAAAAATAATTTTATATCACTTCATGTGTGTGTGTGTATGTGTGTGTATGTATATATATATATATACATATAAATAAAATGTAAATGGACTAGTCTACACAAACACAGAAACACATAAAAGAGGGACTCACTGGGTCTCGAATTTTCGGTGGTGCAACCACCTTTCTCAAGAGGAGTTAGGAACAGAGACTAGTAGACTAGACCATTTACATTATTGTGTACGTCCGTGGGATTTTCAAAAAAGTGATAAAAGTGTTATATATATATATATATATATATATATATATATATATATATATATATATATGAAGTGATAATCAGTTACCTTTGAACTTAAATATGATGGGTAAAATAGGGGATATATGTGGGACAAAAAAAGCAAAACGGTAAGTTACGACGGATAAGGGTTTTCTTGAAGTTGGAAAGATATCCTAACGTGAAGTTTTATTTTAGACGACCTTCTGATGTTTAATGCCTTTGGATGACGATGACGTAAGTATTCTATGAATATTTCCTTACAAATCGGTTTTTCAAACTCAATCAAACAAATAGTCTCATCAGTGCTACCACGTAGTCAGGAAAATTAGGTGGTCCTATACCGATTTACCTTTCTAACTTCCAACCAATATCAATCAGCTTCAGCTTTCCTTCACTCTTACCTTCGTGTAAGAAAGCTCAAAAATAAATCGTCAACATTTCAATTTGTTCATACATAATGTACTCTCTGGCCTGATACCATATAAGAGTAAAGAAGCAAAAAAAAACAATACCAATAAAAACCACCACCAAAACAAAAGTAGCCAAAAGAATGAAGCCGGGAGAGAGAGTTTCCCAATTCCCAAATATGGAATTTAAAAAAAAACAATCAATTACAACCACTGCTTCCGGACGCCAAATGACGACCGTCGGAAGGCAGGAGGTCACACCACATGCACCCTAACCCCCTTCTAAGCCTCATCTACTCACCATAACGTAGTGCCTTTGCATTTCCGTTTTCTCCTGCGCTAACTTTTCGCACTCGATTTTCAAACTGTAACATGGGTGGTGGGAGAGGTGAAAGGGAGGGTTTAGGAGAGGCGAAGGGAGACAGGGGGTGTGGAGGTGAGAGAGAGAGAGAGAGAAAGAGAGAAAAGAGACAAGGAATAAAAAACCATAATAAAGTGTATGGAAGAATGGTTATAAAAGTTAAAAAAAGATCATCGAGAATGAATTGGATAAGAGAGAGGGTTAAATATATATATATCATCGAGGAGACTGTTGTGTGAGGGATCTATAACAATATTCCACATGTTTTTTCCTGCGTCATCAGCAAAATTGATGGACTGAGAGACAACCACTGGAGAGATGGCGGTAAGTGTGAAGAAAAAAAACCGACAGAGGGCCGTTAAAACAGAAATAAAAGCGATAAAAGAAGATCGGGTGATGGCTTGAGGGGATGTTTCAGGGGGGTAGAAGGAAGACGGGCTTGGGGGAATAAAAAGAGGTTTCGGAAAGTCCCCATTTGAAATAAAAAAAAAGAGAGAGAAAGCAATAAAAGGCGCGGGGAAGAGAAAACAACGCGCGAGAAGAGAGAATACTTGTGTGGTGTGGGCATGGATCACAAACAGACCGAGACGCACGCAAACAGACGCTCTTGCGTCCACATTTACCCGCTCACTCACGCACGGAGACACACACGCACAAACGTACACGCAAGCATGCGAGCATAGGGCATATATTTCTTCCCCTTTTGTCGACAGACCCGACTTCGAATGGGTTACAAGTCGCAGGGTTGAAAACCCTACCCACATGGATGAAAGACAGAGAATAATCATAGATGTTAGGAGTATCTGTAGATGCATGTGTATGCTAGTTGGAAGTTTGTGTGCTTGCATGTGTGTTGGTTGAAAGGGTTTTTGCATGACTGTATACAATGTTTTGTTTGTGGCTTTTGCATGCGGTTTTTTTTCTTAATTATGGGTGGTGCCCTAACACCCCCGCCACACGCCCTTGCGGCGGCTTGCGGAGAATTAAGTAGATGTAGATGTTAACAGAGCGGGTCACAAAAATGAATTCTCATGTTTTAAGTCCATAGGCGTCTCAATGTAGCAATTTCAGAACGTAAAAATCATTCGCCTTGATCCGGATTCGAACCCGGATCCCTCGATGTCCGGCCTTGATAGCTAGTTAAGCTATCAAGGCGTCCTCTAAAACACCGAAATTTTGGGGGCTTTAAAAAAACAAGATATTTTGACGAAATACCATGCATACTCGTACAATGCCACAGTCATGATCCGCAGTTCGCAGTCATGAGCGACGCGCCAGAGTCCACGAGGTTAAAGCCAACTTTAAACACAGGCTGTTTTTACCTTGTTTCTTACAAATTCCGAGAAACTTCGGGAGATGTCGCAACAGTAACTTTTAACGGAGTGATCCGCTAATATGCATTTCAATGCAACAATTACAGAGAGAATAAATCATCCGCCTTGAACGGGATTCCAACCCGGATCCCATGGGCGTGGTAGCCTAATAAATTTTTCGTCCGGCTACTGAATGGAGGCACCCCGGGTGCGAATCCAGATGATCTTGGGTGACCCTCAGCTTCTCGAGCTCAACGATCTGCAAATCTCACCTATGAAACCAGTTACCGAGCTGGTAACTGTGTTTGGTGGTACGAAGTACACCTTTGAGATGTCGCACACGTTAGCAATGCCAGTGCAATTAAATTCGCAACGAAAAAGGCATTCCCTTACGATTAATATTCACTGATGTATGACCAAATATCGGAAGGCAAGCATAAAATATTCATTTATCACGAAGATGGTGAAATAATATGGAAATCAGAGAGAAGACTAGGGAGTTATGAATCAAGAAATTTCGAGGTTTGAACTATAATATTCATTTAAAGGTTACGTTATGTAGGTATGATGAAAAAAATGAAAGGGAGCAAATGCTTAGGGGGCTGAATGAATTCTTTCCCGATGAATCCCCACTTTCAGTCGACTGCCAAATGAAATCATTCACCCGGATCTACGTCTACCCGTAACTTATAAAAGATCCATGAAGAAGTGACATTTTGAAAAATGTCTCACCACGTACGATACGCCATTACCTCAAAAGATAATAGTCCCAGGCTAAACGAAAGAAAAAAAATTCAACAGACATAATAAAAATGTGCAATTAAATTGTTCGCAGTGGGTGGCGTATGTGTGAATTGGATCGAACCCGAAACACCTTAAAGAAATTTGAAGGAGTTAAATTTCAAATTAAAGGCATCTTCACGAGGATATAAAAACGTTAAGACAAAACCGACAATGAGAATGGGAATCTTAACGCTAAAAATATTAAACGCCGGTCGATTAAACGGATGGCTGGCGGGAATGGGTGGGCGGGCGGGGGCGAGGGAGTCCCCGGGAGCGAGCGGGGGGAGGGGTGGAAAATCCGGCACGCAGCTAAAGGGAAAACGGGAGGAGAAACCCATTAGGAGAGCGCTTTATCAAACACCGGAAAGCTTAATGACTCTTATTCCAGAACAGCGAGGGGAAAAAGGTACATGAGAAAACAATGCGAAGGAACAGAACCGCTCACCCTAAAAGGAAAAAAAGACGGATATAATTGTGCCCCCGGGTAGGAACATATAAATAAAAATGAAGGGATAGCATTAAAAAAAAGGGACGGGGAAATTAACAAATAAAAGGAACGAGTAGTCAACGCGGGAATTGAAAAATGCATCATGTAGGTGTGTGTACGCAGGCGCAGTATATATTATAAAAAACAAAACGCATAACGTATAATATATTACGTTTATATAATAACAAATAAAATGTGCATAAATAATTCTAATGAGTGCATACCGCAATGTTTATACGTTTAAGTACGTAAAATACACGATCATATATATGCTTGTACATATATATGTTTACATACATATACCTATGAAAATGTGTTATATATATATATAATACGATATACATATATGTACATGGACTTAGCACAAGTGGACAAAGAAAAAAACACAGAAACACAATAAAAGAAAAGAAACTCTCTAGGTTTCGAATTTTCGGTGGTCCACGCCACCTTTCTCAAGGAAGAGAACAGAACTCAGCGAGTTTCTTTTCTTTTTTGTGTTTCTGTCTTTGTCCACTGGTGCTAACTTCACATTCATTATTATTCACATCCGTGAGACTTTCACAAAAGTGTTATAAATAAATAAATATATATATATATATATATATATATATATATATATATATATATTCATACTGTAGATGATGTATTGACGTGTTATCTGTTTTATTCTGTGTTATATATATATATATATATATATATATATATATATATATATATATATATATATATATATATATATATATATATATATATATATATATATATATGTGTGTGTGTGTGTGTGTGTGTGTGTGTGTGTGCGTGCGTGTATTTTTCTGAGGACATTAGAAACTCCTTCAGCCCGCAGAGTAAGATGCCACCGAAAATTTCGGAATGCGTGGGAGTGTTATTTTATATATTTCTATCGATGTTTACGATGGCCAATGTTATTGGCCAATTGGACTACTTGTAATAGCCAATGTAATTGGCTATTACAAGCTGTCGCTCCTTCATTTGCCAGAGAAAACAGATTATTTTTATTCGGGTCAACGTTTAAACATGCACTGTGTTATCTCTGCTTGCCACATCCTTCAAGAGTATGTATGTGTGTGTATATACATATATACGATACATATATATACGATATATATATATATACATATATCGTATATACACATATATATCATATTCTCCTATACCTTTGTACATATTTTATCTCCTAACCTAATTTCCTTTATTCTAAATCCGTTATGTTCAAATCACTCTGCGCCTGTGTTTGTATTTAATGTGGGAACAAATAAAGTGAATAAATAAATATTAATATAATTTCTTGTTTCATTAATCCGCATAAATATACGTAAAAAGGAAAAATGCCGAGAGCAGTGTCATAAGTTGGGAGCACCACTGGGCAATACATGGCCTGATGCTGGTGGCGGGGTTAATAAAGAGAAGACTAGAATCAACCAACTGCTCGCCTAATCAACCGACATCATCTCGTTTAGGAAAGATGACCCTTCGCCGCCGTGGTCATAATTTTCGGCCGATTCGTGAGAAAACAAATGGACAAGAAGGAGAAGTCACGGCCGGGAGGAGAAGAGATGACCGAGAAGTACGGGGGGAAACGTTCAGTGGGACGGACGGGAGTCTTTGATAGGAAACGGAGGGAGGGAGAGAGAAGAGAACGTGAACCCTATAATTGAAGAGGGGTGAAGTTTACAATTATTAGAAAAAACATTTATGGTACGGAAGGTACATAAAAGTACACATGTAGACTGTGATAATGAAAACCGACTCCCATATAGTATACCATAACAGAGAGAGAGGTTAACACACCGGAGCAAGTCGTACAACCTATTCCTGTCAGGGATCGCACCCCCGGGGGTCATTAATCGGGGCTAACCATATATGTAAGGGTCTCATATAGTTTTTCATGTAGATGGTGACGTGGCTCAATGACACAATGTGTCAAGAGCGTAGAGTAACGCTTGAGCAACATTTATTTATACATTTCACCTCACCAGCACTGCACAATATTAAAAGGCAATCGATTACGTTGCCGTCAAGCGGATTTTATAACATAAAATCAATTCAATCCACGGGTTTTTAACGTAAGCCGGCAAAGCACTCACTCGCTGCTGAGTTACCATAGGTTAAACATGAATGAGCAACCTATCTTTATAAAAAAAAAACGGCGAAATGTGGACGCAATAAAAAATATGACGACATTAGGCGGGTGAAATTGCTGCTAAAATCGATAATCACGCATCACTTGATGTACGCTGCTTTTCCGGAGCGCCATAACCAGCCAATTGTTGGGGTTAGACAAACGAAATCGTTAACAGAAACGCTTTGGCGTTAAAAAAAATTATGAAGCATCAAGTGTATACATTAAATAATGCCACGTCTGTGAAAATTGGTGAACGGTTAATAACACGGTCTTCAGCAAACAAGGAAGTTAGGAAATTATTTCCGATGAATATGAGCAAATTTATTCGGTAATTCCAAATTGCTTTGGGCTACTTTCATCAATTAATTATCAGGCGAGCACCACGATGCAACAACATCCAGTAAAATCAGAGCAGTAATTGAATCGCTAATTACGAATGAAGCGAAAACGCAAAATAAATCCGCATTGCGCCGGGAAATTAACATGCTATTTATATTTCGGTTTGACGATTTGATTTAAATATGCATGCTGCAGAACTGATATCAGTCGCTAAAACCGAACGGCACTCGCATGAATGCGAATTAGTATTGTAATCCACGAGAGCAAATACAATCTGGAGAATTAGTCGATCCAGCTGAATGTCGCCGAGTGCCATTCACATTTAATGCGCCGGAATTCGGTGACGGGAAGGAGAGAATCTGAAATTTCGGAATGAGCCCCTCGAACGGTGATTACTTTATTTGCTGACCTATTAATTACACATTTAGAAGAACCGAGGCAACTCAAATAAGATCAAATATTTATCCAGCATGGGATCATCAGGGCACGCAAACAAGCGGCAGTAAATATCAATTTACGGTAATTTACTGAACTATCAAAGATGAAATGAGTAGCAGCAGCGCAACCTTTATTATCTATGAATTTAAAAAAAAATCCATGATCCGATCGAAGGTTATTTGGCCACTAAATGTTAGCGAGCTATGGAATACGGCAACGAATTCTCGATGGCCCGACGAAAAACCACGTAATTCAAATTTATCTTCGAAGCATGACTAGTAAAAGGTTCAATAACTGATTTTGAAATATGGCAAGCAAATTAAATTATTTTCATGGCGAAAAGAGAAATCTAGCGTACACTGAATTAAAATATACTTTCACGGGAACTTCACGACTTTCATGTTATGTTTTTCTCAATCAAAAAAAACGGCGTGAGGGTGGAATGGGGATTGTATTCGACCATATCCTAAATGAATGCCTGCGGCCTTTCTAAACCAAACGACATTTGTTCACAAAGTGCTTTAAAATCTACGTCAAACGACATGAAATAAAAGTCTTATCATTCTGATAATTCAGTAGCGAAAAAAATTGATACACTGCATGCAGAATTCAATTCGAAGCTAAAAATCTTCGAACGCAACCTTCATAGGGACGCATTAAATAAAAACATCGAAAAGGAATCCTTTTTTTGAACCATTACATCTTATCCAAGAACGTCTCTGTTCTCTAAAAAACAAAAACAAACTTCCTTGAGCAAGCAGCAGAATCTTTCGCTAGTTTCGCAATTCTGGGGCATGCGACGAAATTCCTCCACAAAACTCCGAACCCGGCACGCGCTCTTATCCGCATCGCGTTCCCACCTCCCTCCCGCTCCGCGCGGTGTTTCGAAGAAAAAAAATGAACACCGTCCGGCGGCGAGGAGCGCCCGAATTGTCGCCGACTACGTCCCGCGAGCAACTAAACCGAATGGCGGTGACAAAAACATTTCCAGTTCGCAGAGCAAGCTGGACAGGTTGATTTTCACCCACCACGGTCCCCGAATCCCTATCGCCGTTTGCATTCCAGATTTGAGTTCCCTACGACCCCCAGTCGCCTCCCGCCCATCTCCTTACTCGGACCAAATGTGAAGGAGGAGGGGGTTGGGAACGTGACGTTGGGTAGGCGGATGGGTGGAGATGGTGGAGACGAAGTGGGAAGGCCACACTGGAGAATCGTGGAAGTCCGAAAGCAGAGGTCAAAAATGGGGTCGAATCGACTAGCTTTGATGGAGATTTCGGTCCTTTATTCGCAAATTCGGTGATCGTATTCCGCAGCCGGGGTTGCTCCCACCGGAAGTCTGTTAAGGTTCGAAAGGTATTTAACCCGACCGAAGTTTACGGATTCGACTTCAATGCAGAAAGCTCTTTTAAGTATTATAGCCCGTAGCCCCGGCATTTTAAAAATGAAATTTGAAACTACCTAGGTTTCGACGCTCAGCGTCCTAGGTAGTGATTAAAAAATTTTATGTGGAAAACCCAAGTGTTTCTTTTGCAAATATGTACCGTTTCCACAAAGTGACGCCTGAAGTTATCTCCTTTACCTCGGATATTAGTCAACAAATGGTCAGTTAAAAACAAACTTGACACTTCGATTCTAATGTGACCCTCCTCTAACTGTAAACTCGTCACCTTTCGTGTAAGGAGGACAAATTGCCGCCGCTGTAAACTTATTTCGTACATACACACGTGTGTTGACTACATGAGATATGAATATTGTAAATTGCAAGGACAACATCCGTTAGAAATGACGCGATCACAGTTTTCATAGTGCCGAGAGCAGAAGTAAGGTTCAAGGAACTTGAGGGAAAAAAAGGCGATGAAATGTATATTTTTTTAAATGAGGTAAATAAGGCGTGCCTTTTGAAAATCAAGCTGCGCACTCGCTAGCCAAAATTGGTCACACACACACACACTCTCAGACACACTCTAACAGTAGTAGTATTTCCCACTCGATAAGCGTGCAATTCGTTGGACTAGAGACCACCAGTGAATAAAAGGATTTTGGCAAGGCGCCGCCCGGAAAGGAATCAGTGCTGTTGGATTTGGACATTCGGATATTAACGTATTATGGCTGGAAAACCAAATGCATACATGGTGGGATTAGAAGAGGTGCAACAGCAAACACACGATGCGTGTTAATGACAAGAGGTGTTGACGGACAGGTATTTTATGAGATGCTGATTTAGTATCAGGGAATTTGTTAGAGGATGTTAAAACAAAGGAGGCTGGATTTCGATCGAGAAAACCTTTTCCTGGTAAATAAAATCCCGGTTACACCCACAACCCCTCTTAGATTATACGAGCAAGTGCAGTGGGAGTTCGATAGACTCGATAAAATTCACGATTCAAAATTTACAGCCATTAGTCAAAATAAAAATGCATTAACTCCCATCGGAAGTCCAAATATCAATTTTATCCTCTCCCAATTAACATTTTTAACATTGATTCTCAGGGAATCCACAGCACTAAACGATGATCCGAAACAGTAATTTAAGTGTACAAACACTGAATACTTTCACTTAAAGTGAAAAATACTTTCCCTTTTAACTGTGCAGTTCAAGACTAGGTTGCACTGACTATACAAACGCTCTCCACAGCGATTAATATGCAGAAAAATTAATGTGTTCATCCTCACAGTAGCCAGACAATTTACGTTAAATACATTTAGGCGGAGCGTTTAGCATCTCGCATCCCGACACGGCGAAAGCAATTTTTATTACGCACAAACGTACTTGATAAATAACCGTTCAACAATTTATCTCCACGTAAAATTGGCACTCGTGAAACAAGCATTTTTGAAGTAAAATAATTAATGCCCCAATTACTAAATATCTGGATACCGAACCTCCAACACGATTTGTTAAATGAAAGCGATCATCAAACTCATTAAATTCCAAAAATCAACCCGGTATCAATCAAAAAACCCTCAACTAGGGCACCAAAAAACGTATGCACTCGCCGTGAAAGTAAAGACAGAAGTTTTGCGACCCGGGGACCAGAGAATTGATGAAAGAAAGTTGATAATTTCCCCTTGCACCCTTGGAAATAATTATGACGGCGAACACGGGGTTAGTCTCGCCGTTTCCAACCACCTTTTTCGGACCACAATGGACGTCAGATAAAAGGACCACTACCCAACTGTATGTAACACCACCCGTAAGACACGCACGCAGACATCCACACACGCACACACGCAAACAGACACTGTTAAAGAGACCACCAGGGCTTCCCATTCATAAACGATCAAACCAGTCGATCCTTTTTTTTTAATTCTGTACACGTATATACTCACCATCACATAATGCCTCTGAATCTCAATTTTCTCGCTGGCTAGCTTTTCGCACTCCAGTTTAAGGCTAAATAGAAAGAAAGAGAGAGATAGAGATGCCGGGGAAAGGACGGAAAGTGAGGGGGGAGGGGACAAGAAAAAGATAATAAAGAGAATGCGAAGGAGAAAACAAAAAAAATATACAGAATTTTTATTTTTGTGTACTGTTCGGAAAAGAGTGATGTTTGTGATGGCACACTCATGCTCAGCATATACACTTTCCATTCATTCCAGATACAAGCCGACTCCACGTCGGAGAAATTATGCAGATTGCCTGAAAAAGAGTATACAAGTCACGAGTGTGAAAATCGCTCCTGTTGAGAGGATGCCACTAATTCAACCGACCCCAGTCAGCCACCGTTTTGGCAATTTTTAAGTAGCCTGTTATCTCCTCTATCCGAACGTCTGAAATAAACAGAGACGCTACCATTTGCAAGCGCTTTGTTGAACTCTTCATTATGATTGAACTACAATAAATAATGGAGATGATCTAAAGGTCAGATGCTAGTTAAAGATGACGTAATATTAGCTACATAGTTAACTTTTAATGGCAACAATTATTCACTGATCATGAATATATATATTTTTAAGCCTCAGTGACGTACGTTTTACTTATTTGATTCGTTTGTACGGACGTGAACTTAATTATGTATTGACGTAAGGTAAAACACTTCAACGAAAATAAGTTCAGGCACAGGTTGACAATTCAATTTTCAATTCACGGTCACAACCACATCAAGCTTAATCACACCCACAATTTGATCGAAAAACCTTAAGGTCATTTCTCATTCAAGTACAGGGTGCACACAAATTGTATTACGCTTATTGCGTGTACACTTATTTTATAGATTCCCGTTCCTGACTTTTTTCGGACACTCCCTAAGAATATGTCATTGTGTTTCTCCTGACTTCTCTCGCGAGTTCTTGGAATGTGACTCATTAATTTTTAAGGATCACCGCAGTATGTGGCAACAGCAATCACCGTAGTCGGCCCAGCTCTACTCTTGCTTTATGAAAATGGCCTGCACGTACGACGGACCACGACAAACCCCATCCGGCCTCACAACTTAAGGAATCACCTTCCCATCGAGAATTACCGCATATATTTTTTTAATTCCTCCCTTTTCCTAAATCTTTCTGCTCTTAATAAATTAATTCTCGATTTTCTTCCGACCGCAAAAGTTTCCCGACCGAGCGACCACCCTATTTTTTTAGCATTTCACATTCACACAGGAGTGAAAAAGTAATTCAACACCGTCGCTACAAAACGAAAGCGTGACGACTCAAGGGGGGAAAGGAGCAGCTTTAAACGACGCGGGTACTTTTGTTCATCAATCGGCTTCGTTTTCCCAAACGCCGTCCGTAGGAGAGAGTGGTCTCCTACGCTCTACCTGTCGAACACGCGTGAACTTTTGTTTATTCAACCCAGCAGAGGGCTTTGCAGACTGGAAGGGGAGAGGGTGGAATAGACCGAAGGAGTAAATAAGAAGGGGAGAGCAAAAGAGCGACGTCATCCGCCCGTTTTCCCACTGAATGTCGAAAAATATGGCCGCTGCCGACTCTAGATCTCAAATTGTGGTGAAGGAAAACATATTAACAGGATGCGGAACGGCAGGAGCGGGTGGACCTGCGAGGGGAAACGGGAGGAAATTGAAAGATGCGAGGGAGATAACATAAATTGAAGGTTTACAATCCCCTCACCATAAACTTCAATTAAATACCTGCAGCATTAACTGAGATTAAGCTAAAGCTAACACTTTTGATTAAATCAATAGGAATGCACCCCACAGACTTATCTTTTCCGAAGACACAAAGAATAAGCAATTATATTGTTTGGTCATGGTTCGGGTCCTTGCATTTGCGAAGCACCGTCTAATTCATTTAAAAAACTTCCTGAATATGCAAGAATGCAGCTGATTTTATCTGGACATGGCTTATTTTTGAGTCCGAGAAAAATGCAAAAGATATTTTAATTCTGGCATCTTAATCTTATATCATCAAATCCTCTCAGCACACCGCCAGTCTTATGTGAACGACTGAAGTAATTCCAGCCAAAATGGCGCAGTGTCTCTAAAACGCTACACAATCTTCGTTCATAATAATCCACACTAATTACGCAATGTTACATGTTTTTGGCACTCTCGGTAATTAATGGATATATTTGGTTTCGAAATATCATGAGCTTTAAAACCCAGACGGAAAAACTATACAGAATGTGCTCATACTATTCTTAGCACACAAACGCATCCCACCCCCACCTTCCCCATCAGCCTTTTAAACTCTTGCGTGACGCCACGACGCACGAACACCAAACAAGACGAACGATTAGCTTCGGAAAGCTTCCGAGGCACGCCAGAGTCCGCACGAACTCGAGGAGCGGAGGGCGAGCACTCTCCGAGCCGAAGTGCGTGAGCCCGTGTGTGTTTTGTGAGAGCACTCGCGTGTAAGACACGAGTGCACCCTGCGAGGTGGCACGAATTACCTCGTCACGGGCGGCGGAGGGCGGGGTTGGGGACGGCGAGGAAGGCAGGCACGCGTGGGAGGAAGACGAAGTGGGACGCGGGGGATTTGAGAGCGATGGGGGAAGGATAAGCAGCGAAGGCGAGAAAGAGCAGGGGGGAACCCGTGACCTATCCCGCGGTTGGGACACCGGAACCAAAAACAGGAAGGTGCGCATTTAGGGGTGAGGATCGGAAAATGGTTTTTTTACGACGGCAGCAATAACGTGACACCCCACACCAGGAATGATTCTTAACCGTAGTAGACTTGTGCGTGGTAATTGATTTATCCAACGTTTATTTAACTTTTCCGTCTGGAAGTACAAGCATGTCCAGAGAAGTATTTCAACCTTAAAATTCCGTAGAGCATGTTAAGATGTTACAAAATTCATTCCCATTTGAATTATTAAACATTTACTTGTGCATATAGTGCGTAATCGGCCCCTGCCACACACACTATCATTGCCCTGAAGAATGTGGAAATAGTTGCTTTAATTTATTAACAACTCGTTAATGTATGGAGAATATGTGAAAGTGAAAATCCCTCCTAAATATTATCATGAAGGCTAACTACCAAAAACGCATTCATAATAAACATATTCGTAGTTACAATAGAGAAAAAATCTATTAAAATTTTATTGGGAGATGACTTACAGACTGAGAGCCTTACACTAGCTCTATGCAGAAAAGAATAAAGAAATTTCTACGACGGAAATGTTCATTACCGCATTTGACTAATACTACAGCCAAATAAAGAGTTGTATTCTCGCGGATTAGGCTGGAATGAGATTTAGAACAGGATAGCCTGTGGAACACGGACACAAGGATAAGTATGTCGTAGTTAGCGGGCGTCATTGTAATATTTACAACGAAGAAAACAATCACAAAATGGTACCTGAAATTCCTTGAAGTAGAAAACGTTCCAAACTAATTAAATTTCCATCGCCGAGATCTAGGTTTAACATGAGGGAAAAGCTAAATGCGTGAAAGCCTCCAACTGGATCGGAAACCCAGCCAGAAACTCGGGCAAAATGAAACGTGGTCCCAGAGGAGATAGGGCCGGACGCCCTTTGGGAGAGGGACCGAGGGAATGAGGGAACGGACACTTGATGGCCTGAAGACGCGCGGGCACTACTCAACCCCCCCCCCCCGCCAGACTCCCGAGGCACGCAGCCTGGACGACCATTCAATTGAATTGCTGTGCACCCCTGACTGCCCACTCTGCCAAACCTCCCACCCCCGGTCCCCACCGCCTCCAGCTCCCTGATCGACTGGCAAGGTTAAATGTGGAGAGCACTGGAAATAGGGAGAGAGATAAAAATGGCCGGCATCCTGCTCAACAGCAAGGGAAATTGAATCACTCAGGCCGAATAAAAGCTTCACAAAAGGACCTTGTCGGAAGACTGGTGGCGGCGTACTCGGCGGATCTGAATGGGGAGTGGCAGTGAGAATATTTTCCGGCTTCTCCCGTGCCATCATCACGTGGCCTGTGCCTTTTGGAACACCGCAGTGCAGATGGGAATAGGACATCGCGGCGGTTTCGATGCATCGACTGCTGTAGCACAAATTGATATTGCCACAATTATATCTCGCGTCGCTACATGCCATTTTCAACGGAGCCGCGGCGACTAGTATGTTATCGCGAATTGGTCTCCGCCCCCCCCGCCACTCGCTGCCAACATATAGAATTTCGGGATATCGATGCACACGATATGATCGATATACCTGGTCAACATGCTGATCCATTTAGATTGCAAATATGCCTTTATTTGCGGCGCCATGCATCGCATTACTGCGGCGAGATATCGCGTGAACAACGCGTACCAATCGGAACATTGCTTTACCGTAGGCGGTACTTACCACCGTATTTCCCTGCAGCAGTCCCTTAGCCTTCGCTAAAAACTACGCGCCAATTTCAACCAAAGCATGGTGGTCATTCACGACATCGTCAATCCATTCACCTCGACCACCACAACCAAAGCTCCGAACCCAAACCTCGATCGTGGCGTGTCCCGCGGCCGAGAGACCACGATATCAACTTGTGCCGTTGCTTTTTGCTGCCTTCATTAAATTTCCTCCACGATGATCTAGGTTTTGCATAAGCGGCGAAGATAAAGTGTGTGAAAGCCTCCAATGGACACCGTTACGGAAGCCCACCCAGAAACTCTGGAAACAATTTTTTACGATACTTGGTTGCTAATAAGGGCAAACTAGTACCGGGAATAAAGAATATCTAAACGGAAAGAGAGACGGCAATGATCGTTAGGGGTCGTGGCCTACAGCTGATATCAGATGCGCCATAGGAGTAAGCAGAGAGACTTCCGTAGCTAAAGGTTTTATTGGACCATGAAAAGTTTCGTCGGATTGTTCGGGTGTTAGGATTAACAAAAGCCAAAGATCACATTAACGACTTAATTCCTTAACTATATCAAAAGACGTTCGTTTTTAAACTTCTCATTAAGCCCAGCGTGCTACGGAAATATAAATGACCATACGAGAGGGGAGGAAATACAGTCGAACTGAGACGTAAAACTGCCATTCAGTGAAGTACAAAGAATCAGAATGAAATCTCTCAAAATCGATCAGGTTAGAGTTATTTTAACCAAGAGGGTTTATTATGTGGGCAATATTTTGAGTAACTCTTTTTTATTTATTTATTTTGCATTAGTCCGAAAACAGCACTTCGATCTTTGAACAATGATATAACAATTTGACAATTACATACACCCTATCTATGTACGGCGCGGAAACGTGGTCGCTGAAGCAGGAGGATAGACGTAGATTGGAGGCTTTTGAAATGTGGGTTTGGAGAAGAATGGAGAAGGTGAGAGGAAATCAAATGAGGAAGTACTAGGGATGGTGGGTGGGGAGGGGGATTTGTTGGGAGAAATCCTATGGAGGCAGGAAAAATGGATAAAATGCGTATTGAGCGGCAGTGGGATGTTGAAGACAGTAATAGAGGGGAGAATGTTAGGCAAACGAGGAAAGGACGGGAACAGGATAGGGATGTTGGACGGGATGAAGGGAGGAAAGAAGTACGCAGACAGGAAGAGGGACCTGATGTAGAGTAGGTTGCTGGATTGTGTTTTGTTAGGAGTCACAAGATATGTATTTGGTAGTTGTGTACATCCAAAACCTACCTTAACCGGTAGATTATTTAATAATAATAATACACCCTATGCAACTAGTTCCCATACGTGGAACAGTCGTTGAAAATAACAATGATATTTTATCATTTTAATTGATTGAATTCCTTTAACAGGAGTCAAAAAACTGCATAAATTGGCATTTACCACTGGATTATAAAAAAAACTGGGAAAACTGAATTACCACTGGATTATAAATCAAAATCACCCAAGTCCTCAGTCGAGGAAAACTAACTTAGGCGCGAATCTTAGTAAAATTATTTTCCGCGGGCAGAATCCGTATGATAATGCGACGCTCTTTCAACCCGAGCAAAAAGTGAATTCCACTCTAACTCTCAGGTTACACAACATCACGTTTCCAGCTAGTTCGGAGTCGCTTATTAATTCTCCCCTGCGCCAAACAGCCTCAATTACTATTAAACCCTTGCCCTTGATGCTTAATAAGCCTCGCATTTCCTTAGAACTCCATAAATGCACCACTTCGCCAAACGAGGCGAAAATGAAAATAAACATTTTTCCACTCTTTTCCTTTAGCGACCAGTGTTCCGATGAAGTGCGGAAAAGGCAACGGCCCTTGGGTGGAGGCGGAGGGAACAAGCTCGCCAAATAAATTTCTCCGCTAAAATCAAAAGCTGCGTACTTCGGGGCAACAAAAACTAAACCAAAAAATATACTAGTTCTCGTAAATACATTAGATTGGGGTCCCTTCCGTTAGTATGTCAAAAATGTATGGTTAACCTCAACTTAAAACGGTAGGAGGGTTTTGTATTTCAGAAAGGAGAGATGAACTATAGAACCGACCGATTAAAAATGCCATTTTTTCCCTTGAAAGATAAGGCGACGATATCATTGTCAATTAATACGCTGAAGATATATTTAGTGTAAACTAATTAGCCTAGGGAGTAGCCATTACCCAAACAAACTCTTGCTACCTATTACTAGTCACTACTACCATCTCGCTCCGCACATATATGTAGATTAGTATTGTAACTAGGGTAGAGTATTGAATGTAATTTGAATTGCAATAATTATTTCCATAGTTTGAGTTTTATAACAAATCAATTAGCCCTCAGAATTAAAATAACATGTAATGTGGGTAGGGAAAGCTTGTTGTAGATTAACCCGCTGCAATCGACCCCGCGACTTCCAGATAAACGGCTTTCGAGTCACCGGACGAACAAACCGGAATCGCGCGGTGATCCACCCATACGGCGAGGGTGGAATTATCCCCCACTTCCAGCGTTTCAGACCCCCATCCACCTCTTCCTCTTTGCGGCACCTTCGCCGCCTTCGAGAGAATCATACAAATCGAGCTTCTCTCACCCTCTCTCCCTCTTCCAGCCTCAATCCGACGCAGAACACGCCCCCGTGCACCCTCAAACACCCCGATCCGCCGTCATTAATGCTGAAGGAAGACGACAGTTGAGGCACGACCAGGTAGGCGACTACGCCCGCTCCTCACACGCCGACAATTGCGAATATTTCCCAACTCAGAAGATTATTTTTTTCCATTCCTAATGTTTTGTGCACGACTCGCGGACGATACGGTCATCTTCCACGATTTGAACAACACATTGGTCCACTTTTCCTCTCATAGAAGGAAAAATCATACAAGTTAAATGATTAATACGGGGTTCTTTCTGGAGATAGTAACAAAATTGGTGATTGGTGTCTTGGAGTCTCTGGCTAAACTTGAATAAATTACAGATGTGAATTTCTAGGGAAAGAAATCCTAGCATCCTTACAATAGCCCTAAAGACTCGAAGGGGTAGAAAGACGATTGTCGTTCCAGGTAAAATACCAAAGAGTCACACCGTCATTGGACCTAGCATGGGAAAAGCGGGTTAGGAAAATCGTCGGAGATGGATTAAGGAAAATAGGGTACAACAAACAGATTATTTGAGGGAAATTTCCGAATGAAAAATATAAGGGAAACCAATATTTCACGTTGGTTAAACCCCATCTTGAACACACGTCAAGTGTTTAGGACCCATACGAAGACAAAGATACAAAGAATTTCCAGTTTCGCGGAGAACAACCATATAACAACAAAATCCCACTTCATTACTGGATAACCTACGCAGGGAGAGACTTAATACACGATTATTTTCAACCTTTACATGAGGTAAAAATCACTCAAGTTACACGGAAGCAACAATCCAAGGGCCTCATTACAAAGGTAGAAGAGACCGCAGTGAGAAAGTTGAGAGAAATCGCAGGACAAACCGGGTGTTGTAAGCCGTCGATGTAAGCAATCGTTATTCCCTCGCGAAATACGAGACCACAACAAGAGAAAACTTACTCAAGAAACACGGAACCTACCGAAACATTAATCACTCTAATGGCTGGTGAATTAACACTTCCTGCCACACGCCCCCATGGCGTCTTGCTATGTAAGATGCAGGTACATACGCAGAATGGGTTGTCTCCCACCCTATCCGCCACAAGCAGTGCTGGTTTCTTCTCTTTTAGGCGCGAGATGGTTTCCAAGTACTCGTGGTAATGACGCCGGATGAGAGTCGCCGAGCAAAAGATCACGGGAGGGAGAGAGGGGCGATTGGGTGGGGGTTTAATTGGGTCGTTGTTTCGATGGCTGATCGAACGAATCGGTCGCTTTCCCAACGCAAGTGGAGAATCAAAGGCTCGTCTCGATAACCGTGTTTCAAGTCAGCTGTTTCCCTAGGCGCCTCCGTCTCTTGTGATTGATTCACGTAGAACACGTGTAGAGCACCGGACTAAACGGTCTCGGCGACTACGAAATCGCTGAAAAAAATGTATTCAGAGAATTTAACTTCTTCCTTCCAGCAGTTCCCATCGCCATTACAGAACACTCCCTACGAGCAGAAAGTCTAAATTTGCATTAGGTGGTTTTGGATAAAGTGACTTAAACAATGTGGTGTAAAGTTAGATCACAAATCCTTTTTATTTAAACAACTGCTCGTGAGGGTACAGCATATCCATATCTATTCTAGTGTTCATTTCTACCGGATTGTTAAAATATTTGCGGCAACAATTTATTAAATATTGGACGTGGTTTTTATCGAATATTGAGATCATCTGCCCGATTGTTACCAACACAGGACGCGGGAAGTTAGCTTGTGGGGTGGTGATGTGCCTTTACATTGCATCACGCACCTAATCAGACATTGGGGACCGAGTTCGAAAAAAACGCGCAGGTGGGTGTTATATTTACAGTGATTTGTTTTTGCTTGTAAATTAAGGATAAATGTAGAAGCCCGTGAGTGTAAGTACGGGTAATGTCACAGGTGACTGAGGAGGAAACTCTATTACCTTTAGGAAAGTGGATTTTGAATATAAATGTAATGCGAGGTTGAGTTGAGCCCCATGTTGTTCTCGAGGACCTACTGGTAAATTAGCATCGAAATCCCGTGAAAGTGGCTCCCTTGTCTTTTTTTATCGGCTTCCCCCCTTCCCCAATTCCGTATTTTCGTCCTCCCGGGTCTATTTTTTATTCGATACATTAAAGAGTTGCGCAACAGTCAACGTTTGTGGAGGCAATTACATCCGAGCATCGCCGGCGTAGTCATTTTCTGAGGAACTTCCTCCCCACGGTTTTCTCTCCAGCTTCTCTCGCGAGGAAATCCCTTTCCAACGTTTTTGCTCCTTCTCTTCGCAATCTCCCCCCCCCTTCCCTCTTTGGTCTGCCACAACCCCCCCCCTTCAGTCTGCTTCCCTCCCCCCTTCGATCGAGCAATTCCGTCGGATTTTCTGCATTCCCTCCAGGCGTTGTTTAGGGGGTGGGGGGATGAAACGTGAGCTCCTACCCAAGGCGATGCCAGGTGCTGCTCTGGGTCCGCTTTTGTCCGCGTGCTAATTACGTTTTAACGACCGCTTCAGTTTTCCGTCCCGTGTTCCCGTAGTTTATTTTCTCTAGTTAACCGGTTTTCACCACCTCAGCGTCCATTAATTCTTCTATAAACTCAACACCTGTCTATCTTTTTAAAACAGGGGGGGACTATTTCCTTTAGGGAACTATTCAAACTCCCTCCTTCCTGGGCGAGTATAAATAGTTCCCCAAAGCTCTTTACGCGTGGGTCCTTGTGAATTGACGAAAATGGTAGGCAGGTACTTGATTTGTTCGTATTTAAAGTATTTTTCGTTGTCGGTTGGATTCTTCTCTCTTGTTCGTTTATATTTGTCAGGTTACAAAGCTCCTAGTCCAACAATACTTTACTACCTTCACGTAGTCACTAGATTTGCAAGAATTTCTTGAACGTGGCCTAAAATACTGTTTTCAATTTACATTTTACGCATGGAAACGTGTTGGAAAAAATATTTGAGTTTGAGAATTTGAAAAATACGATTCCGAAGTCTAAGTTCAACAGATTCAGGCTTGAGGTCGTGGAAGTTCATCATAATGAAATAAGGACAATTTGCACTTTTCCACAGTTTATTTGACGTACGACGCGTTTCAACTCACAGAGTCATCATCAGGTACAAGACAAAATAAATAAGGTCTCCTTACTATTTATTTTGTCTTGTACCTGATGATGACTCTATGAGTTGAAACGCGTCGTACGTCAAATAAACTGTGGAAAAGTGCAAATTGTCCTTATTTCATTTCATTATAGTTTTCATTTGGTCGCAATTTGGTAATTTCTTATTGATCTTACTCGTTTTTTTTCCTTTATTAACCTTGATAAGATTTTCCCCGTTGGACCCGTCCATGAAAAATTGTGCGTTGCCCAACTGACACGGTCATACATTGTAATTTGAGGGATGCACACCAAGCCACAGGAGTTTCGTTATTTCCATATATTTCCAAATATTCAATCTAAAATTTCAAGCATTTAATGATATGGTGTGTAATAGTAAGAGGAAATTAAGCGTGAAACAAAGCATTGAAAAGTTTGCGTTAATTATTGATCTCATTACTAGGTACTATTTGGAAATAGTGGATATAATAAAATCCATGCGCATACAATGTAGTAGAAATGAACACTGGAATAATCCCCTTTTTACCCGGAAAGATCGAAAAACGACGCAAAATATTTCGAAATATTTAAACTTCCAAGTGCGATGCACTAGGTCTTTCCATCATCCGTTTTTAACAATATTTAATTCGATAGTACAACCGAATGGAATACATTTTAGGGGGCTCCCGGGAAGAAAGTCAAAAAATATTTTTTTAAGATCACTTTAGACCACCATACAAGTACATCTGACGACCAATCCTAAATCCTTGGTTATACGTAATTCTGGTTGGGAGATGGATATTTAAAATATATATATATATATATATATATATATATATATAGATAAAAAACCTAAACGGGGAAGGGGGACCCGGCATCGATGGAATTTTGTATTCCACTGGTCATTTCAATTTTTATTTGCTCTTAGTTTTTTCACTGTATTTACAACAGAGCGGAGTCATAATTCCCCGACGTGGAATGTTTTCATGTTTTGTCACATCTGGACGCATTCACCGGACGTCTATTCCAAAATCCTCCAGGGGAATGGGTTTGGGCAATAATCCATGAAACTGCACACCTGACAAGGAAGAGGATTCAAACGGGATGAATACATATCGACACTATGGAT
Organism: Hetaerina titia; assembly: GCA_037158775.1. Taxonomy (NCBI): domain Eukaryota; kingdom Metazoa; phylum Arthropoda; class Insecta; order Odonata; family Calopterygidae; genus Hetaerina; species Hetaerina titia. Next base: position 67,311,223 of record CM073777.1, on the reverse strand, counting down.
AGCCTGCAGATAACAGAAATTAATGGCTTAAGCAAGAATTGATATATGGGTTCAAACGAAAACATTTAGGGACCTTCATTCACGTACCAAATACATGTAAGAAAGCTGCTACCTGATTTAACATTTTCTCTCGCGGAGATACGTATGAAAAAAAACTATCCATAAACCCATTTATAATCTAATCATTAAGAAACTTTACCCTATTCGACAAATAAAAAAAGATGAAAAGGGGGGAGACGGAAAGGCCAACCAAGTAAGCGAACGTGAAGGGAATCGCAGGGGAACCGCAACCCAGAGAATTATTCGTCGACTAGACGTCCATTCCAACAGCGAAGCGTTTGAATGATTCAGAAATGAAGGTAATTCGTTACACGTACGCTGGCTATGGGCAGACGGACAACACGAACTCTAAGACAAGGAAAAGCATACGAAAGTGAGGAGAGCGAGGGACATAATGCCCCTCTGGTGAATCACGCGAGGTGATGACGCATTGAAAGAAGACGCGATAACGTGAAACAAACGGGAGAGTAAGAGAAAAAAATGGAAATTCGGTAAAAAGAAGTGAAATCCTACTTTTGAAGTCAAGGGGAAAAACACTGCTGGTAAGCAACACGTATGGATGTATTGGTAGATGGGAAAATGACACGGCGGTGTTCTGTTTTGGATGAAAATCGAAACCAGTTCTTTAAATACCAGGTTGACGCAATTAGGAAATGAAATGAAAGCAAACAATGGAATACACTAGTGACTAAAATTATTGGTCGAATAACATTACATTACTAACGAAAAGACTTGGCACGAGCAAATTTCAAAACTGTTATCGAGATGATTACGACAGCCAGATGAAAATGCTTCCTGGATGATGATTTGGTTTGAACGAAATCGGAAAAACCTTTTAACCGGAAGTGCAAATTTAACTCAGAGTAAACACTGAATAAAACATAAGAATGACTAAGTTCGGCGATTTTTTTAATAATATGTACAAAGGACTTTCGGGAATCTTAACACCAGGGAAAAGAGCTACAGTATCCACTTTTAAATACACTAGAAACACGAATAGGAAACTATAAATAATCTCTTTTGAACAGGATATACGTAAAGTCAAGACTGGAGTAATGTATACGGAAACTAGCGCAGAGAAAAACCATATCCTGCAGCTCCAAGATTGTTTCCACCGATGAGCGATTTTGGTAGCTCATAGGGCATAGCGGAGAACGCAAAGAAGTAACCCTAAATTGCCGCGACTTTGGCGGGTGCGGAGAGTCATTAGAACAATTGGCGATTATGGCATTCGGGAAATTTAAATTGCCGTATGATTCCTACTGCTGTGGTCACGAATTGTGTGAGGGAAAAATGATTCCTTATCGGTTCGGCAGTCAATTTGACTCAACTTCTCGCTGTGGTCTCGTCGACCAATGCAATACGGCGCTAAACCGCATTATAATTCACATTCTCCGATCATGAGGATTCCAAGGAAAGGAGCCAAAATAGCATTAGACTAAGAATTACACCAATGCTGCGGGAAAAGGACGATATAACGCACATCTACGTCATATGCTTCGAACAGCCTCGAACGAGGGTGGCAGGTGGTGTTAGAGCACCATCCTTCGCCATGCAAAGTCAGATGTATGTAATGTACACAGCATTCGAGATTTTCGATACTCGAATAGTTGAGCAGCATTTTGAGAAAAGATTTCTGTGGGAAATTTGAGTGAATTCATTGGGTTTAAATTTGTTCGTACCAGAGTCAAATTCTCTTATTTTATCCTATTAGTCCGATCTGCCGTCGTAGGTCATCGTCCTATCACGTATTTCCCTCGATGCCAGAAACTAAACACAGATTCTGTACCTTTCCAGTCCCACTGGGTTGCAGTAACTCTCACTCAAGCTTTCATCGCCGGGATGATGTTTTGACAAATCTATTTTTTATGGGCCTTACCAAGGTTTAATTAACACTTCTCCGAATGAAATGAAATGGTAGCCACACATTCCAAGTAATAAGTGTACCCTGAAAAATTGATTGAAATGAAACGTGAAAGAGACCATATCACTTCCTTTTAACAGTGTTGGGATTACCGCACGATCATATCCATGGGCCAATGACGGAAGAATAAGGGCAAGGAACGTGATAACGGTGAAGGAAGAACAGGAAAAGGGGATAGATGAAGGACCCCTACACATACAGAGTCGGGAGAACTGGTACAATGAAAGTTTCCCTTGATATCAAAGGAATTTGGTGCGAAAGCAGAATGATTTACCGACACAAAAGAACTTCCTTCGCAGGGTAGGCTTCATTTAGATGTGTAATAGCTATTCAATACAGTAATATTTTACCACAGCAGTTAGCTGAAGTTAAATATACAATCAAAGCAGACATATAAATTCCAGATCTGGATCGTAATCAAACCCTGAAACGCCCTGAAAGAGTTTTGATATAAGTGATTGCACGCACCATTCTGCTCTTATGGTGCGCGACTCAGCACACCCACGGTTTGGATGTCCGTGCACCTCGTGGATTATTGTTAAAAACAATACTCGGATTTGGTTCGAAACATAAGAATGTATTTGACTAGACTATTTTATCCATCGATAAACAGGTCCGTTGGCTTCGCAAAACGCTTCGTGAATTTTATACTTTCTCGATAACCTCTACTTCCCGCTGGAAGAAGTGGGACGAAAGTTAAGAGGAAAGTTTCTCCACCGTTGCTAAGATTTTTGCTAGATAAAAATAAAATATTTTTTATTATAAACCTTAATAGAGAGGTATATTAAAGTCCCACACGCATTTCTTTTTTAAATTCGAAACTCTTGTCGCAAGCAAAAACCTATCGGCACGAAAAATGTTTGCAGTCTAAAACTTGAGACTTAAAACATTTCCAAGTCTCAGGATAAAAATTTGTCGTGAGAGAGACATGAATGAAAATGTAACAATTTCAACAATGATTACCCTTGTACATTTTTCCTTGTTCATTTAGATGGAAATCCAATTTACCATAATTACTATTCCAGTAACTCCAATTTCATCGTTTTAAAACTATCATGAACATGTTCCGAACTAATTTTCATTTCGCTGCGTTCGAGATTCAGACCATGGCAACTTGAGAATGCAGAAAATGAAAAGCTATTGAAACTAGGGAGTTTTTGAGACTAGGATTACCTATTTTTGTTTATAATCGGAGGATCAAATTACATCAATCATTATTACGACAATATCTGACCACTTTTTCGAACTCATACAGGCTTTATTACAACCAGTTCATCACCCGATGATCTGCAACCTCTTACTTCCAAGAGGAAGACCAAAATGTGACTTCCTGAATCCATACACACCAACAAGCACACATTCACAATCACACACATGATTTTGGAAAAGGAAAGCTTGTGTTTCAAAGGAGTAGTGTGAGAAACAGTGTAGCCATTTTGTAAACACTACCTCACCAATGATTCATTGATTCTTATTTGTAAAAATAAAATATTAATAACTGTGAGAAACAGCATTATTTTGTGGAAAAAGTATAGATAATCAATTTTTAACACCTCTCAAATAAGTATATAGTAATAACAAAACAGGTTGACTCATTGGATTCATAGAGGCATTAGGGAAAATTCCCTTCCTCGATGATTTTAAAAATTACAATAGAGAAAATTATACATTGAATGGCCACAAATAAATGAAATTCAAATATTGTTTGAAGAGTGTTTTAAAAATACTTGGAAATGTTTACATTACTTTCCAACTGTTAATCAGTGAAAGTTTGATTATTTATGACAATTCATCAATTTTTCATTCTCAAACTTCAAGACAAGATTATGGAATTTATGAAATCCTTTGGATATAGCAACACTAACAAATTTCAATATAATAAAACATAAAATTCGCAAATACACTAGCACTGTATTTTAGCATGGTTATTGCACCGTGGTTTTTTTTTACAAGTTTAACCTCTAACATATTTTGAGTTTTCTGGGCATTAAATACCTTTTTAAATAGACGACATTGCAGAGAAAAGAAAATTCCTGTGCAAAACATTGGTGCCACAATCCAGTCCAGTGTATTTACGCTAAAATTACAAGCAACTAAAGGTGATTACATAAATATCAGAAATGAGGCAGCTCAAGGAAGTATCCTCGTGGACGAAACAAACGCGCCGAAATAAAAAAACCGAACCTTCACGAAGTTCGTATTTCCACGATCTCGCAAGCAAAATCCATCGCTCCTTCCTCCGCGGACTCTCTTAAATTGAAACGGTTTTTACCCCCGCTCGCGAGCCGAGCAACCGCAATCACCGTTTCCCATCAGCGATTTTCCCCAGTTCAATCTTCCACCTTTGGCATCGCTCCGCGGAAGGCGCATGAATAGCTTTTTCCCTTGGTTACCCCACCGCACCGAAGGGTGGGACTCCCACCGACGAGGAAGGTTACCCGACAAGACAACTTTATTGGTTTCCAGGCCCTTACAAGCAATCTCGAATCATTTTTCTCCGCTTTTGAGATCCGTCGCGGGAAGCCAAATAGTTGGTTTCGGCGAAACATCCGAGGGGTAAAAACGCGCGGCGGAGGGAGGGGGGGAGATGGGGTGGGAAAGAAGAAACCGTATAAAAATATGTTTCTCGATGCATGAATAACAGGCCAATTCATTCGATCGGAATTCAATAAGGAGAGAACGGTTTATTTGATAAAAAAGGTAATGTTTGCGGGAGGAAATAATTAATGGCCCAACGTCAAAAGGATTTTTTTTACGGGAGAGAAATCAAATCCGAGAAAAAAGTACAAAGAGCCCAATTAAAAAAAAAATTAATGTGCTCGGGATCTTATTATTTCGCGAACAAAAGATTTACGTCGATAAACTAAGAGATAGGAAATCGTACTGAAAAAAATAAGGTTTTCCGGAAACTAGTACTTGATTGTTTCCATTATTATTGTGCCAACAGAATCCGATTAAAGGAATACGGACTACTTAAAGAAATTATGAACTTATGTCATCGCAAGAAACAAAAAAAAACATCGAATTCTCCCAAGTGGTGTGAAACGTAAGTCTAGAAAGCTCTTAGTCAAATTTCAATAATATATATCTCATATTTTAACCCTAATATCCGTGAGATGAATACAATAGGATGCTCTCGACGGTCTGATAAGCACACCGATTTGTTAAAAAATAACATTTTACAATTCATTCATCATGATTTCTTAATTCGTCGCGCAGATACTTCCTTGAGCCGTAAATAACGGGAGCTTGAGCCGAATCCACACTGATTCTTCAACATAGATTAAAAAGAATAAGAATATTTTAATATTGGCAATATCTAAATTTTGTTTAATACCAGCCTCTCGATAAGCTGATAGCTGTGAACTCGACTGTGAATTCCAGCGTTCAGATATCAATGTACTAGATATCTGCAGTCTGAATTTGTCCCGTGAGACAAACACAGTATGGGATAACAACTTCTTTCGCATCAAGCTCCAGCTAGATAAAGTAAGAATAGAGGAATCATATTCAGGGTGAGGGACGGAAGAATTGACAACATTACAACCGACCCTTCATATGGTTCCACTCTTCCAGAAATGAGAACGGAATTAGGAATGCGGGGCGAAAATACACGTCATGAACCCCGTGGCAACTTACTTGTGGTACTGCGCCTGTAAGAAGTTGAACTCTTCCTTTATCCTGTCACATGATTCTCCGATCGTGAACTTGAACGGCTGTCCCGGCTGTGGCGGACCCTGTGGAACAAAATAAGACGAAAAATATTAATAAAACACGAAGCAATATGATCTTATTATTAATCACTTCTTAATTATTATTCATATTCTAACAAGATTATCATTATTGCAATGGCTCACCCCAATATTTTCCAGGAGGAGAGTATTACCATTGCGAAAATGGCTTGATATGATCGAAGTTATGGAGTAAAAAGTTAAAGCATGCCCAAGGTGCATAAACCTTCCATACCGATCCGCCCAGTGGTCTCAGGTATCGGGTCCCCAGCGCATTCTTTAGCTAGAGTTGTGGGGCGCAAATTTGTAGAACATTCCCAATTTCGTGGAAAATACAGCATAAAGAACTCTATAGAACTGACAAAGTACTTAACAGATATAACTCCCCCCAAGAACTCCATATTAGTGTCATTTGATGTTGTAAACTTATTCACCAGTGTTCCAAGAGAAGAAGCAGTGCTCCTAGCAAAGAAAGTGCTACACAATGCTAAAACACCAGAAATTATTTGCAATGAACTCATATCTTTATTGACAGTGTGTATAAATCAGAACTATTTCTTGTTTAATGGCAACCTGTATCAACAATTGGAAGGTCTAGCTATGGGCTCCCCCCTATCACCTCTGCTGGCTGAAATATTTTTGAATAACCTAGAAATAGAATTTTTCAAAAGTGAAAATCCTCTACTTAATAATGTGCACTACTGGTTCCGGTACGTAGATGATATATTATGTTTGTGGACAGGTACGAAGAGGCAATTGGTTAACTTTCTTAAACTCATCAATTCATTAAGTTCAAGAATTAAATTCACCATGGAGGTCCAAGAGGGTTATAGCTTGAATTTCCTGGATCTCAATATTTCCATTAAAGAGGGAAAACACAAAATTTCAATTTTCCGCAAGCCCACTTGTACAGACCAGGTCATCCATGCATCCTCGAAACATGCATTTCACCATAAACTTGCAGCCTTTCACAGCATGCTACACAGGGCATTAGCTATCCCTTTAGACCCCTCAGCCTTCACAATGGAAATAACCAATATTAAAAAAATTGCTCTGGCCAATGGATACACAGAGAAATTGATTGATGATTTGCTAGATAACAAAAAGAAAAAACTTTTATTCAGAGAAATTTACTGTCCCCCACCCAGAGACCTAACTTCGTGGCGACGCATCAAATATGTAGGAAAACCCTCCATTAAAATAGGCGGTGTACTAAAGGATTTGAACATTAAACCTGCCTTTTACAATAACAAAAACCTAAGGAGTTTGCTACCTGCAGTCAAAGACCCCATGAAACCAACTCTCCAGAGCGGGGTTTACCAATTACAATGTGGCGACTGTGACGCCAAGTACATTGGTCAGACAGGAAGGAGCATAAAGGTTCGAGCGGAAGAACACCGGAGGGATTTCATGAAGAACACTGGAATGTCCCAATTCGCAACCCATCTCTCGAAGGAAGGCCACCGAGCGGATTTCACCCCCCAATTACTGCACGGAGTGAAGAAAGGGACGCAGCTGGATATCCGGGAGCAGTTAGAAATTGTAAAAATGGTTAAGAGGAAGGAAAGGATAACCAATGACCACCTCTTCCCTTTCCACTCACCCCTCCTGGACATTCCTATTCTACACCCCAAAAAATCCCCATGACGCAGACCCACGCTCCCTTACCAACCCTTTCCCCCCCCCTCATACCTACCCTTCCCTTAATTACACTCCCTCCCTTCCCTTCCCTTTCACTTCCCATCCGCCACCCGAAATTTAGTATATAACTCAGAAAAATGTATATTGTACCACTAGTCCTGATGATGTTACAGTGTAAACGAAACTAGTCGACGAATAAAGTCTATTCTGTAGAAAGCAAAGATATAATTTTTCTCCTAAGTAAAAAGTTAGACGAGTTCAACCATAACGTTTATAACATTTATTAAAACGGCCAAAAGAATATTTTTCCCCCTCATTCTCTTTCCTGTTATACGCAATCAGCACCTTTTTCTGCTTCTATCAAGGAAGCATTTTTAATGTTGTATCATCCATTTCAAATATTCAACCTTCGACAGATGTGGAGCAAGAATATGAGCACTGGACGAGTGTTCGACTCTGGCTTGAGTGCAATAACTTATTGACTCCAGCCAGGCCTGCGAAAATGTTCACATCAGGAGTACAGCTATAATGATGGATTCACCTCAATTCTTTCTCCTTTCCATACTCCATTAAGATTACGTAATAATCAACTATTTAGCCCTTTTTGCCTCCCTACATCTCCAATAACCTGCCACACACCTTTTTGGTGGCTCGCAGGGTATTTATGTAGATGTAGATGACCGCCCAACTTTATAAGCACGATTGCTCGAAGCGGACGCACGCTTGCTAAGATGACATTAATTGATACTTCAACCATTTGGGCTCATAAATGTTTGAAATCCAATATATAATCAAGTGAGGTACTGACTTTTAATAATCAAACCACTTTACTTTTCCACATGAACTTACCCAGGTTTCGTTATAACATAACATCATCAGATGCTGATGTTATGTTATAACGAAACCTGGGGAGTAAAAATTAAAAAGTTTATGTGGAAAAGTAAAGTGGTTTGATTATTAAAAGTCAGTATGAAGATTTTCCACCAAGTTACGCCAGAAACTGTTTTATTTATCAAGTGAGGTACATTAGTTTGGAGTTTATGAGAGTATTCACTCCAATTGTGCAACGCTATCGATTGGAGGGGAATCCGAGAATAATGAGGAATTTATCTGTGACTTTTTTTTCACAAAATAATAACTCGAAGCCAGAGAGACGGAGGGTGGGAGTGGGATGAAAAACGATCACGCTCCTCGCTCGATCACACAACGTTCCTCGAGGAGATTTTCAGACGGATCGAGGGAAGGATGCTGTTTGAGGTGGAGGGGGGTGGGGGAGTGAACATCTGAGGAGGGCGCAGACGCGAAGGGATGAGGAAGTGGGCACTTCTTCCCGGGAGGATTGGCCGGGAGTTGAAGAGGCCAAAGCGCTTTCACACGTCACCGCCACAGCGGGGAACCGCACGGTTAAGACCTAACACCTCCCCTTCCTCCGTCTGCCTCTCTCTCTCGGCCGGGGTATCTTCCCATGAGTTGAAGGGTGAATCAAAACCACGGAGGGGCAGAAGAATCCTTTTAAAAGGACCACTCGGGTGTAACCGATTCTCTTTCCTTTGGCGATGGGGTAAAAGACCAGACGGAGCGAGGAAGGGAGTGAAGGGCGGGGGTGGAAAGATGAGGAAAAGAGGAATACCTACTGGCAGTGAGAAAGAGAGAGGACAGAGCAAAAAACGCCTGCGTTGTATACATATAAAGGAAAACTGAGTCGAGACCAGTGAGGATGAGGGACGTAAGACGATTGCTACCCCGCCATTTTTACAAGGGTTGCCCCCATCAACGGTGGAGGGGAGAAATCAGGTGCCCTAGAGCAGAAAGAAAAGGGCGGAGGATTGGGTATGAGGGAACTGAATTAGAATGACGGCACCGAAGAAGCACTGGGGAAGATTTTTTTTCTTCTGCGTAGCACCGCGCTAATTGCGCGAGACGGGGCAATAATGAAGCGATCCAGTGACCGGAAAATCGGGGGGCGAAATTATGCGAGAAGTGGGGTAGGAGGGAGCGCAGAGCAGAGGATGGTGTGCGGGACTGCGGGGGATTACAAAAACAATGGAAGGGCGATGTCCAAATTGTCCTATTTTCAAAGCCAGTAAGAACACACAAACGATTAATGATGGGTAACTAATCCAAGGGCAGTTGCCGGATAAATTCCACCACAAGATGCTCGCAAATACAACAGCGATTCGCCTCGAAGCTGCAGTTAATGGAGCATGGAAAGACATTACTTTCAATAACAGATCGGTCGAATTTAAGCGATGGTGTTAAATCACTAACAAATCTATTACTCAAGTCTCGAATCAATGAAGCAAACACCATAACCACCCCTCTCCGGGACTCCATTCTAAGTCCTACATCTTGTCCCTTAATGGGCCGTACATACATTAATGTTAAGAACGGCAATGCTATGTGTCGGCGATAAAAATGCTATCGGACGCTTCATAAACAACTTGGAGAATTGAATGATTCTTAGGAGATGCCCTCAGAGAAAATAAATCCGAGGAAAGCCATAATATCAATTATGCAATGAATATATACCAATTAATAAAAAAAAAGTTTCGGCTTAACTTGGTGGAAAATCTTCAATTGAATTTCAAGAAACTGCGGGAGATGCCGCAACAGTAACTTTAACGGAGTCATCCGCTATGTGTGCATTATAATGCAAAAATTTCAGAGGGTCAAGGCGAGTGATATTTACTCTCTGAAATATTTGCACTATAATCTTCAATTGAAATTGGAAAATTAAACAACTTGGCTTTTCCACATAAAATTGTTCTCATTATTCTTCACTACCTAGGTTTCGTTATGGTATCGTAGACCTGATGATTTTATACCATAACGAAACCTAGGTGGCGAAGAAAATTTTTTAAGTGGAAAAGCCAAGTTGTTTAATTATCAAATTTCAATGTGCAAATTATTTGGAAAATAATTACTCCTCGAAGACACTAATGGTCAATTAACTGTTTGTGACAACTCAACAGTTTTAACGTTTAATCATTAATATATAGAAATCGCAAGGGAATAAAACACTCTGGGGATCAAATTTCATTACATACACTGAACATGAAAAGAAATGCCTTGATTCGCGGAGATGGTTCGAAAATTCATGTGGCAACCAACACATGACGAGGGGATAAAGAGGGAGGTCTGGTGAACGAGAGGAGAAAGGGGGGGAGTAAAGAACTAGAGTGGTAAAGCGAAAGAGAAGGAAAAGAGGCAGAGAGTTTCATCAGAGGTACTGAAGGGAAAATGGGCGAGGGAAAAAAAAGAGATGAAGAGATCAAACTCGAATAAAAAAAAGGCACGGGAACTACCCTTCCACCCGGAGCAGTCTCTAAAAGATAAGTCCCTTGAGAGGGAGCTCGAAGGAGACGTGGGGGGGGAGGGAGTGAGCGGGAGGGATTGAAGGAACGGAGTAGGGGGAGGGGGCTACGAAGGAACTGAAATCCACCCCTCCCCCCCAACACTCCTTTTTACGCTGTAATTATGAAGTTGTCAAGAGAAAAAGGGGGAGTGGTTCTAAGCGATGGGAAGAAGGGTCCGCGCGGAGTCAGTCGCGGGGGTTAGGACGGAAGAGTTTTAAACGAGGTGCGGATAAGGAAAGGATAAGAATGCGGGAGGGGGCGGGGGGCAGGTGGGAGGGGCATTGGGGAAGATACAAAAAAAGACTGGGACCAAGACAGCAGATGCGACGAAGTTGCGAAAAAGTCCTTCGATAAATCATTTGCAGAGGCTTTTACGCTTCTTTCCCCTCCCACCACTCCCCTCCCCCCCAACCCCCGACGGAATCTTTTTATCTCGCAACTTGGATTTATTTATGGCGAAAATCACGATGCGCATAGATAACTTTCAAACAGATCCTTAATTACTCTGACGTGGACTTATAGTAATTTAAAGGCGACTCACGGGGCGATTCTCATCGCAAATTACGCCGAAAGCACGCGTGAAAAAATCTTTACATTTACTTAAACTTTTTTTATTCTTTACAAGTTATCTCTTACGTTAAAACTGAGGGAGATAACATTAAACAAAGATTTTACCTAATAACCTCTGATGATACACGCAAAAATAAATAAACAAGCATGCATAATAATTACATTTATGGAGAACAATGGTTCACTATTTCGCTTATTTATTGAAAGCATCGTAAATCGTAGCCAAGTAATATGATTTAAATACTAGTTTGACATCCAGCAGCAACTCTACTGAGAAGAGAGTATTAAACTTTAAAAGTCTGAGGAGAGATCTAACTGCCCTTATTTTTCTTTCTATCAAGGGCCAACTGAGATCAAATGGACTACAGTCACTACCACTGCAGTTACTAAAAGTAATTTTATACAAAGCACATCGCAAAACAAAAAACGTATAAAATTAAAGAATTCTGCACTAGAAATCAGATTATACGCTTGAGAAGGAACAGATCTATCGAGTCAGTTATCAAAACGGCAACCGATTCGATGGTTGAAGAGATTTCATATCACTCTTTAAAAGCGGAGAAACTAGTGCTGGAGCTGGCGAGTAAAAATACAAGTAGTATTCTCGGATGAGAAGAGAAACCAAACGATATTTCTACGAGAGAGAAAAATAGAAAGAATGACTGTGGTACGGCCCCCCATTAGGGAAGGGAATTCTACGCCAGTCTCTCTAGGGTTTTTGAAACGTCCACAGCCAACATCAACAAAACATAAGACAAGTCATTTCCGTTAGCTAGGTCTGCTCGTCCAACATGAACGATAACTTCTAAGTCCCCAAAACCTCAAAGACAGCAGGGTAATCAACCGTGTTTGGCAAAGAAAAGTACGAGGGGAAGGAAGAGACCAGAAAGACCAAAAAGTATACGCAGTGAGAATATCCAAACACGGATTTTTTGGCCAAAACGCGGCCCATCCTGTTCCGAGGTGGAGTGGAAATTTTCATCCCTTCCCAACGTTCATTTTTCCCCACTTCCACGTCTCCACTCCCCGATACCCTTGACGTATCACTTATATCTCTCTCCTTTCATTGGAGAACAACATACTCCGTGATTCTACAAATGCATTTTCTTGAAGAGGTTTTTAATTCATTTCTCGAAAGCTTAATAGCGCAGGAAGCTATCCTTCGGGTGAAGGCTATGAAAAGGCCCAAGCGTCTCCGGGGAGAAGATTTATGGAAGCGTTGGAACGAGACGAACGGAAAATGAAGTGATTACCGAGGGGGGGGGGAGGGAGAGAGAGAAAACTCTTGTTGGAAAAAAATATTAAAAGAGAGTTGGAAGAGCCGAGTCTGGGGCATCTGGTTGAATGGGAACAAAAGAGATTCGCGAAGACCAAGTTGAAGTGATTATGAAACAACGTTCATTCTTCGGTCCCGCGGTATGAAGCGTATTTCTTGCGTCAATCCATTATAGTCTGGCGGTTCACAGGAGGATCGAACGGAATTCTTCCGAAAGATATCAGAAAAAATAAAATCCTCTCGAGAATTTTTAACTTTCGCCTACCGTGAGAACGAATGGATAAGAAAGGTTCCTATATGTCGATCCATCATATTCCACGAACCCTTTTAACAATTGAGAGAAGAGACAACCACGGTGGTCATCAAACATTGTAACCCAGCCAATTTCTCTAGCAATTTCTTTGCCAGGAATTCTCCTCGTTTGGAACAATTAAAACGATTGACAAAATTGTAACTTATTCGATGTTATGAAAACGGTTTTTTTTCAATATGGCCAAGCTAATCCCTCCACAAAGGATTGTACTGCTACAGTACACAAGGAATCGCATGCTGAATTCACGAGAACTTAAAATGTTAATTTCTGATGCCTACTCCAATAGAAATGTTCACGTTTTCATTCCTCTAGAACTGGTTAGTCAAATAGTTTACACAACAATACCAAACAGGGGTGACGCTTTTTTAACCGAAAAGCACTTCATGCCGACTGCATAAAGGTACATCTGAGCATCACTTAAAAAATAATTCGTAAATTTTAAAAAATGACGCTAATTAGCAAAAGACATCTCAATTCGCCTAAAATATGGTCAATAACGTCTGAGACTTTTCTCTACACTTTTTCCACGAGGATAGTATATGGCACGATTTTTTTTGCGATTCATCACAACGTCGTGAGTTATACGCTACTGCTATAACGTTAATAATATTTATTTCAACATGTCGAATATTCTCACGTCCGCGTAGACGAGCGCAATCATTGCTATAAATACCTGCATTGTCGTGGACTATGTGAAGACTACGAACAACTTGGACCACGCGGAATAAGTGAAGGGGTCATTACATAGACGGATGGATTAGAGAAGAAGGGGAAGAGACCATGGGAAAATTAAGAGCGCGGAATGGAAAGGGGACAGAGGGAGAAGAAGTACAAAGGAGAGAAGATGAGGAGAGAGGAAAGAGCGCGAGGAAATGATAGGGTAAGTGGAATGGGCGGACTCTCGAGGGTGTAAGGAGATGGGGGGGGGGAGGAACACGGGAGAAAGAGGAGTAGCAAAGTTGAGTGTTGGACCAAAGAGGAGGACGAAGAGAGGGAGAGAATAAAATGGGTGGGGGAGGGAGATGGAGAGGGGGGGTGAAAAAGAGTATCCAAAAGGATGGCGGGCGGGGAGAGGGGGCGCGTCACTTGAACAGAATGCCCAGATATCTCCGGGGCCAGCGCGGAGTTGAGGGTCTTCAGGGTTTGGTGGCGCGAGGGGGGGAGGGTATGAGGAGTGGGCGGCGGGGGTGGTGAGGGGCTGCAGGGGGAGGGAGAGGGGTTGAGAGGGATGGGAGAAGAGAGGAGCCCGATGAGAGGGCGCGTGAAGATCCGAAGCCACAAGAAGTAGATGGCCAAGGACCCTCTCAACACAGCCTCCCCACCCACACACTCCCATCCCCCTCTCCCCGTCCAACCCCACCCTCCATATCTCTCTCATCCATACCTCCACTTCTTCTCGCTCCTTCTCCCTTCGCCACATCATCATCCACCGCCCTCTTCCATTCCCCATCATACTTACACCCACCCCAACACACACACACAAACCACGTCCCTCCTTCATCGTCCCCCAACCTCTTGCGTCTCAAAAACTACTCCAACATCGCGTCGCCTCCACCCTCTTCCCACCCCTTCCTCTCTCCTTCTCTCTCGTTCCCTCCTCCTCTCCATCATACTCCTCCTCTTGTGTCGGCCCTCTCCACTGCTGCGCTTCGGCCTCGGGAGGCGGAGTATCTGCGAAACTCTCGCGGGGAGATTTCCTCCACCCAAACCCTACCATCCGCCTCCCATTCCTCCCTCCTCGACTCCCTTTTCGTTATTTTCCCTCCCAGCCATCTTCTCGAGATTCGATATTTTTTTCCATTTTCTACCCTCACCACCAACCAACCCCGCGTCCCGCTTTCCTCTCCCCCCCACCCGACTTCTTTATTCCGACCTCTTCCTTCTGTCTCTACCAACCTCGCCTTCTTTTTTTTCACTGCTCTCAACCCCACTCCCAAGCTTTTTCTTTCACTTCACCCCACCCCACCACCCGACCAAGCCGACCCCCGCTACCCTTTGTGTGCTGGCGGGGGAGGGGGGCGGGTGCTTGGGAGTGCGAGATCGATAGCTTACACACCCAGCACCGCGTCCTCAGCAATTTCTTCCCCGCCAACCTCCCCCGGTCTCTCCACCTTCTGTTCTTTCTTTTCCCTCCCGTCGGTTTCCTCCCTCCTCCCGGTCCTTCCGCCGCCACCTCCCCTTATCCTCATCCCCTCATCAATACCCCTTTCCCGCGACCCCCGCCCACTCATCGACGTAAAACCATCAGATGCCACACTATGTTTACAAAAGCAGGGAGACTTTTCATCGCTCCGGCCCCTCCCACGCGCGCTCTCGCACACACTCGCCGATTCGCTTCTTTCCTTCCTACTTCCCATCCTCTCACCCTTAACGCTGTTTATACGAATAATATCGAGGCACACAGCGTGGGTGGGACGTGACCGGAGCCCCCGGAGGGAGGGAAGAAGGGGTGAGGGGGAAGCAAATATTGCGATCGATTGGAAGTGTCCGTCATGAATGAGGTGGCGGTGCGAAGGAAACCGAGCAAGGGCTTGAGTGAGTGGGAAAAAAAATAATTGAAAAGGCAAAGATGACGGCGAAGACCACGAGGGATGAAAGGCACCGCATCGTCTTCAGAACGCGACAGGCATGCTCCTAGGTGATCTTCGCGGACTCCGCTTTTTTACAATATCCCCCAAGAATCCCTTTCGACGTCTTTTTCGTCATTCTAAATACGGCTCCCGGAGTAAGCGAGTGTGACAAGAATACGATTTCGTGGGAAACAAAGTTGTTATTTGAAAAATAAAACAGTTCATTATGTGCAATTATAAACGTAATGAACGAATTCACGACAGCGACGATAAACTCTGATGTAGAATGGAGCATTTTCATTACAAGAGATGTTTCATCTATACTGTCCTGTGACCTCAATTTTTTTATCATCCTCTCGTTCCACGTCAAAATGTTTTTAACACTTTAGTTAATACATAATTGAGGGAATTATCCAAAGATCAAATGATAATTACAGGGATTGACACATCGATTGAGTAAAAGTCCAGACTCAACACCATGAGCTACCACGTCCAGCTAGTCCTGTAATTTTTGAAAAAGGAAGGTACTACGCCAACAAAGTTCAGCGAAATAAGTGTCACCTAACAGACAGGTTAAGTTTCCAAATTTCTATTCCCGTTCACCAATCTTCCACCTGCCTGAGATGTTTGTTTTTGGCCTTTTCGTTGACGCGACTACTTGGAAAAAATAGCCACTTGAACCATAAACGGGGCCATGACGACAATACTCAAGGGCAAACATTCTCACACTCATAAATACTCGTGTCGCCGTGCGGAAGGACACCGCTCACATGATGGCAGCGCCGTGGCCGACTCCAAAATCTGCCGATCCCCAAGACACGTAACACACCTTTCGTCTTCGTATCCCTCGCTCCCTTAATAATACACTCTCACTGCCTTCGACGCCTACCCACAATTCCCTCCGCCATCAAAATCCCTCCCAAACCACCCCACAACGCCCCGCCCGCCTTTCTCCTTTGGCCTCTCGCCCTGTAATCACTCCCCTGCGCCGCGTCCTCCACATAATCTCCATCATCGAGGACGAAAGAGTGGAGGGTGGATTGGGGGGGGGGGGGACGGAGGAGGGAAAAAAAGGCGTAAGTGCGAGAGGAGGGGGGACGCGCCACCCCCCTCTGTTATCCGCCTCGGCTCCACCTCACTGATTGAGATCCGTTGCCACTCCTCCTCACTCCCAACCCCCCGGGGCCACGCCCTCCTCCCTCCCTTCCCCAACCTCCGCAGGAAACCCCCCTCTCTCCCCCGTTCGTGCCTCATCTCGCGAACATTGAAAATAAAATAAAAAAACACCGGCACAAGAATTACAGGAGAAACACACACACACACGCACTCTAAAGAACCGTCACGACCCAACGGTTATATCCAAGAATCACACACACACACATAAACACAAACACACCCTCTAGCGGTTCGCCCCGTTTAATAATTGTTTAGTCCCTCTCTTTTACGTTCCCTAACAAAAGCTCACGGGTCGATCAGCCCCCGGGACCCTCCCGCTTCGTAACTCGGAAAGATTTTGTTGGCAATTCCGCTGAAAGGCAATTACATTTGAAACTGTGGCCGCGCTAGGAGATCCCGAAGCTCATCTTTGGTGATCCCTCGACCAAACGCTTCACACCGTGGAATAAAAACACGCAGTACTCCCCTCTTCTTAAAGTTACTCTTCAAGTTTACATAAAATTTCCAATCCGTGGGTATACTTATTTGATGCTTTAATGCTCACCAACGGTTCTCTCCTATTGTGAGCAAAAGTGATCCCTCTGCCGCTTGCGACTCCCCCAGTGCGGATAACGCTCTCAAGCCTTTTGAAAGAGCTTGGAGGGATAAAGCTTTAATGACGGCTTTGTGCATTTTAGTTTCCCTTAGGAATGCCCTTGCAATTACCAACACACACTACACTATACCCTCTGTTACTCCATGATGATTTCCACCAGGTTTCGTTTGAGCCAAATGCACGTCTCGGGAATCGATCCGAGAAACAAAACCGAGGATGTGAATTCATTTCAAAGGGCGTGGTGCGATTTATATAATGGCTGCAATAAGTTTATCGGCTTGCACGGTATATATATATATATATATATATATATATATATATATATATATATATATATATATATATAGACCGCGCGAATAGACGCGTGCGAATTGAACTAATTCCTTTTCCACAACTGTCGCGATTACATATGCAATCCAACCGCCTCTCATGAACTGGCAAAAGCCATCCCAGTCAAGCAAAGATTCTAAAGTAATTCCACCGGTGAGATGTTTTGAGAACAGAGGATTACATGCCTTTGACTTCGGAAAGAGAAAATTTAACTCAATGAATTATGAATAAAATATGAGAAAAATATTCCAGAGAAGTCTTAGTTTGGTTTAGATCATCTCACAGATTTTCTTGTACTAACACAAGACAAGCGTTCCAGAACATCATGAAATTAAGACAGAAAAACATCAGTCAACAGAAGGAGCACTCAGCAAAGCAGAGGCCATCCTGTTGCTAAACTTCATGTATATCCTGAGAATTTCCTGTGGCAGATGCCGAGGCAACACTAAGGAGCCGTCATTTAAGTTTAAGAGAAGAGCTTGTTGACATAAAACCGAGCGACAGATGGAGACTCTTCCCCCTCACTACTCCAGTGAGCAAATGTTAGCTCCAACCGTCAAAAACGAGAAGAATGACTGCCAAACACTGGCAAACGAGACTGGTCACCTCGGACAAATTTAATCCACAAGGATTCAAATTTTAGGCAAGATAGATATGGAAATGAAAGATGTCTGCAATCGTTTCCACACTTAGAGGACCAGGATTCAAGCGAAATATTTCAAGAGTAGTGTGTACGAAGCTTCATTAAGTAATTAATACTTAAGTAATAGAAACCCAAATTGTAAAAACTTCATAAAATTAAGCCCTTGTCGATATTAAAAAAAAATGAAATTAAAAACTGGAAACCCTGAACAATATTATCCTGAAAAGAAAAGATATGTTCAACGAAAAAAGTTAGTGATCGCCTATTGGACCAAACATGTCAACAGCACCTTACCAACAGAAACCCGGAAGCTGAAACAACTAATTTAACTATGAGAGTAAAAGAAACATGTATTGGGGAATAAGGTAAACAAGCCCCTTTGGGATTAAAACAATTCAATAAAATGTTAATGAAAAATTCATTTAATAATAATCAGCGGATATAAAAATAAATATTTAAGTAATTTCCGTCGATATAAACTTACAAAACCTCCCGCATCTTAACTAGATATCACGACTAAAACATGACCAAACACCAACCAATTGGCGAATATTAAAAAATAAATTAACAAAAAGACCACAGGAAAATTCCGAAAAATTAGATAATCAAATAAATTATTTTGATACGACTTAATCGACGGGATGATTACCGGCTGTGCGACGAGAATAGGGCTTGAATTACATCGCCGGATCGATCCACTCACTCCCCCACCAATCACACACAACCACTATCCGAGGGTCTCCGATTCCCTATCGATATCCCCACAGACACCACCCCATTCCTCCTCCCGAAAAAATGAGAACGTAATTCCAACCACCCTGGGTGGTGCGACCACAGGGAACCCAGAAGACCGAGACCCTTTCGCCGAGAGAATCATCGACCCCTAGGGAGCGGAGAGAAGAGGTGCGCGTGAAAAGAATGAGAGGGAGAGAGTGAAGGCCTTTGTGCTTTCATTAAATACCCCCATCCCTCAAACCTCAACCCATCAAACATCAATCCACGGCTAAGAGGACCCTTAACGTCCGACCTCCTCCCTTCGCAACCCTCCCGAGCCACTCGATCACGGCGCAAACACGAACGGCGCTCTGCGACGATAACCTCCGGTGTCCAGTCATCGTCATCTTCAGATGGAAAGTCTACCGCCGACTGGCAGGGACGGGAGGGGGAACGACTATCGGCGTGGAAGGCCGATAATTTGGAAGGAAAATGATGGCACTATGAGAAATCGACGCTGCAGTCCTGTTTTACGCGCTGACGTTACCCGATTCTCCCAACGGTCACGAGCGCGCGCGCGCGCAGAATCCAAAAGTGTCCGTCGCACATGTACCTTCTTCATTTTAATCCCACTGGCGTCGATCTATGTTCGTTTCGCAAGAGTATTCGGAGGAATCTGCGCGTCGAAAAATCGCGAATTTCGCTCAGGTGTCAGCGATCGCATAGCGATTCGGACACAGTCGGTGCTCACCCGAGGGCTGCAAGGCTCGATTACCGGCTCCAGAGACGACATCTCATCTCAACTAGTGATTTCGCGTTTGAATATGCTTGGTTTAAAGGGCGTTACATGATAGTATCCACCGTTTAAGGATCCCTCGATCAGTGAAAAATCAGACATAATGACATCTTTCAAATAAAGAAGAGTTGGATACGACTCTGATTCGACCATTTTTTTGGATGGAGGATAGCAAAAGTAGTAGTTTTAATTTCTTGGGGTGGGGCGACTATCGTCAATTCGCACCAAGGATTGGATAAGCGATTGACATTATTGTACTGTAATTACGCCCGTAAGGGAGTATGGTAAACCATTGGGCACCAATTGCTTCCGCCATATTCTATCCTCACGACTCATAAATATTCTAGTCCCGCTCAGGTAACGTCGATCCAATTGCAGCCTATGGGCTCAATATTCTTTTATTAACAATTAAACATGGAAAACAGTAAGACTGGGTGAATAAACATTCCTAAACCGAAGGAATTTGATTTCAGGCAATCTTCCAGCAAGAGTAACGTACAGTACAATAGATCAGATCGTATCTTCCTTCCTCAAGACAAGATTTATTCCTAGGCTATCTTCTTACGCTAGAATATCAACTGAAAACTGATATAAGTTAAAGAAATATTAATAATATTTCCACCTTTCAGGTACAACTGTTTTGTTTTGTGATAAATGCAATTTTGGAAATTGGAATGCATTACACTTCCGAGTGTCCAGAGCTTCCACGAAGTTAAACACGACAAAACTGACCCATCAACGATACCTCAGATCGGGCTAGATCATCTTCGAACATTTTTTAACTTTGTAAAACTCCCCTTGAAGCACAAGTTACTGTGAATTTAATCTTTATCAAACAAATTCCAATGCGTTGGATCTCTCATTCAGTGAAGTCACTCCGGTCTACGACTGATGAGGTCCTCTATCGGATGTGCCGCGGAATGTCCTGAATTCTAGGACCTGAACTTACCTGAAGTTAAACAAATGAATGCCTGAAAGCTTCATTATACACGGAGGAAGCGAGAAATGTGAGGGTGGAGGGCCGACGCAAGCAATAAGAGAGACGTTGCCTCCCCCGGTTCGCACGCCAAAGATGGAATGGGGGAGCGGGAGTTGGGGGGATTGGTTGGGCGGAGAGAACTCTGGAAGTAGTTGGCGACCGCTCCTTTCCGTCGGTCACGACTTCCGAGGAATGACCAGCCGGGAGTTCACGCCGACTAAACAACAATACACGCCATCTCCCGAGCCGCGCGCATTCAGGCAACGGGATGGGAAATCCGTTGAGGGCATAATCACGACGGAGAGAGCACGGGATTTAAATGCGAGTTCGCCGTGGAAGAAATAAATATCTCCTCCCGAGCCGTCGGGAGGAGAGCGTGGTTTGGAGGAGGGGTGAAGGGAGCGGGGTGAGGGTTGGGAAGGGGAGAGGGACGGGAACAAGTGCTTCGTGATAGCGATGAAGTCACGTGGATTATAAGCGGACTCTTGATGGGCACGGACGATGCTTCTCTGGCCTGATGGGATGGTCGGCGGCATTGGAAACTGTGATGAAAGAAGAATAAAAAAAGAACGCGGACCCAATGTACTATCCGGCGAGGGTCTTGAGCACTAACCGCACAAATATCTACATCCCAGGCAGGTAATCCATTTCTACCCCCCTCCCACTTCCCTCCCACCATCCAATTTCCTCTCCCACCCACCACTTCATCAATTCCAACGGTTTCACCGCCATTCAATGTCCATTTTATATATCTTCCTCTCTCCCGCCTCCCTTCCCACCGCACACACACACCCCTCTCCGTCGCCTCCTCCAGACTCCCGCCTACCGCCGCCATCCCATCCCATAACCGCAGGGTTACGTGTTCACGGAACCAATATGGACCGCAGAATTGTCGAATCAGTAGGATCGGCGCTTTCGACGAAATAAATGGATAACACGTGGAGGAATTCGCTCTTGTTTATTGTCGTCGAGGCGTTTTTTTTCATTATTTCTTTCTACTTTGTCGAGAGGGGGAGAGGAAAATCGATGGCGGCATCGACCGGAATATTCGATGTTTCGGCTTGATGTTTAATAATTTGCTGAGTCAATATTTTCCCTGGCGGTTGTTCAACAACTCTGCAAAGAGATCGTGTAAACAATATAGAGGTGAACGAACGCGGATCTCGGCTTAACTTCTATGACGGCTAAAACGGTCGCGTTAACAGAACCGCGTCGCTTCGGATTTTCGTTGATTGTCGCCAGCGTAGGAAAGGGGAGCTACTTTTATTCATAGGGAGCATCATAAATGAAGTTTTGGGGAAGGATTCGACGCTTCGCGGATAGAAGAGAACATGATAACGAAATAAATGTTTAAACATATACAAATGGATTCCACCCGGAGGCCAACTCTGAATCCTAAATCATGACTTAGTAGTTTGCGCATGCGTACAATGAATTAGTTTACATAAATGTTAAAAACTGTGGATTTTGTGACTCGACCATTAGAGGGAGTCCAATTTTAAAATCGGTTAGTTTTTCGAAGATTACTGTCAACCATATGGAGGTATGCTTTCACGTAATTGAAACTTTATTTCGCGATCATTTTACAGCCAAAAAACAACTATCAATACATGAGAACCGCCGGGAGTTGATCGTCGCTCTAATCAACTATATCACGCGACAAGAAAACAGAATTTAGACACCTTGAAAAAAGAAGTCCAGGAAAATCTCTCAACATTCATAATCTTAAATAGTGTCGACGAAACAACGTATTAATACAAGACATTTTTTCTGAAATTTTTGAGGTCGGAAACTTTTCAGACGACCCACGTATTAAGATGAGGTATTGTAAGAGACAAAGATCTATTCCTCACAAAATAAAGGATCTCAGTCAATGTGAACTGGACACGGTCAACATATGGACAAAAATTCTGAAAGCAGGCGAGTCTTCATGCACTCATATTTATAAGCCGTGCTGAAAAATAGCTGATCTATTGTCCCCTACAAAGGGTTTTTCATGCCGGAATTTTGGATCCGTGCCACATCGCCTGAGTATTAAAATAATACAAACTCGCTATTGCCATTCGTGCCAAGGAACACGAACGGCGAACATGCAGTTTTTTTCTTTTCGGTTTTCTGCAATTCTGTCCAAACAAAATTTGTATAAATTTAAGTTCTGCGTCACGAATGAACACGCAATAAACGTGTTCGGAAAGTTGAATTAGCAGAACATTAACATACACCAGGGTAGAATGAATGATGACCGCAAGTATGGAGTACGTCTTGTACAAGAATGCATGAGGCTATTTACCCACGACCACCCTGCTACCCGAGGCTTTTTATTACACTTGATGTCTACACAGCACGGTTTAATTCTTTGCTGCGACACAGACTCATCCATTGGATGCACGGCTTTTTGTCTCCACATTTCCGCTTTATCAATAGCAATGCTGGCCATTTTATTCAACGCTCTCCAGGACGTTTTTATTTGTCATCTTCACAAACATTTTACAATGAGTGTTCCGTGTACCTGGAGCTCTAAATACCTGTGGGTTCGCGGGAATGATTTATATCGAGGACCCTACATCGAGCACCCACGATCCCATCCTTCAGCGATGCATTCCGACATGAATCCCAATTCCATCCCTTTCCTATTACGCCTCTGCATGAAAGGGGGGGGGGAGACAGAAGTCGGTTACCACCCCGCGGAGAGTAGTAATACCACGACGAAGCCGCCCGTCCCGTTAAAAATCGTTAAGAACGAACAGAGAGCGTCACACTACTATTGGAAACGCTTGGTTGGGAGGCACTTGAACCAAGACGATGACACGCACCACTTCAACTACTAGACGGGGACAAATTGTATGCGTTGAAACGCTGACTCGGGAGTGAATGATACTAGCCCCGCATTGCATTGGTAGGAGAGATCACAGCAAGAAGCTAATGGTAATTGAATGCCGTATAAACCGATGTGAGGAATCCCTTTTCCTCCTCGCACCATTCGTGACCACCATAGTGGGTGGACATCACGTCCGACCGATCGACCTACCCGATGGTCAAGTGATCGTGAATACTAATAATCGCCAACTATCCTAACGATCGGTAGCCTAACATGCCCCTCCAGACACCCTCGAGGCGACTTGCAAGAGAAGATATTATCGTATAACGCGTAGGCTTGCATTCGGGAAAGAAAGAGGAGCTAGGGGCTGACATAAAGCCAGTTGGTCAACCGACGAAGATAAGAAAGAAAATCCAGGGGACGCAAGACTAGTCCAGTTAATGGAATGTCTCGAAATGAGGTAGTCATACTGTGAGGACGTATTTGGGAGAAGCAGCAACATATACATGTATAGTAGTATAGAGTAGGGATTTAATAAAACGGACGAAACTTAATAAACAGCCAAAGTACTACAATCGTTTTCATGATATTGTGAACGTTTAATCCTTATTTCTGATACCATATCCTTGTTTACATTCATGACAAATTTTACAACAGTGACTAGTTAGCCCCCATGGCACACTACAACCATGCAGTTAGTTTGTATTGAGCCTCCCCTAAGAAACTAGCCTAAGAGCAGTAACGATGGTTGACTACTCTTAGTCAGAGAAATTTTGGAGCCAGAGAGAATACAGTTCAAATAGCATCGTTTGCAAAAAGCTCCGGCCCCATTTGGACGGGCGGGACGTGAGATGTGGAAAATTAATGTAGCAATACGAGTAATCGTACGTTATTGACCACATGGAACGTAAGATTGATATAAAAAAATAATAAATATAATATAAACTAATAAAATAATAAAATAAAATATAAACATCGACATAAATACCTCGCGATCCACTAAAAAGGTCTGTGGCAGGGGGGGGCAAGCACCAGGTGCGAAGGGCAACTGATAAGGGGGAGGATACGGGAGAGGAAGAGGAAAGGGAAAAATATTTAGCAAAAGTCAAATGTTATTAATAATGTGCAATCGATATGCCAATTTTCAGCTGCATTTTTTTAAACAGGAAAACATTGACTAGCATATTTCATACGACAAACTACCATCGGCTTGCTTCCTCTTCCTTTAGTCTTCCTCAATTCTTCCCCTGATATTACAGGGTGTTTCAAAATTAATATCGGCGTTTTTAAACTTTAAGCAACTGTAACTGTTGTGGCTTATACGCTAGACTATGGCTCTTTCCTCAAGTGGAAGAAGGTGAAACAGGGAAGTTGTGTAATATGTTGGAAACATATGTAATATGTTGTTAAAATATATAGTATTTCTGAAGTCCAAAAGTATATACTATACTTTCTGTAAACTTTCCCAAACCGCCCTCTATATAATAAACGGGCGAATAACATAATTACGTATTTAATCGACATAAATTAATTAAAGATTTACGCATAATATTTAAAATTAAAATTGAATATTTCAAATTAAAATTAAAATAAAAAAATAAAATAAATATAATAATTAATCACTCAAATCTAATAAGGACTCAAAACGAAAATGAGACTGACATGACTTAACATCGATGGTGGGTGAAAAACGCCCTTCTTTTAGGGAAATTTCTCGGAAACCATGTAGTAATTAGAGTTTCATTTACCATTCTCATAGATTCCCATGAACACATGCGCACTGCTGCACCAATTCATTAGCTTTACAAATTCGACGCCCAATTGAATTAAGCAAGAAAAATGCTTCCGAGTGAGGAAGTATTTTCGGGACTAATTTTTTGTTCCTTTAATGGACTTTTAATTTGAACGAAGCTTTCGGAGCTCGCATCGAAAAACGTGCAAGCCCCGAAAGAATAAGCAAGGAATTCCTAGAAAAAGACTCCGCTGGAGGGAGCGAGCAGAATGGACACGAGCAAATAATTCCGAAGGGTGATGTAAAAAATAGATAGCCGCGGGAACATGCATCACATATTAATCCACACAATAAACACGACTGAGGAGAGGCATGAGAGGACCTAAACCA
Source organism: Hetaerina titia (assembly GCA_037158775.1). NCBI lineage: Eukaryota > Metazoa > Arthropoda > Insecta > Odonata > Calopterygidae > Hetaerina > Hetaerina titia. The sequence goes on along the minus strand of CM073777.1, from coordinate 67,285,609 downwards.
CTTAAATAATCCTGGAAAATTCCAACACATCCCCATTCTCTTCAAATCAATTTCGCCCTTCGACGACCGCGGGGGGAGTGGACGGGGTAAAGGGAAAAATCGGGAGGGAAAACATGTCTTTGGGAAAGGAAAATGAAGGAAGGAAAGAGAGAGAGGCATTGAAGAAGGGTAAAAGAATATTGACGAATAGCCGACGTCAACCAGCGAAGCGAAGAAGCGGAAGAGGATAGGGGGGAGAGAGAGGGGAAGAGAAAGAGACAGCCGCGTGGAGCAGCAATATGAGAACCAACACGAATCATCGCGTGCAGACATATCACGGGCGTGCCTGGCAGGGAAGTTTTTAGTCCCTTTACCCTTCCCCCTCCCATCCCACTACATTAAACCCTTTCCATCTTCCCTCCTCCTACATACCCTGACACACCCCTCCTCTTCAAATAAAAAAAAACACCACCAGATCCCATCTTTTCGACTACACCACCAAAGAGCCCCCGGCCTACCGAACCCATCCCCCCCCGCCCTCCGAAAAAAACCTTTCCCTCGTCGTCCGAAAAAAAATAACAAGGAAAAAAAACGATCGAATAAAAAATTTCCACTTCCTCCCCCCCACGACTGCACGGGGGCGAACCCCTCCCCTTGCCCCAGTACCCACCCCACCCACCTCAAAACCCCTTTCCGCCCACCCTTTATTTTTTCAAAAGTAAAAAAAAGAAGCAGGGGGCACTTTTTTCCATCCTCGATCCACCCCTCCCTCACTTCAACCCCACCCCCACCCCACCTCCCCAAAACCATTTGGTATTGATCCGTCGACTGGCTCGAAAAAAACCAGGGGGGGAGTAGAATGGGGGGAGCCGCGGCGCGCGCGGGAAGGGGTGGGAGGGTGAGTAGGAAGGGAGAGAAGGAGTATGGGATAACGGGGGGAGAGGGGGCAGAGTGAGAAGCAGCCAACAGAGGGGTTCGGCGGCGGGGAGACCAGGAGGACGACGGCCGGGAGATTAGGGTGGGGGGGAAGGGTGTTCCGGAGGCGGGAAATACGTGACTCCGGAAGGGGTGAGAGGGAGGGAACGCCCGTCCGTCCGGGGGACATCGGATCGCATCGCATCGCGGAGAATCGATCCTTCCCGGGCGAATCCCATCCGCGCGCACAGATCCTTTCGAAATGAAAAAAAGAAGAGGGTGGAAACAGACGTCGAGAGCGGGGTGCCGACTTCCGGTTGCAGAGAGCGAGAGAGAGAGAGAGAGAATCGGGGCGGGTCCCTCTATTGAAGAAATGCCCAACCCACCGCAGGGGGACGCTGTGTAAGCCTAGAAGAACGACTTGGCACAGAAATTAACGTTCACTCCCTACCACAGTTGAGGGCGCATAGCTGCAATCAAAGGTCCTAGAAAATCACTCGAAACAAACAGTGACATAACGAGATCGTCGTGGCATAACAATATCCCGATGTTAAACAACATTGCCATAGCACTTATACAAAGACGCTTAATGATGGTTTCGTGAATGTGTCGAGTGGAATTTTAAAAACACACACGTACGCAAGATGGCATGATTTCGGTACAAAATAAGGCGAAGCAAAAGACAAGGATGGCAACTGATATTCCAGGGCACTTTCGTTGTGGAGGAAGAATTGACACTGGAAAAGAACATAAACCGGGGGACTTATAACGCGCACATGAGTGAACGTAAATCTGTGACAATCTTAATTTGACGTTCAACTTCATCCTTTATTCACCATGCGTACGTACTTATTTCTTCTGGAACCCTACCGCTAACCCTCTCCTCCATCTAGTCTTCTGACAACTGTATTTCTAAGGCATAAACTCTAACAGTGAGTGATCGGTGAATGTCAATAAAATTAGGATGAAAATAGTGCTCGTAAAATAATTTTTTAAAACTTATATGGCCATTACCCTAACAAATAACGTTCATCTATAATACGGGATTTGTTTAATCATCTTCTTTTATGAATAAGAATTTTTGTCAATGACTGAGAATGTTTCCCCTCTTTCTGATAATTGGGAAGTGTGGATACATACTCGTATCTACTCGAGAATCGATCGAGTTTCTACTTGAGAGAAAAACGAGCACATGAATTCTAGAAGAAGAATCAGAGTCTGCCTTCTACTCATAACCCTAAAACTGTAAGTATTCACAACCATTGAGGTTAATAGACCAAAAAGGAATACGTCGACAAATCGGAAGAATTCGCCAGAGATTCTTTCTATTATGAGTTGATAAATGAATTCATGAAAACACCATGAGAGAGAGAGAAAAATCACTCAAAACATAGACTCAAGCGATCCCTTTGTTAACTACGATTGTCATTAGGTTTAGCGACTACTTGTATGAGGTACTTTCAGGGCTGTGAAAACAAATTTAATTTAACACCAGAATATGAAATTCAACGCCCCGTGGGAGTTCAAACCGAAACCGCCGAATCAGCCCGAGGGCCCATTATTAACCGCATTCCCGGTACATAATTTCCGACTGCAAAATGAACTTATTCCAGTGGTTTGAAAGAACTAATTTTCATATTTACCAGGATATTTATCATGGAAATCGGCTTTTATGGAAAAAAAATAAGATAGGCGTAGCAAAATATCATAATATCAACCATTATCGTAATAGCAAAACAAGCAATAGTCAGCACCTCATACTCATTAATCGTGAGGCATGCACCAAACACATTAAGGCAATTTCATTTGCATACCCTTAGCGATAGGCAATTAAACAGCAGAGTGCGTAAACGTAGAACATTCCCTCAAATAGATTCGGTAGAAGTGGAGTACTGATCAAAATACGCATCAGGAAATAGATAAGGCAACGTACGTACATAAGGTACGTATATGCTCGATAACCCCGAGAATGCAATGTGCCGTGAGATTGAGACAAGGAAAAACATCACTAATTGCCGAAAGTAAATGAAAACAGTTTCTACCACAGTGACGAAAACATTCTTAAGGAAGAAGTAAGATGACCCATGATAGGGAAATTAATTCAAAATATTTCAAGGCGTTAGAGAGGCCGGAAGAGACCACTAAATTTCGACGAGGATAGCCGTGCGCATTACTCGGCAACGGAAGACAAGATGCGGGAAGAAGAGGAGGTGGGAGTGGGAGGTGAGACCGCTGTACGGGAAGGAGGAGGAAAGAAATTGCGAATAAAAACAAAGTACACAAAAATCAGAGAGAAAAAAGTCAGCCGAGAGAGAGAGAGAAAAGCGGTCGCTACGTCAGCATAAGTTGGGGTTTAATCCTCGACCAGTCCGCGCCCCACAAGAGAAAATCCGCATTGCCGCCCCACACCAAAACCCACCCCCACCCTATCTCCCTCTTTCGTTATTTCCGCGAGCCACCCTAGGTTTCGGCCAATTCCGCTAAGTCCGCAGTTGATTTTTTTTCTCTCCCTTATTTGTTCTTCCCGCCGCTCAGGGGGAAAAAATAATACTCCCCCACCCCCTCGTCCGTGGTTTACCTCTTCGGCGGAAAGGGAAAGAGGGGCGGGGGGGCGCAAATAAAGACGTGACCGAAGGGTTTGGTGCCGAAGCAACGGGGGAGTGTAAGGGGGAGGACGTAGCAGAAGGTTAACTTGAAGGTGTGGGAGGTAGGCCATGGGGGAGGGGGTGAATTGGGGAGGGGCGACTCTGAATACGACGCAAACGAACGTAGCGTGGAGAGAGAGAGAGTAGCGGGAGGTGGAAAGGAAGGGGTGAATATCTGTGGACCCCAGAAATTACCCTACCCACTCTTCCCTCGCCTCCCTTTCTCTCTCTCTCAACGCTCCGGCCGGAACATACCCGTCAAATTAAACGTTCAATATACGAGAGAGCGGGGAGTTGGGTTTTTTTCTGGGGGAAGGATTGGGAAATGAGAGAGGGAGGGTGGAGAGTAGGCGGGTGGAGAGAATAGTGGATACACGACTGGAGGCAGAGGGTGCGGGAGGAGGGAAGCATTTTTTTTTACACCCCAAAAGCGTGCGGAGGAAGGATGAGAGAGCGAGTGGGACGGGTAAATTTTGGAAAGGAGGGTGGGATAGGAGGAGCGAAAGAATTTCGCAGATATGGTCCGAATGAAAAAAAAAATCGCAAAAGGAGGGAAGCATTAATTGGCCGTTAATTGGTCCAAGTCTCAGGAAATTAAAGCAATGATAGTAAAACACCACTTGGAAAACTCAAGCAAAATTGCAAGAAATTTTTTCAACCCCTCCCTGGCTCATACACATTCCCATAGGGTGCATGCCCTAGTTCCACAATGATTCAGATTGATTTTATCCATTAATTCCGGAATAGAAATGCTCCGGAGTACAGCTAAGGGTAAACTTCAATATTTTTTCTTTTATAATAACAGCTATTCATTCTTACTCGGATGCTTGAAATCGCTTAACATTCATTTAATCATAGGCATCTCGACTAATGACTTTGCTGCATTCTTCTCGGACCTTAGAAACTCAACAGATGACGGTCTCATAATTTTTTTTTAATTCTGACAGGATGCCCTGAAGATCATTTCCTCTTTTACGCAAATATTTGAAACACTTTCATTGCTTTTTTTAAGGCACAAAACTCATCAAAATCATAAAGTAAGGTAAAAAGAGACGTATAAGGACGCATTGTGTTTACACACCGTAAACAAAAGTTTTTAATTAACTTTGAGACGATCCAAGCGTTAAAATTTGTATTCCCCATACAAAAAATATATGTCTACGTTCAAATCATCTATATTTAACATTTTGTGAAAGATTATACCTGATTTGTCCTATCCAGAGAACGCATGGGGATTAGATTATTAAATTTGCACGATAATAAGTTCGTTTATTTAAAATGTCAGTAGTGCAATTCATCTAATAACATTTTCAAATTATAAAGACTAAATATGCGCATTTTTCCGTTTGCGAAAAATGGAAATGCTAAGCAAAATGGATCGCATTATAAAATAACACGGAGAATCCCGAGGCACGCCTCTGTAAAAGATGAAGTACATAATTTCAGCCATGTACCAATTTAACTGAGCATTGCTAGCTTAACAATCAAGCAATCACCAGCCGCCGCCTAAAAGCGGACAACTAAATGTGAAACACCACTTTGGCCAAGTGTATACATCACGCAACTGCATTATAAATCACCCGGTAAACGGTGCTTAATTAACAAATTAAACTTTAACCCACCTCTACGTTCTACCGGCGTATTAGGCCAGAGAAGGGAGTGGGAAGGTGAAGAGAACCTGCCTCGGTGGTGAGGGACTGAGTGATGAAACGGGCGTGAGAATTAGAGGGGTTAAGACACGAGAGAGAGAGAGAGACGGCAAGTTATTTACAAAAGAAGGGCGGCACCAACCTTTCAAAACCCTCCTCTGTTTCCCTATTCGCCACTCACCTAGTAAACCCAAACTGTAAACTGGGTAAAGCAAAGAGAGACCAGAGTCTGCGCTTCGCTGTGTCAACAAGACCCAACAATAACGCTAAAACAACGCCAACATCACCTCTGCCTTCTCTACGTAGAGGGATGAGGGATGTCGCGTTGGTGGGCTCGGGTAAAACCTCGGGGCACGCTAGAACGTCGGTGGCGGTGAGGATCTACTTTACGCACTCACAATACATTGCTTATTGAGGATAAAACCAATATCCCTGTAAACTGAAACAGATGGAGGAGCCGTCTGCCTGGGCATCACGCATAGAGGGAAAAAACATCGGATCGATTCCCAACATACATCGAGGAAAATTTAGTATTTTAACTGAACCCGATCGACACCGCGGCTCTACAACTACTATGCGTAGTACTTGTATATCCTTTGACCTGAAAGCCAAACCAGAAAACCAAATATCGTATGTATTAATATCCCTATATGATTATGCGATTTTCCAGAAAGAAAAAGGCTAAGCTAAATATTAAAATAGAAGGGGAAAAAGTAGAGTAGGTAGAACAGTTTACATATCTCGGAAGTGTTTTGGACCAATGCGTTCAAAGTAGTAGGGACGTAAGGAGAAGAATTGCGCTAGGCAACGAGACTTTCTCAAGGAGGAGGGAGTTGATGACGGGGACGTTGAGTAGGGATGCTAATACAAGACTCGTAAAAACTCTGATATGGAGCGGAAACGTGGTCCCTGAAGCAGGAGGATAGACGTAGATTGGAAGCTTTTGAAATGTGGGTGTGGAGAAGAATGGAGAAGGTGAAATGGACCGAAAGGAAAACAAATGAGGAAGTACTGGAGATGGTGGGTGAGGAGAGGGGTTTGTTGAGAGAAATCCTATGGAGGCAGGAAGAATGGATGAAAGGCGTATTGATCGGCAATAGTGGGATGTTGAAGAAGGTAATAGAGGGGAGAATGTTGGGCAAGCGAGGAAAGGGCAGAAACAGGATAGGGATGTTGGACGGGATGAAGGGAAGAATGAAGTACACAGAGGTGAAGAGGGACCTGATGTAGATTAGGTTGCTAAATTGGGTTTGTTTGGAGTTACAAATTGTTTATTTGATAGTTGTGTCCATCCAAAAACCTACCTTAACCGGTAGATTACCTAAAAATAGATATATATATATATATATATATATATATATATATATATATAAATAACTTTTGGACGGCACAATAGAACACAGAATAAAACAGATAACACGTAAAAAGACACTCACACTGTAGATGATTTAAGCTTTCGGCCTACTCCGAGGCCTTCTTCAGGTCAGACTGAAGACTGTATATATATATATATATATATATATATATATACACACACACATACATACACACACACATATTCAAACACGAAAACCCGCCATATGGGGAACATATACTTATTCACATAGAAATAGATAGGAAAAGGAAAATGGATAGGAAGGAACACAAGAATGTGTGGACGGCGGAATCGGGCAGATCACAAGTGCAAAAATAATTCCTTGACCAGGAATTTAACCATAGGCCGATGCTCTAACCACTTGAGCTATCGAGGAAACGTAATTTACACTGTAATCTGTGGGGTGTTTATGCAACCAGTGCCCCGATTCTTAGGCCAGGAGACGGCGTTAGGGTGATGTTTTTTTTGTTCTTCTTTTATATGCATACCTATCCCTTTTCCTTATATCTATTTCCACCTGAATGAGTGTGTATATGTATATATATGCATACACACACATATATAAATCATTCACACAACTCTCTTCTATAAAAACCAACCTGCGGGCTGATTGTTATGATGTAATTGAAGGGGAACATTGAAAAAATATTTTAAATTTGTGATGCAACCTACAGACAAAGTTCACTGATCTAATTTTTCTCACCTCGCAATTCGTTTCCTCTTGAATACTCATAAATTCCACAGTCACTTAAATTAATTGCCAAGTAAGCCTTCGTTATGATGGTACCATCTAAATGATGGCCTGCCGTTAAAATATCCTCACGCGGAAACTGAAACGAAAATAGGCGCGTAATAATGCGGGGGAGAAACAGAGAAATATAAACGGGCTGATTGCACAACAATGGTGGCACCATCACCGGAAATATAGCTCCCCCTTTTCCCATCCAATCTTTTCCCGGCACTTAATCCCCAATATGCTCACCGCATCGGCCACGGCTCACCTCCCTTTATCGAATCCACCGGTGACAAAAGCGATCCAAAAATAAACCCGTCCGATACAAATAAAAAAATAAGGACGAGTGAACAGGGGTGGGAAGGAGGTAGGGTATCGTAAAAAATAGTATCACTATCGACGCCAGCACCCCGTCACAAACGAATCCCCTCGAAGCATTTCAACGAGGCGACAAAAGTAGATTACTGCTGGCTGTTCAAGGTGGTGGGGGCGTAGAGAGGAGGAGATGAGAGAAAGGGCGAAGGAGAGGATATGGGAAAAGGTGGTTTGGGGCCCGTGGGGGGATTTTTTTTCAGAAAGGGTTAAAGGGTAGGTTGGAGAAGCCAGCCGGGATGAGATTTCTGCCTCTCGTACGGTTTCCACAAAAGACTGAGATATTGGTTGGCTACTGGGTAAGATAGGGGGCACAGGGGGAAGCCAACGATGCAGAAGTGGAGGGGATTATTGAAGAGGGTCTGAAAGGCCCCCAACGGTGGGGAGGAGCTGCTTGGCTGGATGAAAACACACCCTCCAATCCATGCCTTGTGGCCCCCACGAGCTAATAAGAAACTGTTCTAGAACACGAGCAAGAAGGTGAAATACAACCTAAAGGAAAATTCCACCGATGGGAGGGCTCACACACAAACACAAACAAAAAACGGGACGCGACTTTCCACACGTCCGGAGGTGTGTACATAAGTATGTGCTTGGGAGTGCATATTTTTTATGTATACACACATACGCACACACACACGCACATAAAGTGCAATGTTGACGCGAATTCAGTCGATTTCGAATAGCGGGCGGCCTCGACGCGAAAACCGCAGTCAAACTTACCAATCCATATTTTTACGCGGGGGAAAGGGGGCGGGGTCGCCATGAAATAAGGGCTATGCACGCGGTCCAAATTGCAGTCCGCCAAGCGGTGTTGTGGTGAGCGCGGTAATGTCGATTTATGGAAGCAGAAAATGGCCACACACAAAATGTGCGAAATCCAAAGTTAAAAAGCAAACTGCAGCAGCACTTCGCCTGACGCATCTCATTAGGCCGACACGTAAACGTTAATAAAAATGGACTGCAGGTAGGAGCTAATTGCCAGTCGCGAGTCACCGAAGTGCCGAAGCCATCGGCGATTTTTTTTCGGGATAGGTAAGAGACCCGAGGCCGAAAAGGAGAGCGAACCATTAAGGTGAGAAGGAAGTGTGAAAGAACCCCGTTGCGTCGGCGACAGCCTAATCCAGGAAAAAGACGTTCGATTACCGAAAGCTCACCCTCTCTCCCGACACATCTGCATCCACAGCTTACCCTGAGAGACGCCACTAGGTCGTGTGGGAAGGGTTGATATGTTACCCGACACTGGAGTAATTGGTTTAATGATACTCAGGAAGTTTGTCGAAATGTATGTTACCTGCTGTAGCCGTCTCGGATTGTACGAAGGTAAAACAATTCTAGATGGTATTCTAGACCTGAAACGTTCCCCAAATGACTTGCTGTTGACTGCCTAGACTATTAAACGGGAAGGATAATATTTATACAACATCGCGAAGGGTAAGGTGTAAGGACTATTATTATTGACTCTCCATTTATCGGTTCGTTGGAATTATACACATTTCTCAAAGCTAAAAGTCAGTTTTCACATCTTCGCAATTCGCACAAACGGAATCCACCAACAGTAATAAAGCGGTTCAGGGCCATTTTCCTAAATTAACCCGAATGGAAACTTGTACATTTTACAGGCACATTTAAGAAACTCCAGAAGGCCAGTAAATCCACTTGCGGGGTTCGAGGAAGTGGTCCTGTTCGATATAAAAAATATCATCTACATGGTTTTGAGATATCGCCATGTCACACATATCCAACCGGGAGGAGATGTGGTTGAAAGACGGGAGGAGTGCTCGGAGGGTGTGGAGTGGCATGGGGGCGCAAAGGAGGGTTGCGCGCAATCGCTCAAGATCCTTGGGGTGGGGAGGTGAGCACGAAGATGAAGCTGTACGCCGAAAGGAGCAGCCACTGGGGAGGAGAGGACGTGGTACCGGCGGAAGGAGAGTCGGGGTGGGGTTGAACGCTCGGAGCAAGGATAAGGATGGAGTGGGCGAAAATAAATGCGCATGACTTCGGGGACAAGTGGCGAAGTAAGAGAAAAATACGACGCGGTTCGCAACGGAATTGTGGGCTTGAGGGGGGACATGAGAGCGAACTAAATTAAAGCCCTCTCCGCCGAGAAATGAGAAATTCCGAGCGTTTTATTTCTCGGAAATGAAAATTAATTTGAACCCCCAAAATGGCTAAACGAGACCCAATCCGTAATGCATCGAAGGCGACTTTTTTTCAACATAGAACGAACGTGGCGCACATTAAACGCGTAGGCGATATTCGCATAGGAAACAGGTGTCAATCAATGATCAATTTCATAAATATTTTAATTATCAAGGTACTGAACCTTAAAATACACCCAAGTCATCGACCGCCAGTGCGATTTTGAAAGTTAAGACTGGAGCTCACACCGGTACAAAGGCCTGCGGAGCGTGAAATTCACACACGAGGTCAGTGACGTTTAAGATACTCCACACTCGTATGCCATTCTATCCGTAGGCTGTTCATAATTATGAAACGACTACTGAACACTAACGAAACCACTTAAGTTACAATTTCCACAATCATTTACTATGGCTTCCCGAGCAGCCAAAAGATAAATAGCGTTGTTGAGTTTTGAAAACCTCCATTGGAAAGCCCACTTCGCAAAAACAAACCCTCCTATATCCTACCTACTTAAAAATATAGTCGGGAAGGAAAGGACAAACTCTTCGCATGCTCTCTCAATACTATAATAAAACGGGCAAGTGAGACAGACGGTTCACTTCCTTCCCATCGCGCCACCCCGAGGAGAAATGAACAGCAAACGAGGAGAGGACGACCGAGGGGAGGTTAAAAACCAAAGGGAGAGTTGAACTGAGCGACGCGGAAGAAACAGGAGAGGAGGTCGGGGGAGCAGTGTGTGGGGAAGGGGGGAATATGGGAGGAAAACTAAACTCTAAAACCCAGCCACCCGCGAGAGACCGACAGTCTTCGGGAGGGGATAAGTACGACGGACGAGGGATTACACACCCTCATTACACGGAACGGAACGAATGAGGAGGAGCGGATTCTCTTCCCCGATCCTCCACCTACCAACTCGATCGCGGACACACGAACGCATACAAGGATGAGAAAAAAACACAAAACAACTGCCATCGGTCGCCTCTTGAACGATCCGAATCGTTCGTCGGGAGGGAAGGAACGGGGGGAACGCTTAACCCTCTGGATGCGTTATCCAGGGGGGGGGGTGAAGAGGGTGAAGGAATCGAGGAGGGTATAAAAAAAAGGACCGAGGCAGAAGAGTGCATCATTACCTCTTATAAGACGTCGACAACTTGAAAGAAGAACGATCGCCTTCGGAGGGGACCCGACAAGGAGAGCGACGGAACCCGCCGCCTCAAATAAAGTTACGCCGAGAGAGAAAGAGCTTCCTAACACGATCGATTTAAGGAATAAGAGAGGGGGAAAAAATTCCTCCACGAGTCAGAAATGCGGGGAAAAAATAGCAAAAAGAAAACGAGTCGGGATTCACAGATTAAGAAAAGGAGAAAAACGAATGCAACGTAAAAATGTTTGCCGGTGATTACCGGAGGAAGCATTCAAGAGTCACGAGGAGGGGATTGGATTGGGGGGGGTTGGGAGGGAGGAGAGAAGGTGGTTGAGGTGGGCGTGAGTGACGAGGGGATGAACGGGGAGAAGAAATTGAAAAAAAAGGAAGAGAGGGCAAGTGCGCGCAAGGAGTTGCAGCACGGAGGCGGCGGCAGAAGCACTGTGAGGGGATGGGCGAAGATGCGCTGCCCCGAGTGGCGGTGTGGAAAAACTCAACATGCCCGCTTATTTATACGGGTAAAAGGAACGTTTCAAAAGATATCTCGCGCGCAAACAGGTTTCCCGACTGACCTTAAGTGTTGGTTGACGACGGTAGGTCGGAAATGGGAAGGCGAGGGAGGGGAGAGCGAATGCCGGGAGATTTGTAAGACAAGCAGGGGACGAAAAAACGTCGGGAGAAGTTGCGAAAGGGAGAGGGGGATGGGGGGAGAGGAAGGGATGCGAGAGAGGAATAAATGAGTTTCCACCCATTTGTTTTCCGTATTAGCTTTCCCGAAGGCAATTGCGATGATATTCGTGAGCAGTAAAAAAAACAAAAAGCTAGCAAAGCGCGCATAAACTATAAATTTTAATGCCCTGTCGGCAAGCAGGTAATTTAAAAGCACAAAATCATTCCATTACAAAAGACCGTCTCAAGACCCTTGACAGCTATTAGAATTAAGCAGCTGTAGTATTTCCAGAAGGTAGCGAAGGAGTGAGAAAATTATAGAGAATAAATACTTTGCCCTTCGGTCAGACAACCAGCGAATTTTGTACTCGTCTCTACTGACACTCCGTCAGTAGTTAGTGTATGGCAGCATTTATCTAATCGCAAATGGTTTAGAACTAAGAGTTTAAATTAAAACGGTATACATTGGTCAAGTTTAGGCAAGATATATGATTTACGGGAAAGGTAATTGAAACCTAAGTTATCTCATATAAATTGCCATTTATCGACAAACAGGCTAAAGGTTTAAAGCAGCGTTAAATGTACAGCAATTTCGATATTCGATATTTACAAATAGTACTTAACAATTATTCCATATAAAGTCAACTTTTTTGGCTAGACAATTTGAACAAATCTTCGCACCATTTTCCCAAACACCACTATTTTAATAACCGTTCTTCCATTCCACTGCGGAAATTTCATTCAAAATTCCGTCAAAAGGAGGAGTTGGAGACGACGTGGCAAGAAAATGTGGGTCATTACGTAAAGAGAAATTTGGTTTGAATGCCGGACGTCATCAGCCTGACATCGAGAATTAAGCTCCAAATACGCTTACACGAAAAATCATAAAAAGAATACCCGGTTCGGCTCGTCGCCATGCAAATTACTCTCCAAAGGAATTTTCAAAGTGCGCTCGGGCCAAGCGAGAAAGATCTCCCGGACCTTGTCAAAGAAAAGAGACCTGGAAACTTAAGCGGAGGGGAAGACCCTCCAATTTGAACAACGGGGAGAGCAAGGATCATTGGGCATCTGCCGAGGAAATGAAATCAAAAAGAAGATGCACACACCTCAATGGAGGAAGGGGAAGAGGAATGCTTCGTAATGATATACCGCGGTACTTGGCGAAGCCGACCAGCTTCTCGAGAGTAGAGGTTGACAAAGGGAATAAGCGGAGAGAGGGAGGGGAGAGAAAGTTACGGGTATCCAAGGATGGAACGGAAGAATGATAGAGAGGTGAAGTCGAACGTGTTATCTTCTGCATCTACACAACACCACTAGAGCCACCGCAAGGGCGTGTGTCCGGGGGTATTGGGTCACCAGTCGTGACATTGAAGAGGAAATAAAGAATGCATACATGACAGTACGTTTTAATATGATATCCTTTTCTTTTTGCTCCTGTTGTGGAGGCTCATTCAACTAAACTAATAGGTATTCTACATATTAAAGATAGCGTCTGTCTAGTTCTTAACTACTATTACATCATTCATTTCGCGTAGATTACCTCTTGCTCGACTTATAATAATTGCTTCGCTATTTAATCATATCTTTATCTATATATACCTTTACCTTCTTACCCGTATATACCTTTACATTTTTAAATAAATATATTTACCTTCATGGCCTTCCAAATCTACATTAGGCAAGAAATCCCGGATGTAGCTTTCATCAGTCCACTCTTTGCAAATCCTGCTTGGACTAACACAATCCCACTCCTAATGCCGCTACTAATAAACCAATTTCACCCTCAAACACAGGCCTAACGTGTGAATACTTCACTCTACTTACGTTTGTTGTGTTGACTGGCGTTGTTCACCAGTCTCCCTACGTTATCGAAACGTCATTACATTGGTTTTCTCGTGTTGATCCCATTCATACTTTTCTCATTGGTCCTGTAAAGCAGTCAACAGTACAGCAGTACTTTGGATGTCTGAATGACTATAACTTGATAATCTGCAAATATTACTGAATCTTTAAACTCACTATTCGTCCTCATTCCACATTCAAGCAATCTCCGAGATTTCCTCAGCATAGAGATACGTTAAAAAGGCTATGAAGATAACAGAGCTTGTCTTATTCCACTATCCAGTCCTAACGGATGACTGTCCATCCAGTTTTCCCCTCCGCTACCTAATGGTGAGCTCTCTCTAAATGTCACGAGGAAAACATGATTCTTCTTCTGTGCATTAGTTAGTCAATCTCTCTCATTTTATCATTATTTATGGCCTTCGGGCTTTGGATATTACGCCATATTGTCACAAGCGGACTCGAACGATTGATACTTCGAAATACGCCCACATCCCCGACTCTTACCGCTTTCGGTGTCTCCCGTCCAATTATCTGTTTATCCTCAACTCTCTCTGTTCATTAATAACAGTTTTCAACATCCAGGCTTCACTTTGTATTTCACTGGACTATTGCGACAATTCTTGACGAACGAACCTCAAATACTCGCGGAATAGAAGTCCGAAATGGCATCACACTAAAGAGAAAGGGCACACATCATTTACTTTTTCATCACCAAAACCATTATTTAACAGTCCACTAGACAAATGCTACTTTCTTCAATGTAGTAACACTACCTCCTCCCCTCGCCCACCCCCGATATCCTTTCCGTCAGAGAAGAAGAACGACAAAATGGAAGGGAAGAATGTTCCGCCATAGCTGGAGTTCGGTCGAAATGCGAGCTCGGAGGAGGGGGTTGAAAAACACGAAATGGGGGAGGAATGGAAAGGAGGAAGACAGGCGACGCACTGGCAGGAGTAAAAAGAACGGGAAAAGAGAGAGGGTGGGGGAGGAGAGGAGAGAGAGAGAGAGCAAATTTACCGCCGTGGAGCGAGGCAGAAAATTGCGTGAGGGCGAGATTGAGCGTGTGTTCGTGTGTTGTGCGTGGTTGGGGGGAGGAGGGAGGAAGAGGAGCTGGAAGGGTGGGGGAGGGGGGTGGTAGCGAAAACGGGGGAGAAAAGGACAGGAACTGGAAGGATGTTTGCGTAAAAAATTCTTGTAAATCACGAAGGAAAACAATCCGGGCAGAGCAGAGAGAGATGGATATATATATATATATATATACATACATATATATATATATATATATATATATATATATATATACATATATATATACATATATATATACATATATATAACATTTGGCCGGCACAATAGAGCAGAATAAAAGAGATAACACGTAAAAGGACACTCACATTGTAGATTGTTTAAGCTTTCGGCCTACTCCGAAGCCTTCTTCAGGCTAGACTGAAAGGTCTTGGGCGCGGAATGGTGTACGGGGAGGGAAAAAGGGGGGGGAAGGTGCGAGGAATTCTGGGAGGGGGTTAAACATGGCGGTTAAAGGTGGGAATTTTGAAATATTCATATATATTTTTATTCACACACATATATATATATATATATATATATATATATATATATATATATATATATATATATATATATATATATATATATATATATATATATATATATATATACACGAGTACACAAACAGAAGGGAATGCGTGAGCGACTCTAAAGCGGGTACGCGTTATGCTAATGCCATTACGAAAATTTGCCGCCAAAAATGGCATGAGAGCGTTTGGATGTGAACTCGAGTGCAGGTACGTAAGTATGCAAAAATATATAAGTTGGACAAGAGGTTTTCCATATCCAAAGGTTAACATGCGCACGAGCTTTACATCAGAATTGCGGGAATCCACGCTAAAAAATAAGTTATCAATTGGAAAAGCTATCGGCTGGATATTGAAAAGGACCCGGATTCGGACCCCAGTTGCAACATTTTTTTCCCGATAAATTTCCCAAACCCATGCACATACGTTTCCTTCGCAAGGTGTTTCAGTTTCAATTAAAACTGCATTGCTAACGCCGTAAAATTGCAAGCATGTAAACATTAATATGCATCCTGTAGAAAAAATATAAATTTTCCCAGCAAGGAGAGAAATTTAGGATTTCCTATTATTTTTGTCTTCTAAATTTTTCTTCTTTGGCAAGTCATCATCATTTGAAAAAAACATGAATAATGAAGATTATTACGTCTAGTTTTTCTAACTGGAACCGCATTTTACAGAACGTTGATTTTTTTTGCAGTTCAACGACTCGGTTAATCACTTGCTTTATAAGAAAAAGTAAGTGACGGGAGAAAATAGCTGTGAAAAATCAAATTAGAGACATGGGTGGTTTTATGGGCATTAATTATTGGTTTCCAATTCATTATTGGACAAAATGGAATCACTGGGCCGGCAAATGTTTCCGCCACACTAGTAATAAATCAAAGACTCTCGTCGCGATCCATGAAACGATTCCCCCGATGAAATCTAGCCTATTAGAGGAAATAAAATAATCTTAAAACTTACGAGGATCATAAAAAGTAAGTAAGCGAAAAACAAGGACCAATTAATCTAATTTTAGTAGCAAAAAACTCATAAAATGCCTCCATAGTAAATTCTCTCCTCTAACCATGCCGGGCGTAAGGAACAGATTTTTAAAAAAACTTAAAGAGGCTAGAATATCACTACTACTTATCATGCTTAGATAAATTATTATATATAAAAGGAGAATTTCATCGAGGCGATAAAAATAGTCTTAAGTAACGCTGAACGAGTTAATCATCTTAATTGCGCAGGAACGCTTGACCGCGCTTACGTACGAGAGTAACTCGGTGAAAGGGAGAAACTCTCTCGGGTTTATATATATATATTATTTACACACGAATTCATGCAATAATGATTCACATGGAAAGATTTTTCCAAAGAATGAAATGTCTTCAGATGCCAAATATACTATTTGCGCGTATCCTCTCAGAGGAATACCACTAATCAATCCAATATCACCAATAAAACTATTTGGGACCTAGTCTTGCGAAAGATATACCCCAAAACCTCGTTTACAAATCAAATAGGCCGGCAGCAAATTTAAATAAGATAAGAATTTCAAAATCATGAACTAGCCTCAATGCAATTTACTTATTTCCCTGGAAGTGCGAAAAATGTCGGTCAATGCGCAGTTACTCTCATCGGGCATACGGATTGCAGCAATGAGTGTTAGAAAATAACAGTAGCATTTCCCTCTTTCTAGCGCGCTAGAAGGTCAGAGGATCAAGCAGTATATCAGCAACTGGATACAGTATCGACCAATTAAAAAGAAGACCGACTGTGAGAAAGAGAATCATTTCTCTTTTTAAAACATATTATTTGAAGCACTCCTCGAGAATTCAATGAGTGAAACGCCTCGAACGCTTCGAGAATGGCAACAGAAACACTGGTGAGGGAACATCGGTTCCGGCGATTCAATTAAAAACCCACGAGAAACACAAAAGAGATGGCACGGGAAAGGAGAACGAATAAGGTGTTAGCGTGCTTCTTCGTGGACATCTCAGCGAAGAGTTCCCTAAGCGGATCAAGAAACACGGGAGGAAGAACTCAAAAAGCCTCTTCCCGCTAAACGATGAGGGTGGACTATGAATGGCTCCCAGATTACGGGCGAAGTAATAAATAAAACAATAAAAAGAAAACGTAATAACAGATGGATCAGTTGACACGGGAGGAATGAATCCTGCAGTATTAAGAGCGAGTTCGTTAAGACTGCCTACATACGTTGAATTTAAGCTAAAATCTACATCCATGCACGATATTCAAATTCAGTTATCTGATAATTCGATGAATGAATGACATTAATTCTCATGCTATGAAGCAATTGCTGAATTAAGGTTGCCAATAAAATCACAATGTCTACATTTTTATTCCCTCATACAATAGTACGTTGTTCATTGACAAATACCAATGAAAGGTTCGAGAAAAACGAAATATTCTCTCACACACAGGTGAGTGCCGTGAAAGAAATATTGGAGTTTATCAACACAAAGCTATTAGTCACAATCACAATATTGAATCATGACTCGAGCAAATTTCAAAGGTAAGTATCTTAAATTTAATTTATATCTAACGACATTTTTTTAATACTTGAACACCAAATTCGTTTGAAAGTGGACTTTCCCAGACCCATTCAAGACGTTTCCCAATGCTATACGTAGAATTGGAGAGGATGAGATTACAACCCTTCACACAAGTATAACTCATTAAATACGAGATATCATAATTATTCCATTTCCGTCAATAATAGAACTACATGAAGCAGCTATTGGATTATGAAAACGCGGCATCTAAAATAAAATACATTGCTTTGCTTCTCAAATTTCACAGCTGTCATAAATTTCTACTGACTATTACATTATATACCCTCGCAGTTGCGTAGGCATTTCTATGGATATATTTCATGCGGTCTCATGTCATGCCAGGCGTTATGCGGAAGAATCCGATTCGATTCTCATGCAAAGACGATAAAACCTGAAGACACGAAAAAATAACGTCATGCTCTAAAATTACCGATGGAAAGGCAATTAATAAACTTACAGCGGCACACAATTCCAATAAAGTCACCAATTATTTGCAGCTGATGTTTCACCCATCGTGAAGAGCACATTTAAATTGTTCCCCTGGCATTTGATCGAAGAATTCGGCAAAGTTGATTCCGCCAGTGCATTGACCTGCATCAGTCCGTCCATGTGAGAGGAAAGAGAGCCTTTGACCCTCCCGTACGCGCGTATATCTTCTCAAGCAGCCCTGGAACTTCGGACATGGCCTCAAAACTAAAGGACTTTTCCGCCCCGGAATCAAATGAGTTCGAGGGTTAATAGTCCTGATTTTGAATAAGTGCGGGGTGAAGGAGACGAAAGGTTGGATGATGAAGGCTCGAAAACCATCTCACGGGCGACAACGATTCCTTCGACCCAATTCCCACACATTTTCAAAACTCCTCCCCAACTTCCACATCACCAACAAACTAACGCCCGAACCATCCCCCTCTGCTCTCCGAACCCCTCCGCTGACGATCCCGTGGATTCTTTCCTTCTTCCTCTCATGTCTCCCTTTCCCCGGCGCCCCACCCACCTCTTTTTCCCACCCCCTCCCCATTCGCGGCCTTCCTCGCCGGAGCTCGAAATTCTCCCTCCTTTTTTCCTCTTTCCTGCTCTGCAGATAACAGCTCGCCGAAAAAACCTCGGCGGCGCAAAATCTCGTTATAGAGAAACCCATTCAGATGCAGATTCAAGAGCGGCGGCGGGCGGATGGGGTGGGAGGGCGGGGAGGAAGTCGGGGGAGAGAGGGAGCGTAGGCGATGGATGGAGAATGAGGAAGACGCGGGAAGGGTGGCGACGGACGCGGGGGTTGGTGCGTGCGGACGTACGAGAGGAGGTAGGGAGGAGAAAAAATTCCGAGAGAGCGAAAGAGTGCACGATGGGATGCCCTGTAGGGTAGGGGAAGGGGGGGCAGGGCGGGGGCGGGCTACGGGGAGGGGGGCAAATTCGCGTGGTCCCTGTTGGAGCGATGGCGAGGGTTAAGAGGGGCAGTGGAGATGAGTGGGGCCGAATGCTTTCAAAGGTCCCCCGGACTGAATACAAGAAGGGCGAATGCCGTCGACCGTAAAAAAAAATAATTTTCGTTAACTCCAGAAAAAAACGCGAATCAAACACTCGCAACACATAGGCCAAGGTGCGCCCCATTCCTGCTGGCAGTTCTTCGCAAATGCTCTCATCATTTGCGCGTAATCGTACGCATCTACTTGAAGAGCGACAAACTTTAACTGCGATTCTCATCAACCCTCTTCTCATTATAAATGAATGCCAATTGAAGAAACATTACATTAAGAGAGATGGTGTGGGGTCCCTTTTGGCAACCGAGAAGGCTTTTGCATAAGTTGTGGAGTATGTATCATTCCATCTCATTACATGTACTTCATTAACGGATAGCTAATAAACACTAAGGGGATAAAAATTTCCCGTTTATGCACGCAGTTATCCAGATTGTTTTATATACCCTCGCTAGATACTTTGTTTGTCGAATCAACTGTAAACAGAGCATCTACATTTATAATCAACTGGAAACAATTATCTAAGCATTGCATTCAATGACGAATGAAACTTGGCACACGTAAGGGTAGGTACAAAATAATTCCTTTGAAAAGATTAATTAGAAATATGAACATTAGAAAAATGAAGGGTTAAAAACTTGTTATTATTACTGTTTTCCTAATAAGTAAAACAAATAACTGTTATTTAATGTTCTCAGAGTTGAGAATTTTATTCAATCATGGTATGGTGCTACCTTATGGAACAGTTGGAGATCTTGCATTACTAATGCTTCTGATACTTCTCAATGCGATCGGTGTCTTTCACCAACAACATCAATCAAAAAAAAGGAAGAGCACGGAGAAAAATCCTGAGGGCTCACACGCTTAATAACACCAATTTAGGACGATTCAACTCATGACAGGTTTTCCCCCCTTGATTGTCAGGAAAAATACACAAAGAGCTCTTAAAATTCTTTTTCTGGTCGAAGTCGCGGAAAGGGACCAAAAAAATATCCCACGGGACTCCGAAATGCAATCAATCAATCAGTCAGTCAATTCCCTCAGTCACCAAGACATTGCGTGCGGCTTGAGGAGGAACATCGGTGAAAAATATATAAAGGAAGCGGGAAAGTGCAAACTTGCAAGCGGGAGGAAGGAGAGGAAGGAAGACGGGCGTGGGGGGAAGGACGTGAGGTAGAAAGGGCTTAGGATCTCTGGAATGCAACGCGAGTAGTCCCGTGATTGAAGTGCGTGCCCTGGGATGGGTGGGTGGTTGCGGGGGAAGGTTTTGGTGGCCATGGGAATGGAGAGTCGTGTCCGCCCCCGACTTCCTCCCTCAACCACCTGGGGGATGGATGGATGGACGGGGAGGAGGATGGGGTCGGGGGCTATCGGGAATTGGGAGGTGGGGGCAAGACAGGGGAGGTGGTGGTTGAGGGACGGAAGGGACTCGGGATGGGGAAAAATGCTCGTGGGGTGGGCGAGGGTGGAGAGAAACATGGGACGGAGGGGAATAAAAAGAAAAAGCAAATCTCTCTCTCTCCCCCCGTCTCTCTCGTAGATGGAAGCAACGTGAGACCCTTACAAATTGCCAACATCTTCCGCGCGTTCTTCTGGGCAATTCCTCCCCCGTACCCAACTTCACCCCCTCCCAACGACCCGTTCCCCTTCATATCATTACATTAACTCCCTCCAGTAACGATCCGCCCTTCCCCAACCAATCCGCACATCTGTCGAAGCGACTTCCTCTACCGATGATTCCCTTCCGCTCTCTTAATTTTCTTCCATTGCATCGCATCATTCCCATTCGACCATTTTCTCTATTTTTTTAAGCCCCCCTCACCAACGTCTCTTCCACGGATCTCAGAATAATATCAACAGACAGGGAAATCGTCGGAGAAACCTTTAGCAAAGCTTTGTCACGGTGATAGTCATCAAAAGACTGCTACGTAATGATTCCAAATACTTCCGTGTTACCATATAACAACGTTACTTGATCCGGTTTATCTTCAAAGTAAATAAAATGTGAATGATACTCCAAGCACATTACACACGATAACTTTTATCTTTGTCGTTTTTGTGGAATATTTTCAAATTCAATTTCATTTTTAATTTAACCGTAGCTATCGAGTGCGGACGACAAAGAGCAACGAACTTCTCTCATTCCCACTGCAATAATTTTAAAAGTGCTAGTTTATTGCGAAATTAATCGAGAAAGTATCAAAGCTTTTTCAGCGTATGTCCATAAAACAAATCCGAATCACAGCACAAAACTAATTTCAGCTCAACAGTGGATTTAATTCCTTGCGAAATACATAATAATTAACGTCACTCGAATCGTCCAGAGGAGACCCACACAGAGTTTTCAATCGCGACATTTTCAATTTCATCTCAGGAAATTCGAGCAAGGGCATGAAAGTTTGCGTCTTCCTAATCCGGAGCATGAGAGAGTCTCAATATTTCGATATTCCTGAATTTATTGGATGGTCGGGCTCACGAACGACCGACCTCTTTTCAAAAAAAATATCCGATTTCCCCTCCTAAATGCTTCTTCCTGTTCCTCCATTTCCAGATCACGTGACATACGGGTCCGAACGACATCACACCCCTTCCCTCGGTCCTTCATCTCGCCCTCCGGCCCCTCGACCTCAGATCTCCTGTTCAACACCCGGCCCCTAACCCTTTCGTCATCACAGAGTCCCTCTCCCCCACCTGTGCTCCCAACCGCCCCGACAAACAAATCACGCATCCCCCCATTCTACAAAAGTGGGGGCTGTCGACACCATAATTCTCTCATGTCCTCATCGCCTTTTTATGACACCGAAGACTTAAATTCGGTTACAAACAATACAACGTTTGAAAGGTAACGAATACGCCTACCAAAAAACTAACCATCGAAAAATCTCGAAAACAGCCTAAATGGCAGCCGTTCTAAAATCAACAACGATTCTCATTCTCTCACCAACTAAAAACATTTAATATCTCTCGTGAAACACAAAATACGAGTACACATCGTACGTACATGGACGCTAACCAACACACACTTTCACAAAAGCTCCGATAACGTATGGAAACAAGCAAAAAAAAATGGATTTAAAAATCAAAAACCGTGTCACAAAAAAACATTGGTTACACTTTTTTATCTCGTCAACTCACCATGCGGAGACCAACTGGTGCTCTCAAGTAAGAAAACCACCAAAAACTTCCAGGAGGATCACCAATGAGAAGGGAGAATTTTTGTTCACAGATACCGACAATATGCGAAAACTCGCAGCGGAATATGAGAGGGACGGCCGAACGTTCAACGACGCTTACCGCGGTGACGTTTCACACATGAAAACTGCGGTTCATCCGTTGAGGCCCTCTTCATATCCCCCTCCCACACCCTCCCTCCCGATCCCGCGCTATCCCCGCACACACGCCCCGGAACCCGATTCGTCTCGGTTCCCTTGGTCGGGAGAGTGGCGCCTGGGAGACGGCCGCGCGTGTTTTCTCGGTCTGACGCGAGAAGGGAGGATGGGAATGATGGGAGTAAGGGAGCGTGCATTCCACCCCGTCCCCATCCTCAGACGACCCATCCTTTCCCACCCCCTCCGAGGGGAGGGCTGTGCGCGCGGCGCGATCGAAAAAAATTACCGCAATTATATCGGATTCTACCTCTTGTTCTCGGGGTGGGGAAAATTTTGCCGCCTCCTCTACCTTTTTTTCATACCGCTACGAGCCACGTGGTGACTCCAGACCGCAGGCATGAGAGAGAGATAGATAGACAAGAGAGAGTGAGCATTAAACTGGATCACTTTCTTACTCGTCGAGGCCGAAGACGCCCTTTGAGAACCATTCCTTTACGTTCTATGAATTTATGCCAGAAGTAATAAATCAAATAGAACATGGATTATTGTCAATGAATGGGAAAGCGGCAGGCTCAGATTCAAGGGCGAGGTTGTTCGTTCCAAGATGTTCTTGCCAATCAGTTACTACACAGAGTGCACTAATTGGGAGATAGTCAAACAGACGGAATGGGTAAAAAGAGACGTTTCAGGCGTGATATGGTGGAATATTATGATTATAAAATCATCAGGCGACGATGATGTTGTAGCAACATTGAAACCGGTCACATTCAGCTTTATTTGTGTGGAAAATTGCTATGTTTAATTAATTAATTAAGACGGAATGGGATTCGTAGAGCAACGCACACGGCATCCATTCCTCAAACATTCATATACATAGTCTTCGCGGATCTTCCGCCACGTCAGGTGTTAGTTGTCGACGTTTCAACGGCAAGTTATCGTAACATAGGAAGCTCATTAGCTGGCCTGATGGAAGACCAACTCAAAACAGTGTACACTCGAAGCATGCGAGCGCACATAAACAACTAACCATCAACTCATAAGCAAATTAAACTTCTCTTTTTGACACTCAAGCACTAAGAAATCGTAGTACGTTTTAGTCTATGCGAAGACTGCGTTGTTAGGTGGAAAATTAATGTTTCTTTTATGATGAATACAATCAGCAGAAATGAGGTTGCAAAGTATGAAACGCTGAGCAAGAACGGATTATTTGCACTTCTAAAAAAGGCATGCTAATCTGTCACTAACTGCTTGTGACTTATACTTGCAAATGAAACCTTATCCAACTTCGTGTACTGGTATAAAAAGTTTTCAAAACGAATACAAATCAGTTCCATAGGGGTATCTCTCGAAATATTTTTTTACCACCAATCCCTTCCAATATTTTAGGTTTGATAGAGGGACTTCCCATTCAACATCTGCCCAAAATAAATTTAGAACTAATTGGGATATTGCATCTTAATTTTGCTCACATTCTCATTCGCCAATCATCATTCGATATCATCATACGTTTAGTAGAAGTGATGAAATGAGACTTGGGACACCGAAGCGATGAATAGCACGAAATACTTGCTTGCCTCCGCGCTAATGATTAGGATTTCTTTCATCCGGGAAGAAACTTTCCTATGTGGTCCCAATCTGAACAAATATATTCGATTCGGTGAACAGAAGCTAGCAAGTCCACGCACGCTCTTCTTAATCGGATAAATAGTTTCCGACTCGCCGAGCATGACCGTAGAGTGGAAGCCGGGCGGGCAATGGAATTGCAACTTTCACTGGGCATTACTTGTTACTCGCAAGCGAGCACCGTTGGAGTAGAATAAATGAAATGGTACGGGGATTAATTATTTTCTCTTATACCCAACTTAACATAACAAATGGACTCACATAATCCCCGATGATGGCCCCTTTCAAGAGCGAGTTTAAACAAGCACTTCCCCGGTCGCATGCCACCCGTCCTCGACTCCCCTCACCATCTGAGAGCGACCCGCCGTGAGTATTTTGCGTGGAAGACGACGGACTCCTGCCTCCTAACACAGCAACTCCGCGTAAGTAAACCCAGTCCCCCCTCCCCCCCGGGCACGTAAATCACTTTTATTAATAGCCGTAATGCTCTGGATAAAAGATGAAAAAAAGGAACACCTACAGAAAAAGAAATAAGTAGGGCTATCAATCTTAACTCCCGGGGAAGTCCGTTCATTCCAGACTCTCTTCGCTCCATCGCCCGGCCCTCCCTTCCCCCGCGAACGACCTACCCCCTCCCACCCTGTCCACCCCCGCTCCCATTCTGGCCGAGAAACCCCACCCCCACACTCATTCCTCCGAAGGAAATGGGAGAGGAGGCGGAGGAGGTGATGGGTTGGAAGGAGGAAAAACAGACCGGTCTCACGAAGACGCACGTGTTCAGACTGTGGGATGATAACGGGGGGGGTTCAATCTCCGCGAGGACTAAACCCCCCCTCGACCCTCCCACTCCCCCATCCCTTCCCTCCACCCCCTCCGTCCTTCTCCAACTACACCCCCCCATCCACGAGCACCCCCGCACATCTTCCTCATCCTTAACCGAACTCCCTCTCTCTCCTCCATGCCTCTCCCATTCAGAAATTCCATTTCTCGGGTAGCGTGCCCTTACATTTCCCTCCGCCTCAACCCCTTTCACATTTTTATCCCTTTCTCCACCACCGCACCCTCGAGGCCACAGGCCTGCTTCCCTCCACCACCCTTTTCCTCATTTGCTTCCGGGAAGGGGGCGGAGGTGAGAGAGCCAGCAGGTACGTACATAAAAATGATTCTTATCCCGCGCGATAAAGCGGGGACACAATGCAGGCGCTACCTTCGCCCGAGTCACACTGTCCTTTCTCCGTCCGTTGCGAAACACTCGAGTACTCTTTCGAGGATTTTGGGATCGAGAGGGGGAGCGGGAAAATTTATTCCGCAAACCAGACGAGATTCGGGGGAAAACCGTCCGAATCGCCGAAAATTGCATCAAACGGACAGAATATTTCGCGAGATCTTTGCACAAAAACGCTTAGAATTAGGAGTCACTCGATTCATTAAAATAGACTGCAAGCACCAAACGACTAGGAAAGAGAATTTAGAGGCATATTAAGACCTTAACGCTGATAATAGAGGCCCTATTAGAATTCCCCCACGGAAGTGTAATAGGGCCTCTATTATCAGCGTTACGCTGTTCTGTTCTTAATATGTATACATTCATGACTTAAGCGCATACGTTTGTAGCACACTCAGATTATTTGCTGACGACACTGTGGTATACAAGGAAGGAAGCGAGACTGAAACATTTAGAAAGATTCAGAACCAACGAGTTTAACGACGACACTAAAGGAATTATAATGGCCCCACACTACTTCGGTAGATGAGACCACAAAGATAAAATAAGGGAGATAGATTCCAATACAGATAGATTCAAATACTCATTCTTTCCCAAAACGATCAGAAATCATAATAGTAAGAAACCAAATTCACTTTAGAAATATTAAAAACATTTAATTTACAAGTCGGAACAAAATTAAACATTACAAAGACATCAGGTATATTTGTAGGTGCATGTGTATGTTAGTTGGTAGATTGTGTGTTTCCATGTGTGTGGGTGACAAGGGTTTTTGCATGAATGTATACAATGTTTTGTTTGTGGCTTTTTGTCTCCTTTCTTAATTACGGATGATGCCCTAACACCCCTTGCGGCGGCTTGCGGGGTATCAAGTAGATGTAGATAATGAAAACTAAGCCGCCGGATTACACCAATACCTCGGCAAAAAAAGACATAGAGGAACTCAGGAAACGAGTGAAAACGTGAGAGAAGAAGAAGTGGAAAGAGTCTTACAAATTTCATCGCATCCACGACGTACCGTCCCTTAACTTTGACGAATGTGATGGAGAGGAAACTCAACCGTCGCAGCACAGTCGATAAAACTTGAGCATGCAAAAACGAAGAAAGGAAAAACTCCAAGTTACACGGACACGCCACCGTTGTGACACATGCCGTATATTAAGACCATAGGTACTGCGCAATTGCACGCCGCGCGAACTAAAGAAATACAGACGTGTAGGCAAATCACTAGCCATTATTCCATGGGATTTAATGATCATAATTCGTGCAGTATCACCGAACGGTTACGGGGATTAAAAAATAAATGAGTTCGCCAACTTTCAACCAACCGCTCCATTTCCGACCGTCACGACAATATATATACAGGTAAGCCACGGAAAGCAGACATTGTTAACGGTAAAAGAAAATAAATAAAAGACCCGAGGACGGTAGGAGAGCCGACAGCCAGATTTCGACGGGATCGACATTTTACGTGCTTTATTATGAACGGTCGTTGAAGGCAATCTTCCGACGCGTACGGCCGAGCGGGCACGGATGAGTCCGTGACTGACGGCGGAGGCGAACTGGTATGGGGGGTGGGGGGGGGTAGAGTAGGGGCAAACAAGGTATACGGCTGGCACGGCCGTCGGCGGCATGAGGGAGGAATGCACTGATGCGAGCGAGGGGATTGTTGCATTCGAAATTCCTTCAAACCGGAAGGAAAGGTCAAGTCTTGAGGGCTTCGAGCCATCGGAGAATGGCGCGCGGAGGGAGAGACGGAGGGAGCGTCACCTGGCGGACAAGGCGGGTAGTGGGCACGTGATGCTGGTGGCGATGCTGGATAATGGACGATAACAAAATGCATAGGACAGAGAAAGGGCAAAACAAAATCCCTCCACGCCATTCCTCGATGCTAGGGGTTAATTTACAAGTGCTAGTGTGTTTCTCGGACAGAATACTAATTCTGTGTTGAAATTCTCCTGCAGCAGCGTAATTCCGTTTCGCTACATGTGATTGAAAACATTTTAATGCGTTCAAAAATTTTTAGGAGAACTTCTTAACCGACTTGAAGCTTTGAGAAACATGTCCCGAATAAGTTCCATAACAAAAATTCAAAGCTTCTAAACACCAAAAACGATGTGGTATGGTTTAACATCGATTTCGAAGGAGGATACACTTAGGCATCGAAACCGAATGAAATGGTTGCATTTAAAGGGTAGTCACATTCCACGACAGATAAAACATAAGTACATTCGACTCCAAAACCAGCTCCCAGCTACGCGCTTTGAAAATAAACAAATTTTAGCCAAATAAATTATTTCCAACAGTTTTTGGACAACAATACATGTAATAAAACTTTTTAAAAAATATTTTATTTTGCGACAACTATCGATATTATTACTAATTTAATGATCTTTAATTTTCCCCGATTCACTACGGGTAACCATTTTATTCTGTGGAGTACATAAAAGAGTGAGCAACCAATCACCTTTAAACATAAAACCTTTTCCATTGGTCTCGGAGATTAATTTACGTATGACGACGTCCTAAAATATGAAGAAAACTGATTGTGCATCATTATTCTTTTCTCTCCAGCGGCAAGGAATATCAAATTCGACATTTGACGTTCCGATACGAAAGAACCGCAGATTGAGAGCACGTTTCCACGCATACGAATCTATCATTAGCGAACGTAGCACATTTAGAACAGAGGCAACGAGAAGAGGGCAAGCTTGTACCCATCCTGACGTGCTCACGATAGGGGCGGCCACAAAACTTTGCCCCCTCCTGCGGGGAGAACGTTCATCTTCGGAAGCCAACAAACGAGGAACACCATCCGACATAACGGAATAAATTGAGAGAAGGCAGAAAAGTGAAGGGGCTTGGATTTTGATGAGACGAGGGACTGGAATTCGGAGGACGGCATGAGAGGGCAGGTTCGGGAGAGGTGGATGGGAGAAGGCTGCAGGGAGGGAAAGCGGTGGAGATGGAAAGCAGACAGGGTATAAAAAGGAGGCTGTGGGGTGCTCGCAAACCAACGGGAGAACGGACAGAGAGGACGACGAGGTAGACAGACGGAGAGAGAGAGATAGGGACTTGAGATAGGGGTCGGAGGGCAGTTAGGCCCTTAACAGAGAGGACTTATGCGTCCCGATAAAATCTCTCCAATCACACGAGAGCCAGTTGCTCCTTAGCCCACGCCACGCCAAACCACCCTCACCTCCCAACACCCCCGCCCCTCCCCACCCACACAGACCACCGCACTACGCCCGGGAAGGTCGTGGGGGGAAGAGGGGTTGGAAGGGGAGTAGCCGCGCGCTACAAACCGACTCGACAACCTCGCACACCCTCCTTGCTTACACACACACCCTCGGGTGGGGGGAGAAGAGACTAGCCGATCCCGACTCGCTCATCCCTCCATCCCCCTCTTCCGCAACCCTTCCCTCGCACCACCACTCACACTCCCGACGACGAGCAACTCACTCTTCGACCTGTGCACGACGCCGTGGAAGGTGGCGGCCCAGCCCCTAACTCTCTCTCGAGAATATCCCATGGCCTCCTTCCCCCCTCACACCACACGGTGAGCGGGAGCGAGGAGTTGGCAGGGTTGCGGCGGACCAGGGCGAGACGGGTGAATTGGGGAGGGAGGATGCGGCCGCCGACTGGCGCTGACGAATGATCCCCAAGCTCTGCATGTCTTGGCTTTTCCTCCCTTCTCTCAGGAAAAGTATCGGCGATTTTTCTCCATATCCCCATACCTCTACGCGTGCGTCCAAGTCTAGTTCTTCGACGCTTAACGTGTGGGATGAAACGAAAACTAATTACGAATATCCAGACGCACGGGCTCCTACATAAATATTTTAGCGTGCTAGTACGTATACATAAATACCAGCACTCATATATATATATATATATATATATATATTCAAACTTGAAAATCCCGCCATACGGCGCACAAATATTCATTCAAACAGAAATAGGTATAAGGAAATGGGATAGGAAAACACTTAATAGGCGAAGACAGGACATGTGGGGAAGGCGTTTTTTGAGCAGATCACGAAAGTAAAAATATTTCCCTATCCGGGAAATCCGGTGGCTCGTCTCTTCTTCTGGCTATGCGTGCCATGAAACGCACCGTTCCTATCCTTTATAAGATCGTATGAATGCTTTTCTACTATCCTTTCCCCTTCTTGTGTCCCGTCTATTTCTCCTTTGGTGGGTGAAACAGCTCCATAACGCCATCTCTCGGGCAATATGTATCGGAGCACTTTGGCGCTTTATAAGATCGCAGATCTCAAGGTAAATCAGGTTTCCCTATTAGCTCAACTGGTAGAGCATCCGCCCGGAAAGTGGAAGGTCCGTGGTTCAAATCCCGGATAGGGAAATATTTTTACTTTCGTGATCTGCTCAAAAAACGCCTTCCCCACATGTCCTGTCTTCGCCTATTAAGTGTTTTCCTATCCCATTTCCTTATACCTATTTCTGTTTGAATGAATATATATATATATATATATATATATATATATATATATATATATATATATGAGAAATCCTTTAGAGGCAGGAAAAATGGATGAAAGGCGTATTGAGCGGTAGTGGAATGTTGAAGACCATAATAGAGGTGAGAATGTTAGGCAAACGAGGAAAGGGAAGGAACCGAATAAGGATGTTGGACGGGATGCAGGGAGGAATAAAGTACACAGAGATGGAGAGAGACCTGATGGAGAGTAGGTTGCTGGATTGGATTTTTTTTGGAGTTACAAAATATTTATTTGATAGTTGTGTCCATCCAAAAACCTACCTTAACCGGTAGTTTACCTTAAAAAAAATATATATATCCCGGTTAAGGAAATTTTTTTACATTTGTGATCTGCTCAAATCCGCCTTCCCCACATGTCCTGTGTTCGCCTTTTATGCGTTTTCCTATCCCCTTTCCTTGTACCTATTTCTATGTTTGAATGAATATATATATAATATTGAATTTGAATGAATGTGAATATATATATATATATATATATATATATATATATATATATATATATATATATATATATGATTTCTTCGAAGTAAGACGGAAGTGTTGAATAAAAAACTTTGACAGCTACAAACACTATAAGAACACATAAAAGGAACACTCACACGTTATTTCTTAATATTTCGATGGAATTGAGCATCGTCTTCATCAGAAGAACTAATTATTAAAGGTCAATGATCAATGAAAAATAATTTACGATTAGTTCCGGCATTGAACTTACATATCACCGACATTAACCTTGGCGAGGGATGACAAACCTCGCTAGCCGTGAAAGTCTAGCTTCTTATTTTCCAACGGGATGAAGGTATGTCAGTATTACGCTATGAAAAAAATACTACTTCAACAGAAACAGATTTTTGGAACCCGCATTTGGGAGATGCATCCAGCTGCGATAAATAAGTTTGCACTTAAACAGAGAAAAAACAATAAACAAAATTTTCCCACATGCATTAGTGTCCAAAATAGTCAACACAGATTAAACTTCCCTTTGGCAGAGCAGAAATAATAAAACAATCTCGGCAAGTTTAGTAAAAATCCAGCACTTGAACCAAGTGATTCTGAAATTTGGTATGAAAAACATCGGCTACTCAACATTTCAAAAACATTTATATCAACAGAAATAAAGCAAGGGAGGTTAATAAAATACACAATTAAAAAGAATCCTTAATTTTACATTTGTGTATCACTGGTTCACTTTTAGCCACGCCCCTGATATCTACCTGCTCCAAGAAAATAATTCTCCGAAAAAAAAAACACTTGATAACATCTAAAATCCACTCGATTTCGTACATTAGCAGCGGAACGAGGCTTGTATTCACTTACAATGATGAATAAAATGAATATATCTACGATAAAGAACGACGGAAGATACTTTTTAATTTTAAATGATGCACTTCAGTTAATTTTTCTTGTAGAGAACCGTATTGGAGACACGTCGTGTGATCCCAGCCTCATTAAATAGTTATCAAACCTGTTCCAAAGCATCCACGGCACACACAAATGGGGGTTGAATTTATTTATGTGTAGGCTGCATTCTTGCCAACTACCGAGACATGCTCTCTATCAACATCGCGTTCCACCCGATGGAAGTGAAACTAGTTTGATTACTGTAGGATAGAGGACAAAACAAAAGAGGAGACAAGACCGCGACGTGAGACTAGGATACCATGTCGCGTTCTCTCCTGCCACGAAGACGGACGACAGCACGAACACATCACTCGTCCGAGTACGAATGCATGTAAAGGGGCACATACCAATAAGAGACATACGAAACCATTACGATCAAAGAGCTGAGTAAAATGACCATAATGAATTTTACGGACATGCAATGCATACGAGATATCATCGCTTGAAGAGTGAAAATACGCTTACAAAATTAATGAAAGTATACACAGACCAATAAAATGTGCCTCAAACTTGTAGCTGATGATTTTGACGTGGAGTGTATAACACCTTGATGTTAATGGGCACCTATTCTACAAAATACATACCCACGGTATTCCATTATATAAGCATTGACAAATCGAAGGAAAATAAGTCTAAAGACTATTTTAATTCAATTCAAATGCCCTCTAATTTTAACTGATGAGAAAACATAAGATTTTTTAATGCGAGAACAGAACACGCCGAATGTAAGTAAGAATGCATTTTCACAAAAGTTGAATTGCGCGCCAAAGAAAGTCGAAAGTAATCTAAAACGACAGCTGACAGTTACGAGTGTTTAAGAGGGGTAATAGTATAAATACAAGCACTAAATACAAATAAATATGAGGTAAAATTCTCTCCAGCTAGCGACGAAAACCATCGCTTATGTTTCAAACTTTCCGCAACCCACTAATAACTAAGTAAAAGAAAAATATTATTCTGAACCGATCCTCACCGATAGACATTTCGTGTGAGAGTAGTAATTGAAACGGCCGAATCCAATGCAAAACACGCGGGGGGAGGAGGGGGCACTTTGACCACGCCTTTCAAAAGCTTATCTTAAACAGAGACAGCTTTCGATTACACACTTGGCTATAAATTATTACATCAACGCCAAAAATCTCCTCTTTGCGCTACTCAAAGAATTCCCGCTACAGCAGCGCCAGCTTAACTCGCGAATTTATCGTGATCATCAGGCCGTATCGATGGACTCATTCTAGACGAATGCGGGGTCCACTTGCACTCGAGCACTCGAAGGGAAGGGCAGGATCAGCCACGCCGAAAAGGAGCGAAAGACGGAGGTGCTGGCGGAAGGGAACGAGAGTGTATGTACATAAGACCTCTCACGTGGGTGAGCGCGGTGGAGAAGGGAAGAGAGCGGGGGTTAGGGAATTTATAACGGACTTGAAGGGCCGGGTACGGGAGGAGGGGAAGAGAAGTGGAAGCCAGGAGAGGAGAAAGGACTGGAAGAAAGGAGTAGTGAAAAGGAAAGAGGAAAAGCGAAAGGGGTGGGGAGAGAAGCGAGAGGAGGTTGGGATGGTCGAAGTGATGTGTGGGAGGGAAGCTAAAAGCATTGTCCGATAAAATCTCACGCCCAGCACACAAATATAAACAGGCCTCGGAGAAACATTACTCCTTTGAAAGGCAGCGGGATGAAGGTTTTGCGAGTGGAAAGGCATGGGGAGTGGAGTGAGGATGGGAAGGATATGGATGGATAAGCAACCTTTACCTCTGGGTCGAAATTGCGGACACTACACTTCCTGAGATGAATACACCCACCGGGTAACTTTCGGAGAGGAACCGAGAGGGGATCCGCTGGAGTGGCCCGAGCAAATGACTAAGAACCGCCGCCATGAGTACGCACAGCAGAAAATTCGAAACTGTTCCTTTGATTGAGTGGCAAAATACGGGGTAGGAGTGGCGAATGAGTCAAAATTGGGTAGTGAACACGGTAAAATGGTAATGGACACGGTGCTGAATAAATTAACTATAATTAATTTTACCCAGCGGTGAAAATTTGTTGGATCCTGATGGAACTGGATGAGGGAAATGTTAATGAAATGACTCCATCGCGAGGAAGATTTCAGGGGGGGGAAAAATCAGCTTTACGTATCGAGTATAGTGGTAAAATACGGGAAGCCATCGGGAGACAATAACGAAGAGAGGCTTGCCTGTTTGTACCATACAGTTTGTACATAGCCTTAAATACGAATACATACATGACGCCAACCCGATTAATTCGATGACTAAGAAGCTCGCCATTGGGTTCGAAGGTTTCACAGCAGCCTACGAAGGCATGCAATGCAGTGATATATTAATCAATATTCATTCGTTTAACGATTGAACGAAGATTTGAATAAAAAACATGGCAGTGAGTGAACCCACTAATGGATCACATCCGACACACAAGAAAGAATTTTGAGAATGAACACAATTTCCCTTTCTTACGGTACATACGAATTTCGCATCAAACACGCGACCGATCTCCGTTCAGTCTGTCGAGGACATTTGAGAGAGGAACTAGTGAGAGGTTTGGAGTTTTGTCAAGGAGGGAAGCAAGGGAGCCCCGGCAATGAGAAGTGCTGTTGAGGCCTTTCAGACGGGACAAGGGAGTGGGTGGGCGGGGGAGTGGCTGAGGGGCATGGGGGAGGCAGAGAATGGGTTTAAGAGAGCGTTCGCGGGGAAGTGGGGGCGGCGTGGGGTGGGTGTGTCTTTTAATGGAGGCGGCTGAATGGAGAGAGAAATAACCACCTTTGGGTGTTCCACCGTGGGCGAGTGTTGATGGATGTGCTTGGAGTGAGACCGTGGTCGGGGCGAGAGGGAGAGAGGCGTGGGCGTCTCGGGGGGTTGGCGTGAGCGGAGAGACGGGGGTTCAGGGCTACGGGGGGAGGAGACACCGCGGAATGGGAAAGGGGAGGAAGGCTGTCTGTGAGAAAGAAGGGGGGGATGGGTATTCATTGAAGCAGATGGGGAGACATGCATGAAGGATCGCGTGAGATTGTGGGGGATGGATGACAGCAACTCTTAAGGCGTGAGGAAACAGAGGGGAGGGGGTGTGAGCACGAGGGGAGAGCGGGTGATGAGGTGGGGGGAGGGGGCTGCATGGCTCGGAAGGAATCAAGTAGCACATTCTCTTCCACATGGGAGAAAAAGGCGGCGTCCCTTTCTTCGAGGAGGATGGCAATAAATTTTAGTGTGTAAAATGGTCACATCCCACGTACGGACGGAGGAGATATATAAAAAATAAGCTACTCCTTCACTGAACTCTCCCTATCCGATTTCGCCTACTCCCTATTATCTTATGACTTAATGGACTTATAAGTAAATGTTACCAGCTACGTTAATTAGAGCTGGTGCGAAAAAAGACTGTCAAATTTATCACCTAGTTCGAAATTATTTTCAATCTCAAGAGTTTTCAAAAAATGATTTCTGAAGGGGGAAGGGTCACTCAGTCCCATTTTTTCCCCATAAAAACATGCCTTTTTCAAACAATTCCTTTGCTTTTATTATTCCAATAACTGAAAATGTACATCTTTCGTATCCGTCCCATTCTATCCATTTTTCTGGTTCATTTTCCCAAGCACATGCATACTTATAATATTATGACCCCAATACCGCCCGAATAAAGACGTTCGTGTTTCTTCTTTTTGTTCCTCTTTTCTACCTTTCTTCTCTCTAGACATTCGGCTCCCTCCTTACGCGGTGGTTCTCACCTTCTCCACGTCGTCCACCCCCCTCACCTGTCGTTAATAAAACGGGGCGACGCATAAATTAACGCCCTCTCCGATGTCGACGAGACGACACAGCGAGGCGACACTGTGACCTAAAAAAGAAGGAATCAAGACGTTTACGCCACCAGCAAATGGGCCTCGGCACTTTCTGGAGCTCGGATCGGAAACTTTTAAAGGAATGAGTCGACTTGAAAGAGACGACAGACAATATTTTAACCTGATAAAAAAGTTAGAGCAAGACGCAATAACCGGTCTCAGCACTCCGTAACGCTACACTCCTCCGATGAATGTATCTGCAGGAGTACACTTGGGGAATCGACCCATTTTTATCGAAGAAAACTGAATAAAAACAATCATTTCGTAACGACCAAATTGCGAAACGAAATTTGATATTCACGTATCCATCGAGACCAAGAAGAACACACCGAGAAAAAGTATCCACTAATTTAACCACCCGGCTCCCTGGTGAAACATTTGTACGCTGCTTATTCTGGGACTTAATTCGAGCAATAAAACAGATATCACGCCATATTCATAGAAAAATTACCTGACTGTACACTTAAATAACTGTAATAACTTTCTCACCCACTCCAGCGCTTCCTTTCAATACGCTTTTCAGATTACTCAGCAATCTAGTAATTGGATTCGATTTCAATTACGAGAATCAAGCTATCATCATCAGCCAACCTTACCGAGGACTAATGAAAAGATTACACCAAAACCACACCATCTTTGAGGAGAACAATAAAGCCGCAGACGCCGGGGATATCATTCGGCAGCCTTTAAGGAACGAACAGCGAAAAAAATAAAACATAAGTACAAGAGGGCTTCAAGTCAGAACAGATCGATTCTATTTGCTCCCCTTGGAATGGCACACCTCTTTATTACGATATCCACTCCTACTCCCGCAACCTTTGAGGCGGCGAAAACGCGAATGAGATGAAGAGAGAGAGAGGGGGAAACGGAAAACAAATGACAAGATCCTTTGCGCCACGTCCACCACGGCAGTGGGGGGGAGAGCAAGACGGCGAGTGAGCGTCTGAGTGAGTGATATAAGGACACGAGGGCAGAGGAGGAGGAGGGCTGAGTGGAGCGGGCGGGGGAGAGGCGAGGGACCCCGGCATGAGGAGGAGATACGAAGTGGGAGCGTGCCCGGAGAAAAGAAGGTAACAAGAGCGGTCGGTCTTGAGGGCGGGGAGCGACGTTGCCAAGTTGGGTTTTGCGAAGAGCTCCGCTCATCCGCTCTCTAAAGACCACCGGGGAGGGGGATAACCTGAAATTACATGACGACAACTGCACGGAGTTGCGACGATATCACCACGCGCCGCTGCAAAAATCACAAGTATAACTCATGACTCCGAACAAATTCTCGAGGCAAAAATTTGAACGTGCATAATCCATAATTATTTACCTGCCAACACAAGCTCTTCGGAATTAAAGCGCTTGGGAGGCCTAAAAAAACCTGTTACGTTCCATTCGCTGAAATTACATGACGACTCAACGGGGTTTTTACGATATTTCCACGCGTCGTTAAAAAAAATTACGCAAGAATAACTCACTGATTAAAAAAAAATTGCCACGGTGCCCTATACACGCATATTCGTATCAATAGAAATTCTTAGGAGCCAAGAGCGGCTCGCTTGCATTCGTGGCTTTAAAGCCATGAATGTTACCTTCCATTTGTGTCTCTTCGGCATCGGAAACAGCAAACCGGAATAAAATGAACGTTAATAATGTTAATATCATTTTAAATAAACCGCGCGACCAATTTATAAGAGTACAACGTATACCTATTTGAACTCCCGTTTTTATTCACTCAATTAGAAAACTTCCGGCGACACGCATAAGAAAATAACTGAATGATCGCTTTGTGGAATGAGAAAATTTTAATTTTGCCTCTCCTCGAGAAAAATCGATCGAGAATACTTAGTCATTCGAAAAATGAAAAGGAGTCGCAGCACTCGACAGGTTTTCCCCCCATGGCGACAAACCTTACATGTTTCAAAAAAAACATCGCAACCAAAGACGCAGGGCAGAATTGAACAAGCAGCACACGTCATGCTCTGCATATCAATCACCTTAAGGGTGCAACATGGCAACACTGACGGCGAGTGACTGTTTCTGAAGAGGGCGGTAGGTGAAAAGGTTGGGAGGAGAGAGAGAGATGAGAGAGAAAGCGGGAGAATTTAGTTGGTTGTATAAAACATAGGCGGCGTGGGCGTGTGGCTTGGTTTAGGGAGAAGGCCGAGGAGAACTCACCCTAGTTGGTAACGGAAACAGGTATAAATACCGACGCGGGCGTGAAAACGGGATGGAGAGAAAGATCAAAAGGCAAGGACGGAGAGGAGAGGGCGAGCGAGCGGGTGGGTGGAGAGAAGGCAAAGGGGAGACGAGTGGGAAGAGGGAAACTCGAGGCGGAGGTGGCGAGGCAGAGATGGGGTTGGGGAGATATGAACTAAAAAGGTCCGTAAAGTCGTTTAGAACGCAACCAACTGGCTTAATTTCCCCCGACAGAAATTATTGCCTCAACCGTAAAAAGATCCAGACAATAACCGTACAAGGTGAGACCGTTTAATCAGACGGAAAGCGGCTACAAAAACGAACATAATACGGAGCAAATAAAACACACGGGTAATAATAACGCCTGCATTTCCCGCTTCGTTATGGAGTTCTAGCGGAAGTCACACCTTCACCTCAAGTCTATTCGCGAGGGGCACGTTGAAGGGGGATGAGTGACGGTAATACGGCACATAAACAATCATCGACATAAAACAGAAGGCTAACTCGCTGGATAAATAAATGCGCATGTCGTAGGGAGAGAAATGTTGTCAAAAAGGTCATTTTAGTAATCATAGAAATATTTCAGTGCATAGTTTCCAAGATGTTCAGTAAAAAAATCACATTTTATCGCTGCTCCGAAGTGTTTTTAATCCTATAAAAGTTTATATACCCACCGCGGACATGCCAACAGCCCACAATTTCCACCGCGAGAATATTTGACGGCCGATGAACACTGCAAAAGTCGAATATCTTTTTATTCACACGTAAATAATTTCGTGACCTAGGTTATGAAAATAACATTTTTTTAGGAATCTCATCACGTGCTTCTTCTCTTGTGCTCCGTGAAAATTAAAGGGTAGGATTGAATTTACGACTTCAATTTTATATTCATTATTAAACGTATAAGCGTAGCTCTCAATAGACGGGAATGCACCACGAAACAAATCCAACATAAAATTATTTTTCTAAGCAATTCCCGAAAAGTCTTTTTTTAGAGACAAACAGAAAAAAACAGCTGACTGGAAAATAAAACCATTTTCCTTATCCCGGACAGAATCTTATGTCCCTTCTACTGTTTTATGCCACACCCAACCTGGAGATAAAATACCTCTAGCCCGTAAATTCCGCGTTACTCCACCGCTTCACCGGGTCTGAGCTGCTACGGAGACTGTGTTCTTTAAGTGAGCCTTTGTAACCATGGTGAATGTAAAAAGCGAGGTTAGCGGAAAATGAAAGGCAATTCCGAGGAAAGAGAAGGAATAAAAAGCAGGGTAACCTTCCACATGCAAGAGCTGACGCGTAAAAATTATCACCAGAAACTTCAACCGTCTACAATTATGGTTGAATACTACCCTTGAGTATGATCTTCCGAATTCACTTTTATCGCTCTCACAACAACTCTCATTTATTCATCAAAAATCCGATACGACCAATAATCCGTAATAAATCCAGCGAGTCCAAAGGAGGGACTTTTTTTCCTAGCGTTAAACGTTAAGAAAATTCAGCTTAGCTCAATGCCGCAAAATTCCAAATAACACTCTGCGCGAGTATGCATGGCTATATTATTTTTCCCAATCCCAACAGATTTAAATGCGGTGGTGGTTTAAGAGCGAAAGAAAATGGTGCTCCATTCATTTTCTCCTTCGCCCCACACCGCTGCGCTGTTCCGCAAAACCGTGCACTCTCCGGCCAAACTTTGCGATTCCCCGTCAGCCGGCAGGAGTATAATAAAAGGGGAAGGAGAGTACTTGGTTCCTATTACTTCGGGCACGAACTTTCACCACTTGGATACCCAATGACTATTCCGACCCCGCCACCTCCTCTCCTTCCCACACCCAATTAACGAGAGGTACGCGAAACCTCACCAAGGGACGAAGGGACCGCCGGGAGGTGACGAGACGACGGCGATGGGACATAAAAGTTGGAAAGGGCGGGAATATAAGTGAGCGAGCGAGGGGTCTGCGAGGAGGAAAGTGAGTTGGGAGGAACTTGGTATCACTATCATCAAACTCTTGGGATGAAAAGGGGCGTGGGGTGGTAATAAAGCGGTACTGCTGAAGTGTGGGCGATACGCCGTGGCTTGGGGTGGGGCGAGGCATCCGGGAGTGGGTGAGACAGATAGCCGGCTTGGAACGGTGCAAGGGGAAGGGAGAATGTCTGTGCTCGTGTGCGTGAGAGTGTGTGTGGTGTTAATCGCCCAGGCCTTCCCACATCGGACTCCTGCAGATAACATCTCCCTCGGCAACCGAGCCTATATCGAAGCCTCAACCGAGCCGACAATATGTTAATTACCATCAATGAACACGGGTCGAGTGTCAAGCATGTTTAAGGGTGGGAGGAGGGAGGCTGGGTTTGTTGAGGGGGGGGAGAGGGGGAAGAGGGTGGTGTAGATGGGAGGGCTACGGGAGATGTATAGAGATAGGTAGTGGCATTGAATAGATTGAGGGTGTGGCGTATATATCACACCGCGATCGATTCGCAGATTTTAACGAATTGATTCGAGAGAGCCCGCGGCGGAGATAGCGCGAGTCTGCCCCCTAAAGCCTTTAAAAGGTGGGGAGAGGGGAGAGGTTAAATTGAAAATAATTTCCGCCGGGGAAAATAGCGAGGTGGTGACACTAATCGCTGAATAAGTTGGAAGGGGGGACTAATGAGGAAAACAGTGCCTTGTAAACGAACACGCGGGCGCTAATAAAGCTGGGAATTGAAGGTAACCACCTGAACGAGCGGGACTCGCGACCCAACTTTTAATTGCGCTTAATTACGAGCCATTAAAAAAAAAGAACGCACGACGGCGAACGAGTTGGGTAGCATTTCCCAGATAAGACAAGATCGCGCGTGACCTGCTAACGCATTCGAAGGTTTTTATTTGTTCCCTCCAGGAAATGAATCGTCCATTGTTAAACGTTTGACACGACTCCCCATCAATAACATCACATCTCGTGCGAGAGAGCGTAGGCGAACTTTTGCAAAAATGTTTATGCCTCCGGAATGCCCGCAAAAAGCACGCATTATTATATATATATATATATATATATATATATATATATATATATATATATATATATATATATATATATATATATATATATATAATTTTTTTAAGGGCGCCCGATCAATCAGGCGCACTAATTTATTTCCTTTCTTCGAAGAGCTTTTTATTACGGCGCGACATAACTCCGGCGCAGGGATTTTAAAAGCACAGGAAATGGGCAGATTACCATCTGGTTATGGCCGCAGTACACGAAGCTGCATGCTTAAGAATCCGATCCATAATTCACTGGAGACTGGAGATTTAGCAAATAAAAACAAACCTTCAAACGCTGCACTGCGAGACCATAAATAAAACACCTTTCCACTCCCATCGGCCATGCAAACCGGCGGCAGAGCTCCGGAGGAGCGAGGGGGACGGGGAGAGGAGAGAGAGAATGGGTGGGAAAAAAATCCCTTTCTGGAATTCAACCAGAAGTGAACGAGAGGTAGGAAAGGTAAAAAGATAGGAAAACAACGGGCAATACGAAAACAACTCCGGCGCAATGCTCAACGTACCGGTGTGGGAAGGAAGAAAGATGGCCGCGAGAAGGAAAGAGAAGAGGTGGAGAGAGAGAGAGAGAGACGCGAAAGCAAAACCTACAGAAGCTACTCACGCAGTCTGTTTGAGATGTTGGCTAATGACGTCGGGCGGGAATAAGCCGAGAGGGCGTAAAAGAAAAGCAAATAAAAAAAATTAAACGAAAAAAAAATTTTATGCAGGAGGACAAGGGGATGGGGGAAGGGACGAAATGCTTGTAGCGTGCGCGGAATGGTCGAGTGGGAGGGAGGTGGGGGCGGGAATGGAAGGAAGGAGACTCGGTGAGAGAACGAAATAGGAGGCGGGGAGATCGAGGCAAAAGAATGCGTGTGCTTCGCATGAGACGGACGGGGGAAGGGGGTTAGAGAGGTCGGCCAGAAGGAGAGGCTAAAGGGGGGGGGAGGAAAAGAAGCAAGTAGCCACTTTCACGGCTCTTCATTGCGGGGGCGGGGTGTGATAAAAGTTTGCAGATGTCACGCTAGAGGGCAGTGAGGAGGGGAGAATGAGGAGGATGCGAAGGCGGGCAGAGGAAGGTGGAATCCAGTAGACACTTCACGGGTTGACTGTGGCACGGTTGTGCGTGTCTATATCGATTGGCACACGTTTATATACTGCCATGGTAGGAGACAACCCGAGGAGAGGACTGCGACAGGGTGGACAAGGAAAGAAATTATAATGATACAATGACCTTGTACCGAGGTTGATAGCAACAACCACGTCTATGAACACGCACACATACATGTCCTTCTCGCCGTTCCCTTTCCAGGGGGAACAAGACCAAAGCGCCAAACTTTAGCTTTAACCTTCAAAACACCTAGCCTCTCTCTTATACCAGTTTCTCCTCTATCCTATCCTTTCATACCTCCTCCGTCCCTATCATTTATTCAAATTATTCATTTATGATACACACAATTCTGCCATGTAATATTACATATACATAAAAAAACAAACGGGTTTACTAATTAGTGCACGAGGTCCCTGCGGAATTTAGCACAACGTGCATTTCTTTCAACGAGAACACATGTAAATCACGTTGTGGAACCTTCAAATACGTCTACGTGGCAACCCAGTAATAATTTTAATACGTAAAGTTAATTTAATGGTTAACGAGGTAGTTATACAGTTTGGCCGTAAGTGCTGGGCTTTCACCGAATGCTATTATTCTTTAAAAATGTACGACCCCATCAACGTTGTTCCTTAAAAATATTATCGGATTTTTTTGCTAAGTATTAAGCGGTACACATTATGATTCGTGAAGAAGGTCTCCCTGCTTAAATGGTCCCGTAAGAAGCTGGAAGAAGACATTTTAGGAGAGGAAAAAACATTTAATATTCAGAATTAAGATAACTCCCGTACCACTGCGGAATTCTTATGCTTTCCACAGCGTACAGGCACTACCAAACGCTAAGCTTTATTTCATTAATTGCAGGTATGTAATTTTCTTAATTCACGCAACATTTTTCCAGAAAGCCAAAGGCATCATTAATTATTTACGAACGTATTCAATCGAGAGTACAAACTTTTCATTTCACATTCTACAACTGTGAAACATTTTTATTCCGGTCTGCAACCTTTATATTTGTAGAGAGAAAATTAATATTATCCTTTGAATTTACACTCCTATTCGATGAGAATAAAACTCTTCTTGCCTCTACAGTCGGGGTGATTACATGCTGAAACCCTTCTGAGTCTCTAGTCTATAAAGTGAATGGGTGGCGATTCTGACGAGGGAGATGGCAATGTGAGCAGCAATGGGGAGGGTAGGGTGCTTCATATGTGTGAGGAGTAGCCGTAACATAGCGTGAATGGATGTCGTGAGAGGGAAGGTGAGAGGATTCGAAGCGTGGGAGGAGGTGGAGGCGTTCCGGAGGTTTGCTCGGCCAGGAACGGAGAGACGCCCTCGAGACCTCGGCAGACGGGAAGAGGGAAGACGGAGGATGAGAGGCGTCGTGAGCGGGAGTACTTGTCCCTGATACGCTACGTATACACCTATAACACATGACGGAGGGACATATTTTCGGAAAACACAATGAATATAAACCTCTTGGTACACTAGCATAATTCCTCCTTTGTTTTGAACTCTAAGCTGAGCCAGTGTCGCACAAATTTCAACGTCACAATACCCCACAACGGGTCTAACGCTTCGTTTGCTCCGAAGCGCTGCGTGGTCGCTAAGCTGAGGGGTGTGGAAGTGTCTGCTGGCGGGACTCCCAAGGTTCGGTGCAATGTAAATAAGAACTCGAGGATTAAGGTCTGCGGTTTCACGAATTCAACGTAGGGGCCGAATGTAAAAAATTCACATCCTTAACTCGCTAATTAAAATTTTCTGCGACTGATCACACACACACCGAAAACCAAAGCTCTTCAGCGACGACACAAATATATGTACAAAAAAATCTAGTCAAAAACTTACCTAAACATAGAAAAACAAAGGAAGGACTCTCACGAACATGGTTGACGTTCCGACGGTCAAATCCGTTATCCTCAGAAAACGACGATGAGGACACACATATGAAGGAAGGTGTCCTTCCTTCCCTTCCTTGAGAAAGGTGGCTTGTACCACCGAAAATTTGAATACGTGTTTCCTTGTTTTGTGTGTTTCTGTGTTTTTGTATTTGTTCGCTAGTGCCAAATTTATATACAATATTATTCACATCCGTGAGGCTTTCACATTAGTCATAAATAAATAAATAAATAAATAAATAAATATATATATATATATATATATATATATGCGGGTCGCGGTGGTCTAGCGGGTGGAGCGTTGGACTGCTGACCAGAGGGTCCCGGGTTCGATTCCCGGGCAAGGCACTTTGGGCACCTGCAGCTCCACCCAAGCTAGTTGATTTTTCGGGTACCAGATCTTCCTGGGAAACCATAACCGGCACAGGGAAAGGAACTGGCCCCCCTACCCTGATGTGTGAATATTCACACGCCGTCGGGCTTGGTACATGGGTGAGCTCTACCATCACCTACTAAACCGACCTTCGGGTTGATTACTGTGTTTATGGTTTATATATATATATATATATATATATATATATATATATATATATATATATATATATATATATATATTGCTTAGTGTTGGGTACACAGATGTGATTGAGTGGGTTTATTTATTCGTACAATGAAAGCAAATTAAATACTGTTAAATTATCCTATCTTCTATGCCTAAAACTCAAATGGTCGCATCCTGATTATAAAATTCAATCAAATATCACAACCGAATGAAAGAATAATCGCGTATTCTCTCATCTGATATATTTATTCAATAATTAATTAATGGAGTATTT
Source organism: Hetaerina titia (assembly GCA_037158775.1). Taxonomy (NCBI): domain Eukaryota; kingdom Metazoa; phylum Arthropoda; class Insecta; order Odonata; family Calopterygidae; genus Hetaerina; species Hetaerina titia. The sequence continues at coordinate 67,241,517 of CM073777.1, read as the reverse complement.
AAAAATATACACTAAACATAAGGTCCAGAAATTACTGTCGCTTAAACACATATTTTCAATCTATTTCATAAACCTAGGAAGGCGATAGAACAAATAAAAAGAAGGTCACAAACCACGCCCACCTGATTTCAACAGTATTCGATACGACATATGGTAAACAAACTAAGTGGTAACTTTACGTGGTCACGAAACAGACGTAGCAAAAGAGGTTCGATATGTGAACTCATGGACGTCTGCGCCGTTTTCATTGAATCAAGCAGATGCGCACATCTCTAAGACATGAAATTAAGTCACTGGTCTAGAGATGAATTCTACCTCATGGATAATATCCACGGGACGATCATCACAGTGCATTAATTGTCTGGACAGAATCGCTTGATGCGAGACCAGAATTCCTGCCACACGTACACGTAAAACATAGACATGCCAAAAGAGGGGATGGGGTACAACGGACATGGAAGGGAACGAGACGAGCCGTGGAGGTACTGTAACTACATGGATTGAAATGTACAGAAAAATTATTACGAAGAATTTAGCCGGGGAAGCAATGAAAGGAGGATGCGGGGAAAAAATGGAAGCAAGTATCTCATCACAAGACATGGGAGGAGGGAAAAAGAAGATAATTATGAAGGGTCGAAAAAAATGCGACCATTACGACGTGGTACAAATGCAAAACGCCCGCCCCCACGCATGACTGGGCTGGCTGTCGGCCCTATCGGGATCCATGCCTCAACTACCACAGACACACATTCCCACCCACAGACACACACTTAACATCCTCCCTACTCTCCCACTCAACAGCTGGATTGCATTTCACTTCACCGCAGTAGACACTTTCGGGTCCCACGACATCGATATAGAGGAACACTCATGTCGATCAGTCCATAGCATTTTTCGGAATGTAGGGTGGAGAAAAAACGATAAGACTAACCGCATCGGTGATGGCGACTCGCCCACCTCCATCACTGCTCCGAGGGTTGAATTGAATTCATAACCCCAGGTATTTACAACGGCCACTGCCAGAAAATACACGTGCAAGCAGTAATTTGTGAATCACAATAAACGGGGTATCGTTACGTCGATCTCATTAGAGAGGGCAAGTAGAAAACAAGATGAATAATATCGAGAATAACGCTGTTATTTGATAAAATTGGAAACTTGGGCACAAAAAATTCTTTGTCACAAAAGTAAGCCCATAGTTATGCATATAACGCTCTCAACATTGTCCTGTTCTGGGACCAACTGGGCAGTTGGTCGCTAACAACCTATCTCATAATAACTTCGGCTCCTATCTGCTTAAATATGCAATGCTCGACTGCATTAGAAAACGCGCCTACTACCGAACAGCATTAACTATCTATCAATACTGACTTTTAATAATCAAACCACTTTACTTTTCCACATAAACTTTTTAATTTTTACAACCCAGGTTTCGTTATAGTATAACATCATCAGGTAAAGTGGTTTGATTATTAAAAGTCAGTATGAAGATTTTCCACCAAGTTACGCCAGAAACTGTTTTATTTATCTATCAATAATTATCAAAGACCTAATTTTATTGAGCAACAACCAGAATCTTTATCATTCATAGTACATTAGAAAATTTATATGATACCAAAGGACAAATACTGTACGTACAGGTATAAAAGACTAGTTACAAAGACAGCAGCTAAATCTCGAGCAAAAAAAATAAAATCAAACCAGCACAAGAAAAACAAAATTATTACTAAAAAAATTAGACAACAGTAACACGTGCGGCAAAATACATCGAATTCGGATACAAAATACATTTCAGTGAAGACAAACGGGAACATAATGGGTTTCGCATGGAAACGTTTAAATTACAACTCCCAAAAGAACTTTCACCAAAATTAGCCGAATTCACAAGGAGCGGAAGTCACTTCAAGGAGATTACGGCAGCAGACACACATTTTTAGAATACTTATAATAAAAAAGTCATAAAATTATAATGGCGGTAACTTATACCTACATGTTACAGCAGAAAAAGAATACACTCCTTAAAAACTTTTTCCTAATTAATTTAATGCGATAATGGGTCAACACTGTAGCTTAACGCCGAGAAAAACCTCAGATAACTTGCAAAAAAACCATTGAAAGAGAGTGGTACCTCAACCGTGACCATTTTTTTCGGATTCAGCTACTTGGGCGTGCAAAAAAATTAAGTACGTGCAAAAAATCAAATGCGTGCAAAAAATCAAATGCGTGCAAGAAATCAAATGCGTGCAAAAAAGGATGGAATAGCCATGTATCAAACCCACGCTATAACACATTTTCCACGTACATTATTACGATTTCAAACCGGCGAGAGAAAAAACAATAACGAAACCACAGTCACACATCACGCAAATTCATTCTTCAGTCAAGTTCAGCGCCATAGCACCTTTTATTAGCTCAATGAGAATAGATAGGTAGACGGATATGCGGGAGTTTTCCAAATTAAAACCGAGGCGTAATGGCATGCTATTAGGAATCATAAAATCACAACACAATGCGCCAATTTACGAATGCTTCCTTTCACCAAGACCCACTCCCTCCGTGCGGTCGACCCCACGCATCACATTCGCTCCCCTATAATCGGAGCTCTAGATCTCGAGCCAACCAAATCTTTCGCGGTTATTAAATACTAATGGCCACCCCAGTAGATTCATATCTATCAATTTCCGTACACGTCCATCCGATCCCTAACCATGACAGTTTCCAAATTTATACATTTCCCCCCCCCCCCACACTTTTTGTTCTTCTGACACGGTATGCAACGTCCATATCATACTGCCGTAATTTGCTCCGATGGATTTAAGGCGCTAATCCGAAACTTCCCGCTCGAGTTAACCGTTCGACATCGCGGGAGAACACGATTTAATGAAATAAGAACGTGTAAAACTCATTATACGACGATAATTCCTTAATCACCTTAATCTATTTCTCGGGTTTAAACTTCTTTCAGTTATTCCATTCAGGGTTACACAAGGAGAAGGTTACACATATTTTGACCAAGTTCAGTCTTCGCTGAGGTCACAGCAAGAGATTATTCTAATTGAAACCTTCGGTAGGGAAATGTAAATTTATTAACTAACATCGCATGAATTGAAAAAGTAAAAAATGGTCAGCCTGAAGGAAAGAAAAGAGAGAAAAAAGATTCTTAGGTTGTCAGGACACAATGATGTGATAACAAAATATTGTAAATGCGAACTATACAATCACAGACATAACTTAACTACTGCGAATGTAACGGAAATGGTGACTTAAGGTCAATAATAAATCTACAAAGTTAATATATGGTAAAACTCCGTCCTTTATACTACAACAATATCGAGAACATATGTATGTCATACCCTGCGCGCCTCCACAAGAATGCCTAACAAGGAAGGTAGACCCCAATCTTTCTTCTGCACGTAAATGGAGGTTAAGGGAAGCTCTAGTAAAGGGATTGCCAGGATACATTTATGTTTTTGAGATAAGTTTATAAAACAGAGATATCCCACCCGTATGCAGTGAGCAACAATTACGTATGATCTCATGTTATCATTCCGCATCGGCTCTGATAACACTGACTGAGGCTGATCACGATAAAGGCTCGAAAAACCATTAAATCGCCTTTCTACTCCCCGGGCTCATCTGTCAGGGTCTCTGGCTGAGTGGGGACCATTTTTCAACGGCAGGATACGCCGCAACTCAGTTTAATTCCGGCCGCATCGATGCACACCGATTCGTCTTCCAGCGCGCTCATATCAACAAACTCGAGCGGGTGGGGAGGAGAGACAGAGAGACCGTGATAAACACATTAAATTTAAATTTGGACGCTTCTCGTGCAGAAAATCGCCCTCGCGGAACAAAAGCACTTCGCTCCCCCCAACCACACACCGATACCACCCGCCTGAAACGGGATGGAAACCACCCGCCTCCCCTCGATCCCAACCTGATCCAAACGACATACACGCGATAAAGCGCTGAATATTTCATCAAGACCGTTTGATTTACGACCGCGAAATCTATTTGACACTCCAATTAGAGACAAAAATCTCCGGCGCACCATCCTTCCTCACCCCCGAATCCACCCCAACCCCCCTGGCGCCCCCTTCCCCACGCTTTCCGATCCGGCAGCCAGCACCGTTGAAGCTCCTTAAAACCCCATATCTCTCCTCCAGGTCCTCTCTAATTCTCCACCCTCCAAACACCCCCTCCGCTACACTTCCTTCCCGTCCCCACCACACCACTTTCAACCCTCCCCTCCCCAGGGCTCCAAAAAACCTACCACGCCCCCCCCGCCCTCCCTCTCATTTGCATCTTCCACTAATTACTACCGCCACGCCATCTCCCGAATGGGTGGGGAAAGCGGGTGCGGGAGTCGGCTCGACTCCACCCTAAGGCGGAAAGAAACCGTGGATTAATAACTGCCGGCCCTTCCACTCGCGCCGTTCCCGCCTCGCGCCCTGCACCCCCTCTTCTCCATCCCTCCCCCTGCCCTCCTTGATTCTCCTTTCATATTGCTTTCTTCCATCCTCTTCATTACTCTCGACTCTTTCCCAACCCCAATCCAGCCTTTTGTGTGCGTTTCTCACCCCCCTTCCCACACACACACACACCCAACCTCCTCCTTCCTCCCCACCAAAAATCCACCGACTCTGCGCTCTTTCATTTTGGAGAGGGCGAGAAATGATAGAAGATGAGAAGAGATAAATTAAAGGGGCATTACATAGGTATGTGTGTGTATAAACATTATATATATATATATATATATATATATATATATATATATATATATATATAAACAACCCCTGAAACCGCTATTGTGGCTCAGATATATTGACGATATTTTCCTTCTCTGGCCACATGGTCCTGATTCCCTGAAAACTTTCATTTCCAACCTTAATGCTTCGTCCTCTATCTCCTTCACGTCTACAGTTTCCTCCTCCCAAATCACCTTCCTAGATGTAAACATATCATTTATAGACCATAAATTTCACACATCCGTACATATAAAACCCACAAATAAACAACAGTACTTACATTTTAGCAGCTGTCACCCATACCACACCAAACGTTCCATTCCTTATTCCCTTTCCATAAGGGGTCACAGAATTTGCAATGACCCTGACTCCCTAGACAATTTCCTCATAAATTTACACCATTCCCTCCTCAAACGAGGTTATCCTGAATCCCTCCTGAATAAGAGGATCCGTAGGCATACTTACACTCCCAGACCTTCCACCACCGCGAAAAACCACCCTCTTTCAATTTGTACCACGTTTCTCCCTGGCCTAGAATCTCTGCGTTCTATCCTAAAGGACCTCTATCCTATCCTCAAAAACCACAATTCCACCACCAACCTTTTCCCCAAATGCCCCTCTGTCACTTTCAAACGCCCCGCCAATCTATCAGATCTTCTAAAATCTACCAATCCACTTCTTAAATCCTCGCCCCGTTCCAAAATCACTCCCAGACCCTGCAATAAACCTAGATGCAAAACATGTCCTATTTTCCTAACCGGAATCCCATCCCTCTCCCACCCGCTCTTTAATTCTCTCCCACCTATTCCCTACTCCTCGTGTACCTCCAGCAATGTTGTCTACCTACTCAAGTGCCAACTTTGCCCTGCCTTTTACATTGGACAGTGTACCACACCCCTCAATATTAGAATCAATAATCATAGAGCCTCATGCAACAATTCCTCCCTTATTAGTATGCTCCCAATCCCCAAACATGCCTCCGAACACAACGCTGCCTTTGACCAATGTTTTAAAGTATCCGTCTTAGCATCCCTCCCACACTCAGACCCTCCACTGAAACTCAAAACATTAGAGCTAGCTTTCATCTGGCTCTTGGATTCCTGGAATCGCCCAGGTATTAATATTAGACATTATTTGCCCCCTTTATGCATATAATTTCATCCCCCTCCGCCCCCAACAACTTCCATATCATCCCCACCTTTTTTAAAATTCCCGCGCCATACACTACCCCTCCAAACTCCTCACCTCGAATGCCTTCCCCCCTTTTTTCCCCCTTTTCCTTTCTTTTCCCCTCTTTTCCCCACTTTTCCCCCATTTCCCCTTCTCCTTCCTACCACTGCTTTCGGGCCCTCCTCTGCCTCAGTTCTGTTCCTAATTCCTCTTGAGAAAGGTGGTTGGACCACCGAAAATTCGAGAACCAGTGAGTTTTTCCTCTTTTGTGTTTTGGTTTCTGTGTTTGTTATGACTTATCAGTGAATTTATATATATATATATATATATATATATATATATATATATATATATATATATATATATATATATAACTTACACAGTAACACACAGCACGAGAACACATAAAAAGAACACTCACAATAATATCTTGATAATTTCGACGGACTCGAACTCCGTCTTCTTCGGAAGATAAGATATGACTCAACTCAATCAGTCATATCTTATCTTCCGAAGAAGACGGTGTTCGACTCCGTCGAAATTATCAGGATATTATTGTGAGTGTTCTTTTTATGTGTTCTCGTGCTGGGTGTTACTGTCTAAGTTTTTTATTCAACACTTCCGTGTTACTTCAAAGAAATCATCTATATATAAAAATATACATATACATACATACATATACATAATATATATATATATATATAAACAAACAAGTCATGATCAAGGGAATAGTTTGCGCTTGTGATCTGCTCGATTCCGCCTTCTCCACCTCTCCTGTGTTTGTTCCTTTTTTGTGTTCATATCCCTTTTCCTTATATCTATTTCCATGTGAATATTTATTCACCGTATGGCACGATTTCGTGTTTGAATATGCATTTGGCAAATGTGGCTCGTCTTTTTCTTCTGGCTATGCGTGCCACGAAACGCACTGTTCCTGTTCTTTATGCTGTGGTATGATTGCTGACCTACTGTTCTTTCCTCTTGTATGTTGTCTATTTCTCCTTTGGTGGGTCAAACAGCTCTCTAATGCCCTCTCTAGACCAAAGAATCGGGGAATTCGGTTGCTTAAAAGACCCCCAGATCTCAGTGTAAATTACGTTTCCTCGATAGTTCAAGTGGTTAGAGCATTGTTAGTGGTTAGGCACTATCCGATAGTGGTTAGGCAAGTTGAAAGATCTGCTGTTCAAGTCCCAGTCAAGGAAATATTTCTGCGCTGGTGATTTACTCGATTCCTCTTTCTCTACCTCTCCTGTGTTCGTCCTTTGTTATGTGTATGTTATGTTGTATGTGTTCATTTCCCTTTTCCTTTATCCTATCTATTTCCATTTGAATATAAATATATATATATATATATATATATATATATATATATATATATATATATATTTACATGTATACAAAATACTGTACACCTACTATATACTATATACATGTACATAGTAGGATCTCACCCTCAAAAAATACAACAATTAAACGCCATCCCCATGGGAGTGAGCAAAAATGTCTTCCAGCCTCACGATTCGCGATTTCCTATCAATTAGACGCGGACTTTAGAATTTCTAGAAAAGGGGGAAGTCATAACTTTAAAAGCTTTATGAGGAAAGAAATCATAGTTCCACCCATGGCGTTCGTTTAGAGGCCACGAACCAAAACTCACGGAAAAGGACGCTACTTTGGAATAAACACTTTGTTAAGGAAACAGAGAAGCGTGTCATTATTGATACGACCTCATCCCAAGGCCTCATGAAATGAAAATAAAAGATAATTGTGCAATTTGTGCAACAAAAACAGCAGAAATGTCCTCCTTCCACTCCAAAGTTAGATGCTCTCTTAGAAGAATAAACGTGCTTTTGACACTAACGGAGTGGATCAATTGCCAAGTACACACTACCGCACTTTTTGAACGATTCTCATTTTTCAGTTAACATGAAATAAAAATGAACTCGGAAGAATCGAAATACCACGGAGTCGGCCTGGAAATGCATACGTAAACCATGGGGGGTGAACGTTAAGTAACACAATTAGACGTATACTACAGATAGGTTAAACTTGAATACTTCGGACTAGAATAGGTTTACAATTGACTCAGGAAATCTCTTGGATAGGGCCCTCAAATTGTATAAACTCTTCTAAAATGCACTTTTCAATTCGATTAACACATTGACATACGAGGCCGAAAACTCCAGTTTTTCGTTCTCGTCGAATTTATTTGAACAGAACTACTCGACAAACAATTACCTGATAATGCATAATACGAATAAAACTTGAAGTTGGCATAAAAAAGTCATCAAAAAATACGACCACAATTCAAACAAGCGAAGTGGATATACTTTGATTGGATTATCGTGAAAAGGCAAAAGGGAAGTCGTACTATAATCGTATAAAGAACCAGAACGGGTTCACGTACGATTTTTTCCCTGGTAAACAAAGGACTACACCGTCAGATATCCAGAAACTCTCATTGGAGATTTGAAAAGGTTAAAAAGTCTTCTATGGCCACAAGTGAGTTCCATTCGTGACATGAAAAAGATAAATTAACGCTTGAAAAAGGTAATCAGACAATCACCGCACCGATACAAAGAATCCCTTCTCCCTCGCCAAGTTCGTGACGACTACAGTAGGACTCATTACGTAGGACGATTCGGACTAACCTATAGTGAAATTGAAAGGAATGCAAAAAAAACACCAATTACTCTAATTACTAATTGCTGGCGACTATAAATCTCATGCCTTATGCACTATCGGAGGTCCGCAGGGCAAGGCGTAAATGTATCAAAACGTACGACACGTGAGAAGAGAATGGAAACAGGAATGCTGAGGGTGGGGGGGATGGAGAGGGAGATTGAAAAGGGAGAGGACGGTGGAACGAGGGGGCGTAGCAGCGGGGGTGGGGACGGTAGATAGGCTGATGAGCTAAGAAAGGGTGCCGGAGGTTTGGCGGGGAATGGGAGGGGGGGGAGGAGAAGGGTCTCCTCTTCCGGCAAAGAGATGGACGGCAACACGGGATCGCATGGAGTTCTTTCACCCCAATTCGTGGAAAAGGAAGAGAAGCAGTGGGAGCTCACGTTGAAAACTCCCTGAAAACGCCGCATTGTTTAGGCCGGAGAAATTACAGCAGGCGCGAGGTACACGGTCGTAATTTTTCAGAACCAAAAGAATTAGGGGTAATTCGCGGATTGAATAGAAAATATTCACACGCAAATAACTGAACTCGACAAGCGACAAAACATCAGCACCCGAACGATGTTCAAATTTTCTCAGCGCCATTATCAACTGCTGCAACAAGGATTTAAACGTTTCCTTAATTTCCGTCGAGGTAAAAAAAATCACTAGCCACAATATGCCCGCAACAATACGCCGCAGATGACTCTTAAAACCAACATTTAAAAGGCTCTCAGCACTAACAGTTTTATATATAGTATACTGAAGTCATTACTTGATCCTTGATTACCACGAGAAAAAAAATAAAATGCTCTTTTAATAGCACCTACCCGAGGAGTAAAAAAGGCAAAAGAAATTCTCTACATGTTATGAAACATATAGAAAAAGTTAATGCAAAGAAATTCAAGCAGGAACTTAATCTATGGTTTCAAAACGCTGTGTAAAGAGGGACGTGAAATAAGTGCAAAAGTTCGTATGACATTATTTAACTCCGAAAAAAAACTCATCCTAAAAAAGTATGCTATGACACAATATGCAAATGCCATAACGCATTAGGAACCTTGAAAGAAATCATACACAAAAATTATTTTTCCCTTATTCGCTTACAAAACATTAAACAAAGGAGAATAATTAGGGTCACCAGTTTAATTGCAAGAATCGACAGAAAATTCATTAAATTCAGATACACAATTACCTAAATAATGGCCAAAGGGTTTGACCGCCGCAAAATTATTCCTAAGATCAAAATGATTTTGGATTTGTGACAAAGCATGAACCACAGTGGTAATGTTTGTATGTTAAATTCTCCGACGGCCGAGGTCATTTCGCACTTCAGCCAACAAATTAACGACTAAACACGGACTTTTAAACATACAGCCCGGAGGCAAGAGGCGACTGTGAGGGATATCCGACAGACAAGATCTTGGACAAAAAACAAGGCAAGGAAAAGGGGGGACTCTTTCACTGTTAGCATAAACAAAGCCGATGGAAAACACTCCGCGTCAGAGGGCACCAAAGGAAAACGCACGGGACGGGAAAGGATTACTTCTCTCTCGGGAGGCAACGCTATCACTGAAGAGTTGAAAAAAAATTAACTCGAAGGGAAACCACAAGGGAAAGCACGCCCACGAAAGGAACAAACTCCGAAACAGGATAACACCCACTCACTTCCGATTGCTGAGGCCTCACTGAAGAACCGCATGAGGAGGAGGCGGATGAGCAACCTTGCCGACCAACTTAAAATTTTCTCGCGTTTGCTAATGGCCACTTCAATCCTTTGTTTAATACCCTCCTTCCTCCCACGGTTCCATTGTTGTAAAACACGCCCTTCTGTTCGCCCGTACATAATTTTTTTCTTAACACATAGCCGATTCCTTCCTACGCCTCCTCTCCCTCACACTATTGATATTCTATCTATATCCCACCACTAGGAGGCTTGAACCTACAGATGGATGTACTCGTGAATCCATTTATACACTTTTTGTGACTCCGAAATGATTTCATCCAAGTCTCCCCCCCCCCAACCCTCCACCCACTCCACCTTGGCACGCGGTGAGCATGTCCCCTCCCCCTTTTGCTTTATAACGGCCTTGAGCCAAGTTCAGGGCGTCGACCTTCATATGATAATGAGCACGCGAACGGTGACGCAATTCCACAAATGGTAGTTCGGAAAATGTTCCCGGGCGCGCGATGGTCGAATACTCCACATTGCTATGCGCCTCAATGCCTCAGCGTATTGTTTTCGCTCTGGACTAATGGGCCCCTATGTGAATCGGGCTTACATCCGGCTCCGACCGCCAGGTATGCCGCCATACACTCAAGCACAATCGGGTGGGTATACTACTTCGCATTCTGTTTATGCCACTCGTCTCCAAACATGAAAATATCGCGATTATTGGAGGGTACCGACATCGCCCTTGAATATCCCGATTACCCACACACACCCAGGGCCAAGTTTCATAGGCGTGATCATTTAAGAAAAAATATGTGCAGAATAAATTGAAGTACATTGACTTCTGATTCGAAACCAAGAAGCAAGAATATAATGACCTAATATGGGGGCAAGGTTCTGAGATTAAAGAAATGTGAATCAAGAATCTCTTTCGAGGAGAACGCACATTACAGTACCCTCACTTGAAGACAAGTCAGGCCTAAGTGCAATTTATTATAAGGTACTTATTAAAAGTAGCACGTCTATAAGCAATTATTAATTAAATATTTTGCAATGTTACACAAAATAAAATTTAATACGACCGGTTTCAATGTAACTACATCTTTATAAGGAGATGATTTAGTTACATTGCAACCGATTGTATTAAATTTTATTTTGTGGAAAATTGCTACTGAATAAGTTCCTATTGGGAGAACGCCAGGCGTAGGAAAACAGATGATACAAACCTAATTCTCAAATTTGACGATGTCACTGTGGTCCTGCACCACCATATCAATGTGACCATCACGGGTCAAATTAAGTATTCAAATTGAGCGAAAATTCTGTTAGTTGTCGTAGTTTTACGTTCAGCTCTTCAGTCACTCAAAATATTGAGCAATCGCAAACAATTCGGGACACATTTAAACAAGGGACTCATAATACGAGAAGGGATATGAATAAAATCAAAACTAAAACAATTTAATCTTCGACTGCAAAATATATCATCATTTTCAACGTCAAATTACAATATTTATTGTACTTTGCAACTTGAGAACCCACTTCTGTGCTGAGAGCCCGAAGCAGATGCCCCGCTTTCGCCGACCTAGTTGCTGCGCTGGGCCTGGCACTAAGCTATGTGAACGTGACAACGAATTCAGGACAAGGCGAAGGTTCTGCAATACGATACAATCCTTAAAAATACATCCCGCAAAATTTAACTAGAATGAACCAACGGGTTATTTGCGTGGCTAAATATATAATCGAGCCGCCAAAGTTAAAGGTAACTGATACGCAGAAGTCCCATTCGAAAGCTATGGATTTTTTGGGTAATCTACAGGTTAAGGTAGGTTTATGGATGGACAAAACTATCAAATAAATATTTTGTGACTCCTAACAAACCACAATCCAGCAACCTACTCTACGTCAGGTCCCTCTTCATTGTGTACTTCCTTCCACCCGTCATCCCGTCCAACATCCCTATCCTGTTTCTGCCCTTTCCTCGTTTGCCTAACATTCTCCCCTCTATTACCTTCTTTAATATCCCACTGCCGCTCAATACGCCTTTCATCCATTTTTTTCTGCCTCCATAGGATTTCTCCCAACAAATCCCTCTCCTCGCCCACCATCCGTAGTACTTCATGATTTGTTTTCCTTTCGGTCCATTTCACCTTCTCCATTCTTCTCCACACCCACATTTCAAAAGCCTCCAATCAACGTCTATCCTCCTGCTTCAGCGACCACGTTTCCGCGCCGTACATGGCTACGCTCCATATCAAAGTTATGACGAGTCTTTTCTTAACCTCCCTACTCAATGTCACCGTCATCAACTCCCTCCAGCTATGGATTACTGACGCATAAAGTTTCCCCTGCTTAGTGATTGCAGCATTGTGCATCACGACTCCATGGCGAAGCGTGTGCTTTAGTTGGAAACAACGTCAAATAAATCAATTCCTTTTCTATATTAATTTCTAATTAATGTTGATTGTTTCATCAACATTTTTAAATCTGCAATGATCCCTTATTTAAAATGTTTGTTAGTAAAGACACAAAATAGTGATCACCGCTGACGGGCATGGTTTACTCAAAAAGTGTACGGGGCATTTATAAAATTGAAAAATGTTTTTAAATCCATAATTAAACATTTTTTTGAAATATTTGATTACTTGTCCAGGGAGGCGCAATTTTAAAAGTTTGGATAGGCTGCGTGAGATTTTCGCCCTCTTACACCAAACAAACATTATCGAAAGGAGCAGCAAAGAGGAGAGATTGAGCATAAAGCGTGACTGAAGCAATAAATAGAAGAAGATCGTCGAAGGATCTCCGTCCCTCTGGGGGACTTCGATACGCATCCTGGGGGATGGGAGAAAAACATTCAAAACCAGCTAAAACACCAGTCTCCACATGAAACTTTTAAGGATTAAATCCTCGCTTCCTTTCAAGTCCCCCGAATCTCTTCTTCCTCCCCCGATCCCCTTCCCTCCTTCCGCACGCCGCCACCACACTCTCTCTCCCTTGTCTCTTCCTGCCGAAACTCCCGTTTCCTCTAGCCGCTTGGTTGGCTGCCAAATAGCCTGCATCCAGGCCCGCCCCTTTAGCCTCCCCACTCCCATTTTCGCCAACTTCCCGCTTCCAAGGATCTCCCCCTTCTCACCCTCCCGATTCCTTCGCTCCCATGCGCGTCCTTCAGCCACCAGCTCACCCAACCTCACCCTCTATCTCTTTCATCTGTAATCAAGACCTCCAACCTTACTCCTCCCTCTCCCATACCCCCTTTAAGAGAACCCCGTTTCCACAAGCCCGCAGGGATGAACTTTTTCTCTGAGGAGTGCCGGCCATAAAACCGCATTTCTGTTAGGGTTTCGAGAGAGGAATTTCCATTATTATTTATCGCTGAAGCTTCGGAGCTAGACCTGCTTGTACGCGTTACCGACAGGAGCATTCGAATGAAAAATAACGGCTCTGGCGTCAATTTGGGAAAAAAATCGCGATATCCATTTAGCTAGAAATACCCACTGTGCAAATGTTTCACCCTGTAATTTTACCTCACCGACCATGATTTCGACGAGCTGATGTCATCATCATACTTAGTGGCAAAAACCTGCCGAAACCATGGTGAGTGAGTTAGAATAAAAGCGTTAAATATTTGCATAGTGGCTATATGTAATACTGTGGAGGATGAGCTGAATACGAGATCACTGTTCTCTCCTAGGGACACCCTTACCTCCATTCGGTAAGTATTGTTTTATTATGTATTTCCTACGCTGTCGACATTCAAATAAGAAGTAAATGTTAACCTAGCCGTCGGTAATAAAATATACTGCGTTCGTCATTTAAAATAATAAGATAACGACATCCTAATGAAGTATTTTATGGGAATCAACTACCTGAACTCTGAAAGACTAAATGTATAGATACCTGGTAATAAGTACAGTAATTTTAAGTGAATAAAGGTGCAGTCCCAGCTGCGGGAAGACAACGTAAGTTGCCAAGATTGGAGTTCATTTAACACACGGTGAAAAAAACCAGGACGCTCAAGATGCGAAGGCACTGTAAAAACCTCGGTTCCTTACTAGCTTGCAACGGCGACATTGCAAAACTGTGCATGGTCACTTCAGGATGGAGAGACCACACGGACTGGCCAAAACCAAGCACGCCTATCCCGAGCCTCCCCGCCGAAACTAATGAGAGCGGCCCGGTCGCACGGAACTGAATGAGATATCTGTTTGGACGCGTTCCTTGTGCTTGCATCTTCACGGTCCCCGCTCGCACCACCCGCCTCTCGTTCCCACATCCCTCACGGCCACTCGTCTTCACTTGTCGGAACTCCTCAATCAGCCACTGATCTGACCGTACACCCCCCTCCCGCTTTTCCCTTCCTTCAATTTCACACTCCGCCTCACCTCTTCCCCGCGTTTTTCTCAGCCAGCCCACTTCCGCAAGCTTTTCCGCTTCCTTCAATTCTCCCTCCATTAAGCCACCAGACCGTCTCAGGCCACATCCCCAGCCTGAGATATGAGCGCTCGCTATCCCATGATCCAAAAATACCGTCTCGCAGAGCATAAAACTCGAATGATATGGCCGGCTGAAGTTCAAACTCCTCCGGGAACTAAGAGGGAGGAGGAAAAAAAACCCTCAACGATTCAATTTATCGTCTCATTCATGATTTAATCCAATGATTTTTAATTTAAGTGGGGATTGATAAATCAACGGAATGAAAAAATCGATTTGGGGATACCATCATTTTCCCCCTCGACTCTGCCACGAGTGTTAAATCAATTGACGTGCGCAAGCCAACTAATTCTCGCGACAAAATATCCACTTAGTTTTGATACAATTGGTGAAATTCCAATTCTCTGCCGTTCCTTTCCATCTTTGTACACGCGGCGGCACCGGCTCACTCTCGTCTAAAAACTGCAGTTTTCTTTCCATTTGCCTCTCTACTGTCAACCCGATTCCTCCATGCCCTCTTACTGTCGGAGGGAAAGAAGGAAGGAAAGGAAGAGGGGATGAAGGGGGAAGGAAGAGCCAGCCGACCGATGAGCTCTACAAAGCGGCAAAACGACGGGTCTGGCGGTGGTAGAGATGAGAAGCATCATCAATCGACTTGAAAGGATGCGATAGTAAAAAAACTCACAAAAGACCGTGTTCAATTGAAAAATCTGTGTGTTTGTATATATATATATATATATATATATATATATATATATATATATATACGCATTCAAACGAGAAATCCCGCCTTACGGCGAACAAACCTTCATTCACATGGAAATAGATATAAGAAATAATATTGCAAAAATATTTCCTTGGAAATATGGAATGTTTAAGGAAATATTTTTACACTAGTGGTCTGCTTGATTCCACCCTCCCCACCTCTCTTGTGTTCGTCTTTTATATGTGTTCCTATCCCCTTTCCTTTTTCTATTTTCATGTGAATGAATAGAGAAAAACACAGAAATACACAAAAAAAAGAGAAACTCACTAGGTATCGGATTTTCGGTGGTCTACGCCACCTTTCTCAAGAAAAAGAAGGACAGAACTGTCCTTTTTCTCGTGAATACTTTCATAAACAGCATTTAAATTTTATCCTTGCCATTAAACTGAAGAGAAACAGCGTCATTCGCAATGTGACTCCAACAACTCATCTGAAAAATTGGTCCAGATAAAATAAACCGCCAGGTGTTTATTAGTCGTTCAAATATTTTGTACAAAATGGCATCCTGCATCCATTTTAGCGATCAAGTAAGCAGGAACATAAAAAGCGAGATTGATTTGCAAGAAGACATTATATTGTTTAATGGATGGAAAATAATAAAACCCACTCGAGTAACTAGATATGAATGATGACGGACGGACGGATATTTCACAAGTTTTAAACGATTTCGATTTAATTAATAATCGCACTTCTCATAACATTAACAAAAAACTCAAATCGCAAATTTCCGCAATTCTGATCACCAAGCATTCAGAAGGCTACCTTTAAATGCCTAATTGAAACTTATGTTCAACTGGATGTTTTCCAGAATTTCGGAAAAGAAGAATTCACAACAAAACTTAATCGCACCCTTAGGCTAAGCTCTTTTACAGATCCAATTTCAAAACATACACCGAGCGCGTGGAGATGACATGTGGTTTATTAGTTATGAAACACTTTTTAAAGAGCAAAGATTTTTTATCTCATCAACGCAATAATAGGAGAAGAATAGGCCGATATTCTGGATTGAAAACACTCCGAGAACCTAGAAATTGGCGGAAACAAAATGCCATAAAATATTTTCCTCCTAAATTCATTTTACTACCTCAGTAGCTATCAAAATCATCTTTCGAAAATCTTAAGCCCTTTTATTCTTTAACTTCCAATAAAACCGTTTTAAATTTATACGCGATAAATTATATTCTACCGGTTTACTCCGCGTAAATACAAGGCAGTGGGACTGATAAAAGGAAAATTTTGCGAGTCAGAAGAAAGATGAGAACTCAATTCAGACACTTTTAAATTAAACGCAGTCAAGCATCACAGTTTCACATTATTAGCACGAGTTATAAATTCCCAAAACGACTCAGAGATTACATAAGAATTTTTGTCTAAATTAATGGGACATTAATATTGATATTTAACATTCTGCACTCGATCAACCGACGATAAGATTGCATTTCAGGAATTTATTCTTATTTATAATTCTCGTAACGAGCATTGGAACTTTTGATTCCTCATTTCTATGATCCTGCTGAGGAAAATGCCAGCTAACGTAAATATGAGAAATGGCCAACGGGGTGTTAGGAATAAGCATTCTAAAATGAAGGAAAAACATGGAAATAAAATAGTTGTTGAAATAATAAGGCACAATAGAATTATCGTGCCGTATTTAGATAGCCGACATGGTTAAATTTTGGCTATCTTGGTCGATAAGGACTAGTGTTATAAGGAGGATATTTTGAGGCACTTCCTGCATCAAGAAAACGGCTGCGGAATTAACTGGTAAAAAGTGAACAGGGAGAACGAAAAGAAATTTAAAAGCTTGTACGTACTGGACGCGTACTAAATAAAAATTTCCATTTCTAGCTTGGGAAAAAAAACTTTCATGGCCTTTGACTTCTCGGTGGATAAACCGTGGACTACCTCACCAATTATAAGCTCATTCTCGGACAACGGATCTCAATGAACCAAATAAAAACACTGATATCCAAAACGCAGAGCACAATCTAAACGATATTTCCCAGAGAACGCGCACACAATATAGTATCTCTTCGCGAAGACTAGATGACCGCAAGTGGAATGCGAAACGAGGTCGGTTTAATAAGTGCTCGACAGATAATGTGATCGGATGAAGACGGAGTGGAGGAATGTAAAAAGGATGCGAGCAATTGCTACGGGTAAATAGAGTTACAGGCATTGAAGGGGTGGCACATGATGAACGAAGGTTGGGGTAGAGGCAAAGAGTGAAGCGAAAAAAATGAACGAAAGGAATTGGTCGTCTCCCAGTGGCCTAAACATTTTATAGAAGCTTCCGCGCATAACTGACAGGAGTCAAGGTGCGGAACAACGTAACGCTAATCACAGAGGGCAGAGGAAGGATCTATTTTCTTACCAAATCCGAGCAAAATATAATTACCAATAAAATCTCGCACACGTTCTTCTCACTGGACTTATCCAACAAGACTATTATTATATACAATTAAATTTATTCACTACTTCGTAATAAATTCATTTGTAGAGAAATGTTCTGGAATGAAATATGGTGCCTTGGAAGAATGTCCAAGGTACACCAAGGTATGGTTCCTCTGTCTGTACTTAGACGTTTTGAACCTATCCCTCCATGGATCTAACTCTCTCAGGATCAGAAATTTGAATGCGTAAAACATATTAAGCGCCTAAAATAAAATACATCCGAGTGTTTTTACAAGAGAAATAGTCCTTATATTAAATTATAGTTTGGGAGCAATGCTCAACTTTGCTCCTTAAACGTTATAACCAAGCGGTTACATTTATAATGGTATGAATTTGCATATAAAGCTGTTCGAAGGCACTACACCTGATTCTAAAGTCACTCCTATGCTATAAAGATTCCATGTAGTTCCATCACAACCTAAGGCCCCGCATATTGCAAAATACGACGCCCTTCTAATCGTTTTTCCATTTGATATATCCCAGTTTTATATTAACTTTTCCGCATCATCAACATAGATGTTCGCTCAAGGCATCTAACAACTTAAATTTACTCAGGGAGCAACCAGACACTTGCTACCTTAGAATAACCGAATAATATAAATGTTTCATGTTTCCATGCACAAAAATAATTTCCACCCGAAACTAAAATACGATGAACAAAACCTACTTAATGTTTTGGTCATTCAAAGAAGTACACTTTCGGAATCCATGCTGATTTTTCAATCAATAAATGCCGACAAATTACGATTAAATTCCACATAATCAAACTCAATGCTATGTTGATTTGTTGATGCATTACAATGAACTTTGGCAACCTCAGCACGTTCTAAAATTACAAGCATACCCGGGACTCATTTGAATGCTTTTTCTAATTAGCAAAGCGAAACGGAATGGTTTCCAGGAAAATGGCCACAACGCAAAATTATTCAATCCACTCTCGACGCCAACACCACCCGAGTTATACACATTTTCCGTTACCTCAACCTTAACAGGTCAACGACTTGAGAAAAGAAGACCACAAAACCTCTCGTTTTCCCCTCGTTTCTTCTTTTTAGTTCGCCGCTCAAACACTTTTCCGATACAAGTACAAAGAGGCCAATATAATCCGCGAAGGTCCAGCGACGAGGAACAGAGACATCCAACCTCGGCCGGTGAGGAGAAATAAAGAAAGTAAATTTGGCAACCCAGAAGGCCTTGCAACATCTGTGGTCGACGGAACGTCTAAGATATATTACATCTGACCCAGTGACGGGGAGGATATAGCCACAACATGAGCAGCAGATCGTGAGGAGTGAGTCTGGAGCGGATTGCTGAACGCATCGTTGGTCCAGGTTTGGAACTTAATGAAATCACCATTGAAATAAATATTCTGATTCCACCAAGAAGTCAACCATAGAGAAGTAGACGTTGGAATGACTGGAAAAAATTCCGAAGCAGAAACAGGAGAGAATAAAAGAGGGGAGAATTGAACCTGAATATAAAGTATAAGAGCATTGAAGCATTACAAAAACGGTTGATGGACAACATTTCACTACGGGATAGAGACAATTTCGAAGTAGAGAAAGACTATAAGTTGTCACTACTACTACTACCAGAGGCGCACAGTAAGAGTACCAATCCAGGGTACTGGTATTATTAGAGCGTGTAAAGGTAACTTATCCACGTTCTGAAGACAAATCGAAAATCCTCTTTGAATGTACGTTTGCAAACGCCTCAATCCGCCCTTCATGACGTGCATGAAGTAAAACCGATTAATTTAATTCAATCACCAACTAGTGAGTGGATAAATACTTCAGAGAACTTGCTACGCGGAAACTTGATAGAGTGCACACAAATGAAAAAAATTTGATTTTAAGAAATAGCGGTATAATTTTTCAGATGACAGTTCCAATATCGTTCGCTCTTCGTTATAAAGTGATTCGTGAGCACTATCCTGTCGAAGGAAGACGAGCGGGTGAATACATCAAATCCAATCCCTTTCTTCCCCAACCTTATCCCTCACATGTCAGTAATTCCCCTCCTATTATGACAGATGGCGGTCAAGCTTGAATAGACTGTCGAGTAAATGATGAGTCACCGAATTCGAGCCGTAGTCTCTCACCGACGCAGTGTTCTCTGAAGCTCTTAAATGATATCAAGCTCGTCTGGTGTTTTTCATAGTTGTAGTCAGAGCAGCTTTTTCGCCAAAGACGATCATAATTGAGTATTTAAGTTTTGCAACCACAGTGAGCGAACGATATGGCTGACATCCTAAGATTACTGCAAGTTATTAGAGTAATTTTTTTACCGACTATCCTAGTTATCTGAAGTGCTCACAATCATCAGCCGATAACTGATGGAGAGATGATTGTCGCTTACAAGTGGGGTAGCTTCTCCAGATGGTAAGAAATGAACTAGAAATTCCACTATTTCAAACCGAATCAGCAAATGTTCAAACCATAATGGATTATACCTATTATATGTACGACTTACTGAATTCACTTAGGTCGAACTTTTCTGTTAAAAGTTCACTAGCGAGTTTCTGCTAGAATAAGTTGGGGGGAAAACAAGCGTCTAGATTGAGCAGCTACAAAAACTTTTAAACGTGACATGAGAAAGATAAAAAACAGCCTCAAACGCATTTTACAAAAAGTATATATCATCTATGGAATCAGGTATTGACAACTTATAAGAGATTTGCACCTTCGATCAATGTATAGCTTCGACACGGCATTCATTAAAAAAACAGTTAAAATACTATATGACTGCCCGATTCAGTATAAATGGCATTAAACTTCTTGCTTTTAAATCCCCATTACTAAATGAAAAACAAATATGCGATTGATGATTTTTGAAATCGAGCTCAAAAAAGGTCGGCAATGCTTGAGTAGACAATCTCCCAATCATAATTGTCATAGCTCCGTTGAGATAGTGTCCACTGTTTAAAATCAGGGTACCAAAATGCAAACTCACGAATGCTGAGGGAAGTAAGTGTCTCACGGTGTGACTAGTTGCGAAAATACCTGACGCGAGATCAAATTGAGGAAAACGAATAGCTAAGCTAGGCTGCAGATTGCTAAGGAAGACGTGCGGAGAAATTGCTACAAGAAGGAAATACGTTACGCCGGCTCCGGTTGGGTTGGGAAGTTGAGAAGAGTTTAGCACAAATGGGTTATCGTTTTGTCACGGGTGACTGGTAGAGCGTGACAATGGTAGAGAGTGCAGAAAAAAAATTTATCCCGTCGTGAATCACACCGCGCCTACCCGCTCGAGTATTTTCTGATTCCTGGTTACGAAGTCTCTCAATGATAGTTCCGCCGAGGTTATGTTAGGAAAAATGGTATCATGAAATTAAAGATTTAGCCGTGCCTGCAAACCGGAACGAAACTCTTTTTAAAAAAATAGAAATTCTACTAGATTTGAGGGTACTGGGAAGTGAATTCACCCAATCTGTCACAAAAACACTGAGTGAGACTACTTAATGTGAACGGAGAAAATTTTTATAATTGACTGCACTTGCTAGTCTTATCTATAACACAAATCAAAGAACATAATTGAGTTGCTTCTATATACTACACCAGTACATCTCATGAAATATCCATCTGACAGTACCAGGAGCCATGAAAAGTAGAAAGTATAGGTTTACATATTGTAAATAGCTTATTACTAGTGCAGATTAAAAATGCTTTCCAACAGCCGTAACAAACGATGAAACTAAACTATCCATGAAAAAAAAGACTCCTAGAAAAATGTCTTTATCTATAGATATTGCATCGCAGATAGGAGATGTAGGTCTCAGATTATTTTGAAGGTTAAAAATCCAATTCTTATAGTTTTGTGTTGACGATGGCCAACTTTTACCATCCAGTAATAATTAAAACATACATATTACGAAATTCACAAACAGCTTCGAATTAATTAGTCCCATTTAAAGCCGAACGGGTCGCCAAATGATTGATTGGAAATGACGCCGAGGATTTTTAAGTGCAAAAACATGGGGAAAAACTCAATTCCTAGAAATGGAATACGCAAAAAAAACGGCATCTGAAAGAAACCGATTTAAACGATAACGGAAAACGACTCAAAAGGACAGATAAGGCTATCTTGGCGAAAATGAGGAAAATGTTTATTCCAGTGTCATTTTCCGACCCATTTACTTCCAGGGTGAACTTGCGAACCCTCTCGAAACACTTGAAAGTATAAACGATAAGCTTTTTATATGATAATACCTCGCTCACGATTTCATATCGATACATGTTTCATTGATGAAAAAGACTTCAAGGAAGGTTAAACTTCTTTAAAATGAATCGCGATAAAAGCCAACCAATGTTCACGAAGATTAACATGTTTTTCGCAAAGAGAGATAATACCTGGGCAAGTTAATATTCTCCTATACTTAAGTGTGACGGAGAAAATTGCAGCATGAACGTACAAATAATAGAAAATCAACGTTTAAAGACATGGCATACAAGAAAAGTTTTACGTCGATATAAATTATAAGTGATCGTACCTATTACCTTAGATTCATTAAATGTAAAATATATTTCCGGATAACTTTTCATTGCAGCCAAAACTGACATAACTTCAAGATAGAACTTCAAGATCAAGGTAGAAGTGGAACAAAGTTTAATTTTTCACATTTTATAATCCGTATTTTAAAGACAGAATTGCGTGGAGAGTACTACTTTCCAATCAATTTTAACTCCCAATTTTCCATTGTATCAAGCATAAATCTGTTGAAATATTCTTCACGACTCCTGAACACTTTTGACTGATGAGCCAATCATAACGAATGCCTTGTACCCCTTTGTTAATTACGTCGAGTAAATCAGGTTAACTAAGAGCAATTACCTAATTGACGACAAACCACTTCCCTCTGGGGTAACTCCAATATCTTCACCGCTCTGATTCGCGATTAGGTATATAATGATGTGTCTTCACTACAGCTGTATAACAATTTCGCTAATTATTTATCATTTCGTGATACTCACAGGACGCGCCATTGTTATTTTCTCCGTCAATATCAGCGAGAGCTCTCTAACTTTATAGGTAGAACCGGAAACTTACCTGAAAAGAGAAAGAAACATATTGAGAACGAGTGGAAAACACAGTAAATTGTTTAAAATGCATAATATTCAGTCGTAAAATTTTCAAATTCAAACATACAAGTTGAGAAAAACCATAAAATTCCCAATAAAGTAAGCATTGGAGAGAAAATCGTTAGTCAGTCCAGAAAAAAAGAAATATGTGACGGGTGGCAAAGGAAACTTCCTACGTGGAGCTCCAATATCCCTCGACTTATTACGTGGGAGAGAACAGTTTAATCTTTGACACCTGCGTCATCCTTGTCAATAGAGAGAGGAGAACTTAAGGAGATAAAAAGCCGGAGTAGTCAGCAAACAAACGTCCACAAAGAAACCAACAAAGTCTTCCGCCTTAATCATCGCCGATAAGGAAAGGACAGGGAAGAAAATGCATCACAAAACACTTGTAGGAATTATAGGTCTCAATTGATTGGTAAGAAAACATCAAAAAACGGATTGATCGATATCATGAGAAAAATCAAGCCACAATCTTCAATCTGAAGATTGGCTGGATAGTTGAGAGAAGATAATACCTGCTCACCTGATACTAATTGTTAACGGCCTAGCGTGTGAGACACACTCTCAGGATAAAGAGGCCTTCTTTGATTTTCCAGACAGTTTTCGTTCACGAGAGACCGTGGACACCTAACACACAAAGGTTGGGCTGTCCGCGGACGTCACCCGGATATGAAAACGAGGCCCTCCGCTTAGCCTTCGCCCAACTTTCTACCAAAAAGCCCGTTCGCTATGAATGCACGAAAAATATAAACAGATGTGACTTCCTGGCGTAGGTGAGTCAAGTCTTGTCTCACAATAATCAAGATCCACTTGCCTACTCTTGATGACGTGTAGGTATTAAGGGACAATAATGTGACGTACAATAATTAACGCAACAGCCAATTTAATACATCATTCGGAATGGAAAATGAAACTAATTCATTACATAATATTATCGTATGCGCACATACCCAATTAGCTCGAGTACAGGACAACATTTTCCAGCATTGCAGCCAGGAAGCCATTGTTTCCAGCAAGCCTTTTGGAAATTAATTTATTCCAACATATATTTCATTGAAGAGACAAACGTGACCAACACAAAACTGAAGGTATTAAATCATGTAAGTACCTCTGAATATGTCTGGAAAGGCGTACGGAGACAACTTCTTATATTCGCCTGGGAAAAGCGAAGTTAATTCTGGAGAGATAAGCAACATCACCTCCTAACGAGTTCAAGTGTTCGACCCTCATCTTTCTAGATTATTAATTCTTTACGTTTGCCGACCATGGGCAGGAAATTTGTCGGTCTTCTTCAGGGCCTGATGATATCGAAAAAAATAAAACTAAAAGTTTCGAGCAGGATGTGGTCAAACGAAAGCGATATTTCCGAAGCTCCATGTTTACTCTCCTCCTATACTCTCGAACAAAACCAGTGAGCCAAAAAATAGAGGCATATCTCTCCCGCGGCGATAAAAAAAAGTTCAAGTTCTACATTGATAAGTACCCCGTGCTCTTTCTAGTCACTTTATCTGTTTTCTCAACGGAGAAATAACCACTTGAGTAACATCTGACACTTAACTCTTTCCACAAAATCTCGTGAAAGGCATCTGCCACTATTTGGACGCTAAAGATACGGAGGGAGGATCTCAAAAAGTATGTTATTCGTTTATCATTTGAGAGGATAAGAGATAAGTTGGCTTCCTATTCCATTTACCTCCAACGGGAATGCAGCCTTTCCATACATATTGGGGGGGAAGAAGTGAGTGACTATGTACATTCCTACCTCTGGAAGAGCAAACCTTCCTCTACTTCCTGCTCGGGGTAACCGAAGGGAATACAAAGGCACAGGAATTCGGCCAATTAGTGTAATCAATTGTACTCGGGAAACAACAGCACGCAGTATGAACTGCTATCAAAATTGACAGGAGACTAACTTATTTGAAGGCAAACTAGCTTGGACTTCACTTTAGTGTGGATGATTTCTTTTGAATTATTATAATTACTATCGATCATAATTTTGTTTGACAGTAACATTTGCCGCGATCCCAGCCACATTTCGCGTGGGGGTTTAGGAATGGGATTACCTAAATCAACAGTGTGATGTCACGTGATACTAAAACACTATGCCTGATTTTCCATATATTTACGTTCTATTGCCATATTTATATCCAAATCATTCGCAGTTAGCCCAAAATATTGAACAAAATACCAAAACCACTGGCAAAGGAAGTAAACAATAGCAATATCATCCATTAGAATAAAATCAGAACAGAAAAACTGGTTTCCAGCTAATTACGGCAACAGTTGGATACGAATTTGATTTCAAGCAAACATTTACCAATAAAATGACCCAGAAGAACACTTGATCATATTGTTTCACCTAACTTCTGCGTGATTCAACAAGATTGATTCAACGGGATTCAACAAGAAACCATCAGTTTACGAAACGGTAACCCAGCCTCACCTCATTACAGTTATCATACATTGATTTCACGCTTTCACAGCAGCTCCTACTTTTCACGAAGGTCGAAAGGTGGTTTTCATCTGGAGTACTGCGAGTAGACCCCAGGGGGTCGCGAAATTCAATGATGGAGAGTTACATAACGTTTTTTTTAGAGTGAGAGAGTATCCCGGAAGTTCAAGTTTAGGAACAAATAAAACTACATAATATAAAAAATGAGTGCATAAATCACTTATACGAAAAAGCCTATTATAGATGTGACTTTTTATTTGGTCGGCATTAGCCTACTCTTGTCGAAAGGCGCCAAGGGGTCCGCAGTTTAGCGTCCCATCCGACGGTGTCGTACTCACTCACAAGTGCTCTCCACAAAGCACCTCAAGTGGGGATCGGGATACCACTGAAAAATATTTGTTGTCTCCAGGATTTGATCCTGCGCATTCTCGGTGGGAAGCCTTTACGTTAGCCTCCGCGCCATCCAGATCCCATGTAATAAAATATACGGAAAGGAAGAGTGCCGGAAGAAAAACTACTACTCTAATTTGGGTGAGCAAATAGTAGAAAAAAGTTCTAATAACATTCCGGTTAACTAAAGCTCAGCGATCGGAAACGCAACTAAAACCCGATCAAACGAGCTGGAGTACTGGAAACATTAAATTTATTAAAATAATTATTGGCATGAAACTTTACGATTATTGCCAGAACATTTTAAGAGTAAAATATTCATTAAAAAACACATTTAAAAAAAAGGACGAAACTAACACACGAACAATAATTCAACCTTTTAACACGTCCCTTCTTTAATCACCTGCCTGATTCACCGTCGAAAAGAAATAGCCGCAAGAAAAAGGAAGCATTCGAATAAAAAAAAACTCTCTCCCCTCGCGTCAGCACAAAAAGTTCTCCCCGTCTAACCCCCCAACTACCACCCTCCCGTCCCCTTCAATCGCCCACCAAAGCTTTCCCTATCCCGCCACGCATTCCACTCTTTACGGCCCGCGCCCATCGCAACACCTCCACATAAATTTCCCCACCCGGGGGGGAGAGAAATGAACTAAGACTCAACCCCACTTATCCGCACCGAGGCTCTCGAGCGAGGAAGAAGCCCACCCCCTTTCCCTAGCTCCCCATCCCACCCAGAATCGCGATGAAAGAAATAAAATGAAAAAAAATAACTTCCCTCCCTCCCCCCCGCCGCACGCACATACAGACACTTCCGCGAGGGAACCTCGCCACCCACGTAACCATTCCCAGCATGTGACCGTCCGTCTGTCTCGTCTTTTTGAGTGTTGTGCACGGGAAGCGTGATAGCAGGCGAGAATGCCTCCTCCTTTACCCACAATCCACCACTTCCTCCCCCTCTTATCCTTCCACCGCCGACACCATCCCCTCACCCCACTCGCTTGGACTACCACCGCCAGCCATATCCTCGAGAGACTTAGCATACAATGGACTGGATGGGTAAGGGGGGGAGGGGTAAGAGGGGAGGAAGGAAGGAGAGGAGGTGTTGGTGGTAGTGGTGGAGGTTGGGGGAAGAAGAAGGTTGAGCTCGTGGTTTCCAAGAGAGCCGAGTGGGCGGGGACGCCGAGGCATAGGAAAGGGTTGTGCGTGTGTGCCGAGTGTGTTTATCGGGTGGGGGATGAGACGTGGGGGGGAGGAAAGAGCGGGAGGAGGGCACTGCTAGGAGGAGGGGAAGGGGACGCTGAGGAGTAATGGCAAAGGGCTTCTCGAGTGCCTCGCACGTACCGGCTCGCCTCCGCGACCGAATGAAGTGTTGAGAGGGATGGGAGGATCCCGAGCGCGGGGGTGAATACGTAATTTCCCACGCAATAACGCAAAGGTACGGGAGAGAGAGAGAGATAGGTCTTCTTTCGAGTCCGGGGCGGAAAACGTGGAAACATGGCGGCGCGAGCGAACGACAATAAACCAATGGTTATGACCCTGGATAAATGAGAGAGTGGGGGAGATTTGTGGAGTGGGGGAGATTTGTGGAGTGGGGGGGTGGGGGGTTGAAGGAGTTGGGAGGTGGTGCTTGGACGTTGAGCCACCGGAGGGACCTGTTTCTACGAGTCCATTTACGACGGTATAATTCACCGGCGTCTCGTCGGGCAAGGAGGAAAGTCTCCTTCTTGTGAGTGAAGTATGAAAATTGGATCGGGCCATCTGCTTACGGTGGATCTGCTTATGCCCTCCATTGAACATTTTTACGTGCATAATATATGTACATATATATGTATCTGCATTTTATGCGTATATATATTAATATACTTTTTTTATAAATGCATATATAATTTAAATCGAGAAAGGAGATAGCGCTAGCGAACAAAAACACTGAGAAACACAAATGAAACTCACATATATTCCGAATTTTGTGACCAAACCACGACGCTCTGAGGTAGGAACTCAGTGTTGAGTTCCTTCTTTATAGCGTATATATATATATATATATATATATATATATATATATATATATATATATATATATATATATCGATGATGCGGAAGTACTCACGAGAGCAATATAACTTTTGGACGGCACAATAGAACACAGAATAAAACAGATTACACGTAAAAGGACACTCACACTGTAGATGATTTAAGCTTTCGGCCTACTCCGAGGCCTTCTTCAGGTCAGTCTGACCTGAAGAAGGCTTCGGAGTAGGCCGAAAGCTTAAATCATCTACAGTGTGAGTGTCCTTTTACGTGTTATCTGTTTTATTCTGTGTTCTATTGTGCCGTCCAAAAGTTATATATATATACACACATATATAATAGGATATGGATGGATAATGGACGGTATGAAGGGAGGAAGGAAGTACACAGACATGAAGAGTATGACATGTTGTAGAGTAGGATGTTGGGTTGTGTTTCGTTAGGAGAAATAAAATATTTATTTGATAGTCGTGAATACTATATAAATATATATAATTATGTATATATATATATATACACACATATAGATGCCGTTGTGCCAATCTCCTCCGGAGGTCGAGTGGTAATTCAATGACGATGTCGTGGCGAAAGGAAGATTGGCCTGAAGCCACCAGTCAAAATAATCGATCAACAGCATCTTTATAAGATAAAAAAATGCGAATAATGGAAGAGATGGATATCTTTTGAGTCAACTTAAGGAAGAATATTTAAAAAAAATAATAACTGGACAATACGAGGCAGTGCCGGTGCGTTTAACACGTAGCAAAAGTAAAGGCGGTTTCACTGAGTGATCCATGATTTTCTTCACCGTCAGCACCCAAAATATTTCAAATCCCCCACTAAAATTACTTTGAAAATATGTTTTACCGTAGAAAATCCAGAATATTCCAATGACGGATGCCAAGTAATTAAATTGATACCGTGCATAAATGTAAACGGCCCCATGAAAATACTCGTATCCGCTATCAACATGCACATATAACGGCCACGTTATGCGAGCAAGGCGAGAAAATTCGGAATTTGTATTATTCCCACTAAAATTGATTTTGCATTTCTATGATGAATGTAGGAATCCACAACATAGTTTAATCGGGCACATTTGAACAAATAGGCGAGAGAATATAAATTTCATTCGAATGAGTTATTATTAGGTAATCTACCGGTTAAGGTAGGTTTTTGGATGGACACAACTATCAAATAAACATTTTGTGACTCCCCACCTAGCAAACTAATCTATATCAGGTCCCTCTTCATCTCGGTGTACTTCTTTCCTCCCATCATCCCGTCCAACATCCCTATCCTGTTCCTACCCTTACCACGCTTGCCCAACATTCTCCCCTCTATTACCCTCTTCAACATTCCACTACCGCTCAATACGCCTTTCATCCATTTTTCCTGCCTCCATAGGATTTCTCTCAACAAACCCCTCTCCTCCCCCACCATATTCGAATGAGTAGAGGAGGAAATTAAAGCCTTTTCCTGAAAGTGAGCTTTCCTGAAAAATTGTGGAAAATATTAATATAACAGGATAAGAAAAACAAGCATGCTTTAACCGCGCCCATATTACGCATTCACATACGTGCCGAATTACGGAAACTTCGAAAGTGGTCACAAAAATTCTTAGCCAAACATGCTATATCCAATTTAAAAACTTTTCCCTCCCGTCGAATACCACGTGAAAATTTAATCCACAAAACAAAAAATAACGCCGAATTGCATCCGATAGTGATTGGGCGCGCTAAGGTTGTGAACGTTCTTGTGGAATGGGAAATTTCATCCCGAAGTAAAAAGGAAATCTAGACAAAAAAAGGAGCACCATCAACCGACTGATACTGGTCGTGGTCGCGAATGCCAAGCTGACCGCAAATATTCGGGCGAAAGAGCAATTACGTCTCGATATAGCAGCATGAAATTCCCTCCTGACATGCCTCGGATGGAGTAAAAACGAACCATCGACACCTTCGGGAAACGAGTTTAGCGCGACCACGCCACCCTCCTGCACCACTCCGGAGACACAAGGATAATTGGATGTGACACCTCTAATCCGTCGGTATTCGGTTTCCTTGACGCGGAGGTGGAATCGGGTTCCAGCCTGCCGATCAAGAGGGAGAGGGAGAGAGGTCCATGAGAGCTACTACGCACAGGATCCTCTGATTCATCGGCCTGAAGCAGTTTGTCCGGACTGGTGAGACCTTCGGGACTGGGACCGGGAGGTAGGGGACACGGCGTGGCTTGTTGGGGGAAATTTGGATCGGAGGTCAAGCACGAACGACCACACGACGGTGGACGTAGGTAGGGACCGGTTGTCTGTACTGATGGAATAGAAACGAAGTTACTTCTACTCATAAGGAGACATAGGAACGAGCCCGGCATCAGTCGCTGAATGCACAGGAATAGCGATTAATTTATTTCCATATACATATAGTATACAGGTATATTTCCACTATCTTGTCTTGATTTTCCCGTAACTTTTCCTTTTCGTAATATTCCACTTTTTATTCATCTTTGGTCACCATCTATCGAATTTGGCTGCAACAATTTCAAATTATTCTAGGAAACATGAGAGAGTGTCCTAAATTCCATTACTTACATATGCCTACCAAAAAACAAAAATGCGAAAATGCGTTGCACCCTAACAAAAAATATGAGACCCACATCGTTGCACTAACGGTTAGTTCAGTATTACGCCGAACCATACACCACAATTACGAATCACACAACCGTTCATAACAAGGCTTGGGAAGGTAGCTAGCTATTACGCATCATTGTGAGCTTTCAAATACGCCGATATGATGTAATATTATGGAATACGAGTATTATTCCTTTATAGACCAGCCGTGGGCATCACATGGATACTTCAAGAAGAGACGACAAGGACAAATTTTTATCTTGCCCACACTACGATCAACTACTTGAGCTGCCAACGGGTGGCGTACGTAGGTGTCCCATTCGGCAACAGAAGAAAACTAGCAGTAACAGTAGCGGGGTGTTCAGTGGAAGGATAGAGCATTAAGACGGACTGATGGAGGGATGTTGTAGGCGTGAGGAGGAATTTAAGCGGGAGGGAAGACTCCGAGACCTCTTATTGCCTATGGTTTCCACCGCCGTAAAAGGGAAATGTGACAGGACGAGAGAGGGAGGACGGTAATTTTGTTCACATTCTCGTCCTTCCGCTTAATGCACCCAATCGAACACGTGCAAATCGCGAAATCGCCGAGAGTGAAATACCAGGGGAGAGGCAAAACTTCATTTGTCGTCGATCCTCCCACGTGCATTCGAAAATAGCTGCTAAACAACACTGTGGGTTTGAAAAAAAAAACCTGGCGAAACAAGATGGGAGTAGCGAGTTTTTACGCTCGGCAGCTGCGTAACCTCAGGCACCCCCTTTATTTTTTATATCAACGACCCACAGTTCCCGAAATAAATTGTCCCTCTTTTATTGCTGACCGTGTTGGGGGAAAATATAATCAGATGAGGCTCTAATTTCGTTCTGATAGGGTATGAAATGGAGAAAATGTTGATGAGAGAGGAGATAATTATTGACAACAGTTTCGCACTACCTAATCCAGGATTGAGTTCTCATCGAAACTGTGGGGCACTCCCGAAATCATTCTCGGCGCGTTTTGCGTGCGTCCGTTTAGACTGTACATGAAAAATTTCTGCACATAAAACAATCGAATTTCCTGAATGAGTGAATCTGATAAAACTATAACCTTAGCGTGCAAGATAATGCCTGCAGTCATGGTTTGCATTCCGTTCATTAAGTGATTAAATTCAAAGGTGATTATGAAGAGAAACTGGAATAGAAATAATTTATGTTATGCACCAAGGAGCAGAGTGATACTTGTACATTCACCACCTAAGACACCCCACTACGGTGTGTGGCAGGGGATGATAGTTCATAGTTTCTATCAGCAGTTGCTTCCTCCCTTATCGAGTTTTTCTTGGCTTGTTCCATTTTAGTATACTCAGATGCCATCAGTTAAGTACCATCAACATTAACTTGTAGTGCACATATCCACGCTGGGTCCTTCTTCAAAGGTCACATACCATGAAGTTTGTATTCATTTAAGGTTATTAGTCATTACCGACTTAAATTCACGCAACAGTCAATTTCAAATAAAACATTCATGGTTTTTCATAACGGACACAAATGCCAACAAATATATCATACATTATCAAAAGGAAAAATCAGTGAAATGCTCTTTTTAGCGAACAAAGTAGTGCGGAAAGGCTGGAGGCTTCGACCTTAAGATCGGTCTGTATCCACTGCATAACTTACCCGACTGCGGTTACCCATATTTATAAGGCAAGGTGAATTGAAGGTCTGTCGGAGATGGAAATGAATGCCCATGTAAAGCCCAAACCAATGGCCCCAGGAAATTATAACGATAAACCGAGCAAGGGAGTAAGAAAGCGTATGGCGTTATTACCACCAGGTGGCCGAGGTCTGGCGACTAGCTTTTCCCGAGCGATGGTGGGCAAAAGGCAGGAAGGTGCAAGCTGCTCGCAAGTCTTTAGGGCATTAAAAAAAAATTTGGAAAAGCAAATATTCTTTTGATGTCGAATTTTTTTAATGCCTTGCCCCCAACCCCCTCGCCGCGTTCCCCCAAATCTAAAAAAAAAAACAGCATTGTTTTAAAAAAATAAACCGTCGATTTACCGCATGAACCTCCACCTTGCCATAAAAGATGAAATGTAAATCAGATGAGTTGCAATAAAGGATTCATAGGAAAAAATGGCCGGGAAACTTGTTTCTTCATTTATTTCGAAAGTTTTTTTTCCCCTGCCCTTCTAGCGACCGCGTACCCATGTGACCACAAAATGGCGTATCATCCCTCATGATACACGAGAAACGACTCGACCGCAGAAACACAGGCGGTTTGGTGGAAAAAAAACGGGAGCGGAGAAACGGAAGGAGGAGAAAAAACATAAGTGGACGAAAAATTGAGGGGGAGAGCTGAATATTTATTTCTAGAAAATGAACATCCCACAGCGACAAGAACTTTCTTACAACGGGTTACAAATTTAATTAAACGGAACAGAAACTATTTTTCGGACGTAGCACATTCCTATTTTAAGTGCCGGGGAAAAAAAAACTAACATAATACTTGGCTCGATTTCTTCATGC
Source organism: Hetaerina titia (assembly GCA_037158775.1). Lineage (NCBI taxonomy): Eukaryota > Metazoa > Arthropoda > Insecta > Odonata > Calopterygidae > Hetaerina > Hetaerina titia. The sequence continues at coordinate 67,208,536 of CM073777.1, read as the reverse complement.
ATCCGAGTCTAAAAACCCCTTAAGGATTGCTAATAGGAACATATGAACTATGAACATTTTTTTAAACACAAATCCGCATGGAGAATTAAAATCAGACGCACATTTATTGTTTGATCAAATCAAATTAGAAATTTGCTCATCTAAGAATCGATTTCTACATTTTTGGCAAATTGAAACATGCTCTCCACGATTTTGGATAGGGAAACTTCTTATGACTGACGCATTTATCGTTTTATTTGGAAAGATCGGATTTTGTCTGAGTGCAGCTTCATAACACAAAAAAATACAAGTTTAATAATTTTACTCATGGATGGACGAGGAGGAAGAGGAAAATGGGCAGCAATTCTATGGAAAATCTATTGGCAAATATTGACACAAATTTGATCGTAATTTGAATATTAAATCAATGTAATGTGTACATTATATTCAAAGAAACACCGATAGCTAAATACCCTTATGATTCATTTATTTTCCTCAATATCTGTCACGTTCTTATTCTGTTGATATTCTGATACCAAGGCGTTGCCGAACGGAAGGAAGCAACGCATTATTAGCCTTCGAGAAAACCAGACAAAATCCGTGTCCCTCCAAGCGGGAAACGGACCTGGATCGAGCAAATACATTTATCTCTTCAAAACATTGACACGGCCGACGAGGGAAGAGAGTAAGTACCTCCATCCTTTATACGCCTTAAAAAGCCCTCCACTTCCGTAAAAGCCGCGGGGCGAAACGTTACTAAACAGCGTTAACAACCAATCATCCCTTGACAATCAGTCGCGATTAAGACCCGACCGTCGGCAATAAAACATTGAATGCGAAAACCTTCGGAAAACGAGCAAGCAGACGGGACAATCGACACTGAATGATGAAACAGAGAGGGGAGGGGGGAGATAGTAGGAAGAGACGGGGGTAGGGCGAGGGGGATGGCGGTGGGGGAAAAAATTGAAAAGCGAGGAACTGGGAGTGCGATACGTGGGGACGGGAATGAGTGGGAGAGCCAGCAAATTGGAATTCAAACGCATATAACAACAGAGGCGCCCACTGCGTGCCCGACGGGCTAACTGCTTCTCGCCATCATCCGCGCCGGGCCTCATCCTCCACTCTTCCACCGACCGCCCATCCCCCCGCCGCCAGCGACTCGCCAGCAGCACCGTCGACGCCCGATTGTTAAAAGCTTGATGTGGAGTGATTGAATGAGCAATGGCGTGCGATGGGCATGTCGACGGAATTCGGTGCGGGAAGGTTGGAGATGGGAAAGTGGGTGGGGGGAGTTGGATAAGGTAGGCGGGGTGAAAGGGCTCCGGAGAGGAGTGAGAGGGATGGGATTGAGGAGGGTGGGGAAAGAAGGGCTGCTTACGCGAAGAGGGTGAGAGTATCAAATGAAATCGCGATAGTAGGCCGCGCTCCCAGCACCTAATTTGCGGTAAGCGGACTATAGAAAGGACTGCACGGTCAACCATACCTACTGCTCAACCCCACACACAAACACACACATTCTCCACACCCCCCGCCCTCATTTGTCGTGCACTGAGCGCTATTCCCTACTCCACGACCCCGCGCTCCCCGTTAAAAACCCTGACGGCGTACACATAGTCACGTCGGAGGGGAGCGGAGGACAGAGTGACCGCGAAAAAAGGTGCGAGTAAGGGTCCTTGACGCTGTGCTAAAAGCACACTATTGGACACGAGGCGGCTTGTAGCCTATTGTGATAAAATTATCTCAGGGACCACGCATGACACTGTAAATTACGAAACAACTTAACCTGGCCGTGCATCAATGCCGCGAAGCTTTCGTCAATCCGCGAGAGCGTGCAAATCGCTATCGCGGCTCAGAGAGAAGTCAATAACAGTTATCACCGGCTTAAAAAGAAATTGAATCCTTATCTTAATATTCATACGAACTTTATTCTCGAGGAGAAGAGATGAGTGAGTGAATATCGCGCGTCGTTGGGTCTGATATTAGTAAATGTACCTTCACCTATCAAACCAGCCTTCGAGGTGAGGTTGTAAATTGTAAATTTGTTCAACGCAACCGATAAAAATTTAGCACTCGTTTGTTTCCTTACTATATGGGAGTGAAAAAAGGAAGGAAAACTTGTCAATATTTCTAGGTCAATGAAATAAATAAACTCGAAATAAAATCTCAAATATCTGCCTTTGATTAAATGTGGTGAGCGTTTAAGAGTATCTCAATGCCAAAATTTAAGAAAAAAAACCTGTTCACTTTCTAGTGAAAAGCATTTTATTTAATTAAATTCGCCCCTAACTTTCAAGTCGAAAAATTAATTAAATTTTTTTAAAAACTCAAATCCAAATAAGTCAAATCGCAACTGTTTCATGAAAGCATCCCTGCGTTTAAATTTAACTTTCATACCACTATTTACAGCAACATCCTTGTCAAAAAAAGCAGAGATAGGTATATTATGTGCTTACGCAGTTCCTTTACCGCAAATTAGCAGTGCATCAAGCGTCTATCCAAATTTTTACCCAAAAACACACAAAGAGGAGGACGTAGTTATTAAATAATTGCCAATCTTCCTTTTGGAGCATCAATCCGATAAATGTACCAAATCGTACCAACGGAAGCGGATACATACATATATATTTGCGTCTATAAATGCATATATACAAATAAACACACATGCATAAACCTTTCAATAAACAAGAGAAGGTCGCGCATGGAAACCTATTTCCCCAATTCGTCTTAAGGCCCTCTATTGTTTCATTCTCAAAGCATACACGTCCCACGCTACGTGAAGCACCAGGCACTATGAATTGGGGGACGGGGGTGGGTAAGTAAAACTCCTGGCAAGGAAGAAGGAGATCTCCCGTAGCCAATTAACGATTTTACTCATAAGCTTACCCACTCCACATAAGGAAAAATAAAAGATTGAACCTGTCGGCCATCTTCCGTCAACTCCACCGTCTTTGTTTCTTATCCCCCCCAAAGTAAAGACGGGCAGAAAAAGAAGAGAAGGATATGCAGGAAGGAAGAGAGGGAAATATAGGAAGGAAGAGAAGCGGAGAGCGCATAATGAAAAGGAAGCAAAGAATAAAAAGCAGAATGAGCGGAGTGGTTGAGATGCGAGGTACGATGGCGCCGCACCTGCGAGTACGGTGGTATGAACATGAGCACACCCGAGTACGCATTAAATTCAAGAAGCGTAACAAATAAGAAAACAAAACAGTCACCAAGTGCGTTCCGCCATGCTCAAGTGTTCGATGAACTACGGACATTCCATATTAAGTCCCCAGTCTTGGAGCGCTAAAGATTCCGTCGGCATAACAATAAGAATTATTTGCCAGTTAACGCTACTACGCTTGGCTAAATACCCACAGATATGCGAGTAGTTTGTCGCCTTCTTCCGCAATGGTTTACCCTAGGAAAATCGTTAAACGATGATAGAACTAAAATAAAACAAGCGTTCAAATGGTAATTAGATCCTCAAGTGGAAAACTGCTTTACTCCGGTTTCGAGGAAAACACTTTTTAATGGATACTAAGTTGAAATTTTCACGAAACACCGGCCTTAAGTAGCAAGCAATCATTTCGCATCACGCATTTCATAGCTAACTTCTTGGCTCACTCAGCAGATATCTAATCTTCAAGCAACGAAAGGTATAATTATTGAAGCTAACATACGGGTGTTCAAAAAAGTAAATCCAATTGAATCATAGAGAGCCATTCCGTCATAATCGAGGGAATATACTTTTTTCCATAAACGGAAAACCCCCTCCGAGTTTTTTTTTTAAAGTCGCGTAAGTTAGGTGGCATATAAATAAAAATATTCACATTTTAATAACGTTCAAACAACACGTACAAGTAATTCAAACATGCCACCGCTGAATGTTGTGTATCACCAGCAAGCAGGGAACATTATAAGCCATCAGGCTACCATTCGTTTATAAAAATACCCGACAAAATTAACCCACGACAATCATGCCAGTTCATTTCCCTCCAACTCTCGCAAAAAAAAGACAAAGACCTCCAAGACTTTCCTAATTAAAACAAAACGCTTAGAAAGCTTTATTGGCGGATTAATTCCGGCAAAAAAAAGGCCCACCATGCACCCGCGCGCGCGCACACACATTTACGCAAACACAAAAAAAAACACAGACTCCGACGGAGGTAAAATGCGGAGATCCAATTCCCCCGCTAATATAACAAAAGAAGATGGCTATGCGAAGAGCGCGGAAATTATTCACTCTTAATAGTCTCCCTTCGTCATCCTGTTCAGCGCGAGGAGGAAGGGAAGGTGGATGGATCGGGGCAGCGGGAGACGTAACCAAGGGAGGTAAAATGTGTGGAGAGGGGAAGAGAACGCTACGAGAATGGACCGGACGGCGAGAGCTGAAAAAGCTTCTCTACCCCACCCCCTCTCCGCTCCCAACTCCTTTTGTTCCACAGATGATCAAAGCCCATTTCATACGCCAGCTCTTAACCCTTTTTCCTTTTATACCCCTTTCTTTCTCCCTCTATCCTTCCCACTCTCCCTCTGTATGTGTGCGGGTGTATATGTGTGTGTGTGTATCTTTTTCTCCTCCTCGCGCTGCCAACCCACAAGCCACGCCTCTACCCGCCCCCTTCCCTGTCCTTTCCCCGTTTCCCGTGCACTCGCTGCTGCTTCCAGCCCGAGACCGCGAGGCAGTAAAAATGGAGCCTGGGGAAAACTGTAAAATACGTACACGCAGGGGCAGACCATAAAGCTGTGGGAGAAGGTCTGGGACTGTGTGGGGGAGGGTGGGGGGGGGTGTGGGTGTGGGAGGGAGGAGTTGAGGGAAGTGGGCGGGGGGGTAATGGCTGGGGAGGGAGGGGAGGATGAGGTGGTGGTGAGCAGAAGGCGGAAAGACGGAGAAAATAGGGTAGGAGCAAAATTACAACAAAAAGGAAATGATGAAATGCTCCCAGGGAAGAGGAAAGAGGAGGAGGGAAGTAGATAATGACCGAATTGGGGTAGCTTCAGATACTAAGGGAAGACCTTCACGTTCACTAAACCCATCCACATCCCTGAAAGCATCGAAATATTAAAAATAAAACAATAATTAAGTTTTTCACCGTACTCTCCTGTGTTCGAATGCACTTAATGATATATTTGTATCTGAACATGAATCCGGAAAAACACATTTTTGCCTTTATCCATGAAATAGTTTCACATTAATAAAGGATCACACGGAACCATTAAGGATAAAACAAATGTGTTTTTGAAATTTAGGTCCATCTCGAGTCATTTGTGCACCGTAATAATTCTTGACGCTTCTCAAGGGAAGAAATGCTCCACCAGAAACGCACAAGTCAAAATAATCATAACATTAAATTGAACACAAATTGAGTAGTTTCAGGGATGATGTGGTGGAATTCGAACATAATAAAGAAAAGATAGTAACAATTTTCCACTAGATAAGTTTAATAGCACGATTGGGTTTCGATCTACTACATCATCTTCAGTTAACAAAATTAATGAAAAGTGTTACCTGAAGATGATGTAATACATCGGTCGAACTATTAAACTTATCCAGTGGAAAATTGTTACTATCATTTCTTTATTAAAATGGACACACAGTTTATATTATTCACTACACAATTTACATCTTGTAAACATTTTAACGATAAAATAAATAGGAAGTCTAAATTGTTATATATCATTTCAACCTGAGGTTACCATATAAAATGTCAGAAAACCAACACACTGAGAACAGCATCATCAATCCACTGAGAAACAGGTGAATACTATTGCATCACAATTGTATTTCAGTAATTCCGGAGAGAAATACACATTTAATCATATTACTGCTATTCTCTAACTAATTTTCGTCACTAGAGGTATTTAAAACTAAAATTCTCGTTGCTCTCGAGTTATAATATTGAGATATTAATAACGCAAATATGCAAGGTGAAAACTTCAAGAGCAGCTCAAAATTCGTCGACTGTACAACAAGGTACATCACGTCCTTTCTCATAGTGATGTTTTGCCAGCCTCGCCCGAAAAGCACACCCTTTGAAGTTTCCATGGTATACCAGACACACCGCTCTTCCAAGCAACGGCTTTATTGTCCTACTTCCAGAAGACCGTAGTGCCTGTTTTTCCCTCCAGACCACCAATCCTCTTTCTTGGTCCGGAGTCGTCAAAATCCCACCATGGCTCTCTTCCCCCCTAATTACGTAAAAGCCTCATCGAGGAGAGGGAGAGACGGGGGAAATACAACAGTGCCCCACGTATTTTTAAACACCCCGAGGGGAAAAATGCGAAATTTCATTTTACATCCATCGGCAAACTTCAACTTAAAATTAGTAACGTCATTTTCTCGGGGTGTTAGAAGGGGATTGGGGATGGGCGGGGGTTGGAAGGAGCGAGAGGAAAAATTGAGGGAAGAGGTGCGAGAGGGAGGGTTTGCGGGGGGGGGGAGGGGGTTGCGAGAAGCGAGACTAGGGAGATGGAGAGCGGGAAGGTCCACCCACCCCCACCCTTAACCGCTTTTGCGAATTAAGGGCCGCGCGCACAGGTGTTCGAACAGGCAGTTACATAAAAACAAAAGACGGGGAGGAAAAGGCAAGGGGGTAAAAAAAATAAAAATTCTAAAAAGAAGGCGGAGAGTGCATTTTTTTCCGGGAAAAATGTGTCTACCTCCTCCACTCCTTTCGGGGATTAAAAGAGCAATAAAACAGGGTTCCGAAACGATGAAGCAATTACGCGTAAAAATTGCAAGCAGCCTTTCAGAGATTACGGGAACCAGGGAGATCTGAAAACGCATGGGAGTTAAAAACGGGTCGGTGTAGGGCAGTTCTTTACGTATTTTTTTTGTCCGTGCCTTGCTTCCGAACTTATTCCTGCATCATCGTGTAAGAACGGGATTTGGTTTGAGCCAGGGGAAGGCAAGCATTGGATTCGCCTTAATGCGGCGTAATCCATACATAAAGGACTTCCTGACGCACTCGTAGCCTGACTGGTAATTATGAGGGGATTACACGAGGTAGATAACAAGTGCCTGATTCCCAGTAATTAAGACCACGCGATAACCTCAAGATGCATATAAATAAATGCCCGAGGTGTAGCAAAAGAGCCAGAGGCGTCCAGGAACTAGTCTTCAGAAAAAAAATTAGAATTGGGGAGGCTTAGGAGAAAGTTGGTTGCCAGATTATAATGCGAAGGCGGAGCATTTAAACCACACTTAATCAATAATCCACGGCTATTTCATTGCCACACTTGTATCAGTAATGATCAATTAAAATGACCCAAAGAAAGCAACTGGAGTTTCATAAATAATGAAAAATATCACACTTATATCATCTGAACACTTTCCCATCCATGAAGGGAGAGCGTGCAGATAAAATTCATTGATGAATTTTCCGAGACGACAATTCAGCAGAAAATCAGACCTTGCGACAGTTAAAAGGCCTTTGAGCAAAATAAAAATTTCAAAAGACTTAATTCACTAAAGAAATACGACCCAGTGAAAGAGTTATTTGTTATTTTGTAAGAGCTATACAGCTCATAAAATTTGGTACTTTTTATGGATTTGGTATCTTGGAATAAATTCGACAAAAGTATATTATCGTACAAAAAAACAGGTACGACTATCAATTGGCAGAAAAGGTTAAAACGACGGCTTTGCACTCCGAGGTGTGCGATAATTACGTGCTCTCAGGATAGGACCTATTTTCATACATAACTGGAACATCCGTACTTATATCTGTGGAACGACTGAATTGTAATTAAAATTAACAGCGAAAACCACTGGAAATGCTGTTTTTAGTTGTAATGCAAGGTTTTTTATTAGATCCGATCATTTTCCCGACCTATTTCGAAAATAATAGCAGGGATAAAATAGCGAATAACTAAACACGCGAAGAATTATTCATGAATTTTGACCGGTGTCCGAAGTACGGAACTTATTTGGATAGAATCTTTACCGTAGGAGTTCGTCACATGTGTCAAAATCTGAGAAAAGAATTAGCGTCCCTGGCGAACCAAAAGTTCATTTTCTGTCCGTTGTTCCAATAACTTAAATTTCTTCTGAAGGCAAAATTGTACTTCCATCAGTCGAATTCTGATAAAAACCACCACTCTACTGCGGAGCAGAGTACGAGTACTCGTACGTGTGATCCTTAGGCGGATGCCGGCCGGTATTGAAGCTGCAAGATCTCGGAGAAAGCTGGAGCACAAAACTTGGAAGGACAAGAGAGCAGGGTGAACAGACGCGATCCTTTTTCCCCCTCGTAGGCAAAAAAAAGAGGTCGGAGGAAGAGCAACTCCAGGGCATAAAAACTTCGTTGAGATTTAGTTGTGAGCTTCAGAAACCGCGGACCACAATGCCCTCCCCCAGGACGTAAAAAAAATAAATATATATATATACATAGCTTCCGAGGCTTTGCTCTCGTTATATATATATACACACATATTATATATATATATACATATATATATATAACGAGAGCAAAGAGAAACCTTTTTCCAAACCACTTCTCCACAATTTCCTCTCCTCTTTTACCTTCCACGCAAGACCTCCAGCTCCACCCCCTACCACAAGCCGTTTCTCACCCCCCTCCCGAACCAACCCACACCCGAAACTCACAACCCTTCCACCTTCCTCAACCCACGCCCGGTGTGCCCGCCACCGCAGTCGGTACAGTGTAAGAGAACGTAAATGCATAACTTGTACGCTGAGCGCATAATATTTTACGCTCCTCCCCGGTTTTTTTCTCCCTCAATTCTCGGGCTTTTTAACCCCGTAACATCCCCTCTCAGCCCCCTCGATCCTCGCCTCAATTGAAACCAAACAGCTCTCTCTCTCTTCCTCGCAACGCTCATCGCCTTACATAATTTGTCTTCTTGTTGTTTGGCGTTTCATCTTTCCCACTTCCCTTTCTCATTTCACGCTCACTCTTTTTGCTCCCCGCCGGCTGTACCTACGCGTAACGTATATATATATAAATATCTATTCGCACCGGCCTGTTATATGCTTGTCGGGGCATTCAACCCGGTCAATTATCCATCTACGCGTGCGAGATATCTGCCACAACCATTCCGAGACACCAATTTTCTACGCCGATATACCGGAGACATACACCTTGCAATACGAATAGAAATGTTTCAAGTCGAATCACATTAAACAAAGACCATATGACCAATACCTTTATCGTGTTTAAACATTTCTGCACGACTAATATCCATATGAAAATGGCTTCTGGCTCAAAATTGAACACCAATCACCTCTAATATCATTTTATATCAAACGCTTATGAATATTTATATTCTTAAATGTTGTGTTGTCATAATTATACGAAAAAAAAACTTCAGTCACTCTAACCGTCGCAGAGCTTATTGCTGTGAACTTAAGGCTTAAACAATTCTCAGTATTTTTTTCGGTTAACTGAATATTTTAATGAAACTTCCGAGGCATTTAACCTTTGTATTACTTCATAAAAAGTCCTAAATACCCACGTCGACCTGATAACAAAAGTGTACAAACATAATCTAATGAATTTACTCAACCTTTCTGATATTACGACCCTTATTCCAAACACTTTTCGCGTAATTTAGAATGCATACAATATTTTAAAAACGTACCTCACATCTTACAGAGCGTCCACGTTGGAATACTTTGAGCCACCCTTGATACGCTTGAAAAATAAACATGTCAACAATATTTTAAATGAGATAAATTCAGTCAAGATTTTCACGCTGAACTACCTCACTTTACACAACCAGCAACGTTTTTCCTCCATTTTCGTTTTCCATTTTTACTACAAACCTTTCCCACTTCTCTCATTCTCCAACACTAACTTATTCTTGAAGCTCCCTCCCCGACTGCTCCCACCATTTCCTTCTTTTTTGACCACCCCACATCTCTCCACCCCTTTCCACCTTACCCACAATCCCACACGTTTTCCCGTGAATAACTAGGGCGCCGCATGATTTCCGGGATACATTATTTTTTTTAAAGGGAGCGGAAATCTCTTTATAAAAGCAAGCTCAAAAATTAAGACCTTAATGTTTAGACACGTTTCCATCCGCTACCACCTTTTTTTTCACCACTCCTTTTCGAAAATTATTTTCTTGCGGAAAGTCGGCTTCCTTTGTTAGCATGACGTCAGCAAAGGAACCTAAGCGTTGGGTGGTGAGGTGGGAGCAGTATTAAATTCGAGTTTCCATTTGTCGCTAGTTTTTCGTCTCGGAATGTTTGCTTCGTTAAGTAACCTCATTTCACGGCCGCTCTTTCACACACAATGGAATCGCTTTGAACTTCGCCTTTTATTTTGGGCGTGCGAATATTTTATTCTGCTCTTAACATCTCACATAGGGATAAATTTATGTCACACACACACACACACACCAATGTTCTCGGAAATAAAAGAGCACTGCCGACAATTTCATTGCCCAACCATGGTCAAAGGTGACTACATCAGCCAAATATGATTCATCATCCCCCTTTGAATGGTTACGAATAATAAACGAAAGCGTGACTCTTAAAAAAAAGCCATATTTATAGCAAAATTAAAAAATAAATAAATTTGCGAAAGCCGACAGTTCAGAATCCCTTATAGATAAACGAGTATGTTCCTCCTAAATCGATACCAATCACGATCGGTTAACAAATCCCAAAAAATACTATCGATAAAAATATATCAACATTATTTAATGCGAGTTAAATAAGTTACTAACATTTATGAGCACCTGTACGCTCACTCAAAGTGTGCATATCATTTTCAAATGATATGCACACTTTGAACAGAGAGTTAGCTTGTTCTTGCAGAAACAAAAATTCCTATGAAAAGTCCTCCGATCCTGATTGATAGTATAAATGGTGGCGAGAAATATTCTAAATAAATTCAGCGGAAATTCCAAAGCCCTTAAGTTTACGAAAGAAGAGCAAAGAAAAGGAAATATGATAAGCCCAAGAAACAAAATATTAATGACCGTATGGGTGTTGCCAACACAGGTGAATCGGCCCTTACGACACTCGAAGACGAGCCAGTAGTTTCTAATCAGAATCCCAGTGACAGAGGAGATACAAAAAAATTCACTTGGGAAAATTATTAAGAATTAAGGAACTTAATGACTAATTAATGACTTCATGACTATTTGAATTTTCAGCTACGCACATACAAACAAAATTCAGAATCGGTTCTTCTTTCTTCTTTTCCTACTTATACATCGGTAACTTTTATTACCTAAAAAGCACGTTGATAACTCTGCAAAAGATCTTTGCCGCAGTGTCTCTACACTGGGTAAAAAACACTGGAACAAAATGTCCGCACCCATTGGCGTAAATCTATTTAAATTAGGCGGAGAGTAAGATAAAATAATCGACCCGAAAAGTATATTTCTCAACGGAAAAAGACAAGACGCAGATAAGAGGAGAAACGAAAACAATACGGCAGTACGATCAACTTTTGAATTAACTCCCTCGTGGGAAACAAATCGCCTCTCGCAACAAATTCAAACCCCTCAACCACCGCCCATGCAGACACATGCATTTCCCATTCCGAGAACAAAACCACACCCGCTTCACTTCGTGATCCCCAGCTCCCGGCGCCACAAGCATAACCAAAATTTTCATCACCCACCCCGATCACTTCAGCTAGCGCCGCAAGTCTCCCCGAAAGCAGAGTCATTCCAGGACGAGGGAATTCCCGAGGCCCTTTCGATTTCTCGCCTCCCAAAACCCCACCCACCCACCCCTTCGCAGCCATCAAAAGGGTTTGCCGCCGCGGGAAAAGGAGGACGGGTTCCCCCCGAAGGGGCCTCTCATCACCTCCCGCCCTCACGGCCTTTCCCCGCATCAACCGCCCTTATGGTTCCGCCTCCCTCGAGAAACACGCACGGATACCAAGCCGCAAAGCCTATAAGCACGGAAACGGGAGGGAAAGAGGATGGAAGGGGCGACCGAGGAAGGAGCGAGAGGAGGTGGCGGAGGAAGACGGGAGAATATTCTATGGTTTACGGCTCAACTTGATGGAACTTCATGATGAACAGTGAATAATACTAAAATTGTGAGTTACACTCACTTTTATTTTAAAAACGACCGGTATCGTCGATAAGTTGACTAGTTGACGAAACCTGCAGTATTTAAATTAAAAAATCAGTGGAACTTACAAAGTTATTATTATTCACTTTTCACGAGAGAATATATTTGGAAGCTAAGGGGTCGACTTTGGGAAATATGGGAGGATGGAGAAATCTGCCAACTGGATCTAAAGGAGGCTGAGGAGTGAAGGAAAACGGGAAGAAAGAAATGAATATTCAAGTTCCGAGGCACGAATCAAGAGGCGTTTTGATGGCCTTAACCCAATGGACCGATATTTCTCGAAAAATTGTACGGAAAGGAAAACCGAACAAATGAGATAAACACGCCAGTCTGTTAAAAGAAACTGATGAATATTTTATGAGTGGCTTAATAAATTGCCCGATCCGGTCGAGGCCTCGTCCTCACCTACTAACTTGTAAGCCGCGAGTTCGATTCCCACCTAGGTCGATTTATCTCCACCTAAACTTTAGGTCTAAGTGATCACCCTTGTTATTTTCATGTTAAAAATCTCAAGTAGAAGGCCAAAAGGACCGTCTCGTATTTGTAATAAACACAGTATTCAACCAGAAGGTCGGTTTGGTAGGTGATGGTAGAGTCCACCCAATCCCGGTAGCCCGGGGGATAAGAGGCGATAGCGAATGTTACTTCGATTAAAAAAAGTACTAACCCCGACGGCGTATGAAATTCACACATCAGGGTATGGGGGGTCAGCTCCTTTTCCTGTGCCGGTTATGGTTTCCCAGGAAGACCTGGTACCCGAAAAATCACATAGTGGAGCTGCAGGTGCCCAGAGTTCCTTGCCCGGGAATCGAACCCGGGCCCTCCGGTCAGTATTCCAACGCTCTACCCCCTGGACCATCACTGTATTTGTTTTTACTCGTACAAATAAATGCCTGAACATAACAGCACGGTCCCATAAAAGGAATCCCGCCGACTCAATATCCGTGAGAAACAAATCACACCCCCGAAAAGTAGTTTGATCTGTAAAATCGGTTCGGCGTCTTCGTGAATGCTGAATTTAAAAAAAGTTACGGGGGTTCTCGGGGGATTTTAGAAATGAAAAAAGAAACTGAAAAATGAAAGAAAAATGAAAACAAACGGCGCTCCAATAATTTCCTTCCCTCTTAAAGGCAGAAACGGCAAAGGCGAGGAGAGGAAGCACCATGACACCAAACGTGAGGAGCAACAAAATCACATCGATATTCTCCTCGTCGCCGAGGGAGCTTACAGACGCCTTCCCCGAACTGACTCCCGTGCAAGGCGAAGACCATTTCGCCTTGGGTGTGAAATTTGATAATCTCTTCCCTAAGGACGGCGGGAGCGTGTGTAACTGAACCCGACATAGAATGGCGGATCAAATGCGTTGTGTCATCGCGTTTCACGAGCAACTCGCATCCGCAATATCACGGCGGACGGACGCCACGACTACATTTAAAAGGGAAATGCGGCGGGTAACACGGCGGCGATGAAGCGAGGACGCGACGGCCGTATGACCAACGGATTATCCGCATCTCACGTGAGCCAACGCCGAGCGCCACACCAAAAAATAGCGCACGTTCCACCCCACGACATTTTCGTCTCCGCAAGGCAAATGAGCTTGCGACGCTTTGCGTGGGAGTCAGTGTAAAGACATTAGCGTTGGCGTTTGTAACGGCGGGGACTGGTTAGCCTCGATGCAGTCACAAAGCGCCCCCACATCTTCCCATTTCATCTTCACGCGCGTGGAGGTTGAATGAATTGACTTCAGATCGTCGACCAAGTCTTAAGACCGTATCAAATAAAACGGGAGAAAAATCTCTCACTTAAATGGTGTGCAAGACATGCGAATGACTCACCAAAGTGTAAAATTAAGGCCCGAGATTGCCCCTACCCATGCTATTAGAGATACACACTCGTATATATTTTTTAATGCAACTTTTTAACATACATCCATAACAATTCAAACCCTGATATTGTTATCATCGTTACTCTAACCCGTAGACTGCAAAAGAAGATGTTTTAAAAAGTTCTTTAAAAACTCGTAAAAATCATCGTGGACTAAAAAAACATTTCACCTCAACATAACTAACGCATACAGCTCTTTCCTATTTCATCCTTCGGCTCTTTTCACGTTCCGTCCAAAAAATGTATCACTCCCCTTCCCCTTTTACCATACCCTACTTCTAAATTATTCATTTTTCAGGATTTCATAATTTTCAAAGTCCCAATGTTTCAATATCTACCATTGCACTTCAGCGTTTTCCAGATGGGCAAGACAAATTGAACTTAAACAAATTGAATCTCCTACCACACAGATACATGTTTCATTATACTTCACCATTACTCTATGTCGCTTTACTGTCTGCATTACAACATCTCTAAAACCTTAACTCAATGGTCATCCTATTCCTCCTAAGTTTTGTTTCTAAGTTTTCTATTTCCTTTTCTATCTCTAGTCAATCTATGGTATTCTATCTCTAGTATCTAGAAGATTTTGGAATCATACAACTCTAACCACCACATTAAAGGCGTCACTAATATTTACTTCTTTACTTGAATGAGTCCCTCTTCCAAATTAACAATCCCCAATAAATATGATTCAAATCAAGATATATATTAAATATAAAATGGGTTACTGTACAACTCTTTATTCAAATCTAAAAATACGGCGAAATTGCAGTTAACCGTTATTTGCGAATTATACAAATGAACCATCAGGTGAGGAAGTGTCTTCTCAGCAAAGATCAAATATGTCTCTCGGCTACAATCAGTCTGCAACTCAGAATTAAAATTTTGGCTAGACGAAGCATATATGACAATTTTAAAAAAAAAGATGATTAGGCAATTAAATTCAACGGGCGCCTTATAATTAGGACACAAGAAACAATTGAGATGAGTACTGGCATGGTAAAAACTCATACGAACATCCATAAAACATTACACTAAGATATGAATTTACGGATAAATACATTAAAAATACATTTTAATGACTGCGTGCACAGCGCACAAAAGAAATTCCGCATTAAAAGGCGTGATATGAAGAAGTTAGAACAATTTACTTCTTAGTGAATTCATATTTTTTCCCGGTAATGCCTATCAGTTTTTTATCTTTCATTAACCGCAATTAAAAGGTCCTTACGCAGGATATTATCTAAGAAGGGATATCCTTCATAAATATCAACTTCCCTGGTGCATCGTATGAAGCGCCTAGCAAATATTTTTCTCCGCTTCCAATCTTTGCAGGACAGTTAATTTTACCACGTACATCCTTGATGAAACAGGAAATGACGCAAAAAAATGTTCTCCAAATATCCCTCGATTATTCCTCTGAACGCAAACCCCACGCACAAAAAGAAATCTTTCCACGAACCCGATCTCTTGCGCCTTATAAACAAGTCTTATCCATTACCAGATGGAGGAACGAACCTGCACGCCAATTTGCACACTAAGAACAGTGCTATTGTTTTCGCACTCCAGGAAAATACTAGTCCCCACACTTCCGCACAGGAAAGCCCCCCGGACTGATGTCTCGTAAATTATAGCAACAAAGAAAATGATCCGCTCATCTCAGCAGTTTCGACAACAATACCTCCATCCCTCGACGGCAGTGAGTAAATCTTGGAATAACAACACTACTCCACACACACTAAGTCAATTCCCTCGAGAGTTCGTTGGCATTCACCCCTGACAAGACGTGGACTGCGAACCCCACTGAGGAATCGGAGATTAATCAAGTCTTTTATATTCCACGGTGGCAACGTCGTGTTGGGCTCGACTACACGTACAGATTAGCCGTTCAAAAAACCCTACAACCTTTTGTGCCTGTTGATAAGGGAATTTAGAATAAAATTATTTTCCAAAGATTCGAGATGTTGATGATGTCGAGATCCTACTTCTCTATCCGACGTATATTTTCATGATGAAAGAAAGTAATACTTTTTTTACTATAGTCTTACTTGTGGAATTCTTGTTCTCTGCAGTCCATCCTTCTTGTGGAACTGTTAGCCGTACAAAACATCCCTTTATTTCCAGGTTTCATTGCATTCCTCATATGTTACAGGCCATGAATACGCTTCTTCTAGAGACCTCAAGTTTTACAGCGGTTAACGTTCCGCAAGTCAAGCGCGGCCGTTTCCCCTTAAAACTTCCGCCACGCACGGAGTACCTCCCACACGGTAACCGTCCCGCCCTTCCTCATAGCCATCTCACACATGTGGGGCTCAGTATAACGACGGAACAAAACCCTAGCACACCAGTGAACGTTTTGAAATTCCCTTAAGTAAGTGGAGGAGGAATTCAGATTAAGTTAAACCAGCCTATAAAACTAAAAAAAAAGACTTGGGTAAGGATATCTTTTGTGTAAGAGCGTCTGTTGTTCAATAGATACGTTTCTTTTTGCTTTCCGGAAGCATGTGAGCCCTCCTCTATCCCTGGAATCTCGATCAACCACACTGTGGCATACCACATAGTGCCACGGAAGGACTAGTCCACCAGAACTAACATCTATGCTCAGAGGTGGGACTCGAACTAGTGGCCTATGGGTTAGCGGGTGGAATTAACCTAGCCAACTAAAAAATTACCCCAATCAAAGGAACATATTAAACTTACACTGAAGCCTCACTGGTTATTGACACATTGCTGACGTCTCAATAATTCTGTGATGAAGGAAGTGAGTATGGGTAGCATAAAATAGGTGCTATCGAGGAAGAGAGGGGGGGGCGGATATCTAGCCACGTAGAGTATGTAAATTGGACGAGCGATTAGGGGCAAGGGGAAAATGGGAAGAAAATCAACAAGCTAGTAATCAACGGTACCATAAAGGAAACCATATTTCGTACAATTGAAAAATCGTCATCGCTAAGAATCGAGTTAAGAGTCAAATGCTCGAGAATCCGCTATACAACGTCAAATCCATCCACCAGTAATTTACATTGAACTAGAAAACGAGAATACTGACCCTCCAACTCACCAATGGTACTTCAGTTGCTAAAAGCAGAAACGGCGGATATAGTTTGTTCAATTTCAAAGATATCTACCGCACGTCAACGTCCATTACATTGGTATAAACTCCCTCAGACCCCAATGTACGCATTCCGGGTAACACACAGTTAACTGGGGCACGAATAGCGTTACATTATTATCACGGCTTTGATAACTCTCTGACCTCATGCCACGTTTCGGTGAGTTTAGCACGCCCATCCAAAAAAATGAAGCTTGACGAATTCATTAACGAGATTCCCCCCAGTGTATATCAATGCAAAAATACGCAACCCGTTTTTTTCCACGGCAAACTTGTAATGATAATAAATCATAATGACGCGGGCCGCTGCCTTCGAGTTACGATGGGTGCTGACGGGTTAATATCCCTCTTTTGTGACGCCACGCTCGACTCCCACCACCTCGCTGTCACGCACGGTCACGCTTGCTCAAAACCCCGGCCCCGTTCGCGCGCTGTGTCACAGCCTACCCCACCCTAAAATGGAGTCACGCCTCGCCTATCATACTACAGCAGATTTCACGGAAATGCTTTCTCTCCGGGAAGTTTTTAGCGTATTTATAACATTAACGATGCAGACGCGATGGTGGATAACGGGTATAAATATCACCCCGCCTCGACGTCACGGATGCTTCGAATCACCAACTCCCCCCTCCCATTGTGTCACGCCCCGTTACGCTCGATCGGAACCCGTGCCTCCACCATTTTGGCGTGACGTCAGTCGCATACGGAGCGTATCTTGGATCACACTCCGCCGGCCAAGCAAGCCTCGTTGACGCGCCGTTACTGGAAGGTGCGTCCTGCGGAGGCACGACGGGCAGATGGGATCGGAGACGGGATTGCAGTGTGCTGGGCGGGGGGGGAGGATTGGTGGGTTCATACAACATACGGTGGCTGGAGAAGACGCGGTGAGTGGGTGGGGAATGAGGAGGCGGAGAAATGTCGGAGGAGGATTGAAAAAAGAGAGGGAGAGGACGAGGGGTGTCTTGTGATCTTCCTAGACCGCAAAAGAATGCTGGAAATGCATGTGGGAGGGGGAGAGAAGGAGGCTAGAAGAGAAAGAGAGGTGGGGGAGAAGAACGCAAACATATGGAGGGAGAAGAGAGGAACGCAGGGAGCTCATAAGTGAAATAGACGACGCATACTCGGCACCAAGCTCCACGGACGAAGTCCACTCCGCCAACCCACGAGGAAAACATAATTCGGACGATCAATAATTCGACTCTACGGTATTTTAAACGTTTGTTGCTCCAATAATAAACGACACAAATCACCGACAAAATATTTAATTAACTACAACAAGTACAAAAGATATGTCCATGCAGATCAACTATTTCTCAAGCAAATACTAAACTTTACACAATTGGATATTGCGTTTATATATATATGAAACTTCCATTGTGGCATTAACTCAGACGAAATTTGTGTATGTAATAGTATTTGCAGCAACGTACTTTTGGCTGACAGTTTCCCCGAGGTAGCTTTCATTGGATTCCAACCGATAAAACTAACAGTGAGATGTTACAAGAGCTAAAAGTAACTCACATTTATTATGCAAAAGGTTTTGAGCTAACGCATCAAAATTGCCAGGAGCAAACCTACATGTGGATACTTATACAAGTTAAAGGCACTAGTAATAAAATATTCTGTAACATTTAATGCTTTTTGTAAGCCTGCATACTCTAATAACAAGGTGCATATTAAAAACATTTTGAGTGAAATTTATGACTGGATGCAAATTACAGAATGAGTGAAAAGGATTTTCGAGAACGTACTTGTATGTGACGTGTATTTGAAAGAACGTAATATTGACAATTTACAAAACATCTTTCCAAGGGATCGTTTACACACTTTAAATGAGTCCCAATAAACACATTTCAATCATAATTTCAGCCATTACTGCCAGCGTCCACCAAATCATAGTCGTTCTTATAATGCATGAAATATTCTAAACCATCACGGTCAGAACCCCAGGGATGGACTGTCACACCAAACTGAATTGCAATTACTTCCCTCATTTTGTAAGGAGTTCTCGGAAATGAGAATAAAGAAAATAACCGTTCTTTTAGTCGGAGGTTAAGGGAACTTAAGTTAAATAACCATAGAGAGAACCTAGATGAGGAGTGCAAGAAACGTTGAGGTGGTGAACTCCCACGGGGGAGGCAAAAGAATAAAGGGAAACAATCGGTCTTAAAAGAAGGAAGCAGGAAGCACTCGTTATGGGGAGGTTAAATTCTGCTCGTTTGCGCGGGGGGAACGGCCTTACGTGGGACGCCGTAAGGGGTTGTGCAAAAGGGGAGAACTTGTGACCCAGTCGCCGGGAGAAAGTTTTCTTTCATTGCTTCGCTATCCCTCACGAGAAAGAGAGAAACGTAAAAAAATGCCAAAAAATAAGTTCCACGAAAAATAGACCATCCTTGCAAATTCCTATTCGATGGGAACATAGGTTGGACAACTGAATAGGCGAAATTATGCTCGAGGGCATGTTAAAAATTTTAATTAAAAAAAAACTGCTATATTCACAAAAAAGTTATAATTTTTTCAATATCTATTGAGAGAAATAAATATGGATACAGATGTAACAATTTCTCACATTTAGCAACACTCTATTAGCAATATTTACTAGGAATATGACTCGCTGGTATACACGAGCCCTCATGCCCTAAATTGGAAAATAATCAATCGCTCATAAATACCTCAAATTTCTATTTGTCGCCTATGGCAAGCTCTCTAACGCCCATCAAATGTTATTCCTATTTTTAAAATATTTAATAGTCAAGAAGGGCTGAGAAAATCAGAGCAATATCGCGGGAAAATAATTTTTCATTCCAACACTTCTGTTGCCTTACGAGAAAGCAAGCAAACAGCAAGGCACGATGATTAAATTGTTTCCGAATATTGCTCAGCTGAATGATGATTAGAATATACACTTGTAAATATAGTAGCCAAGTCGGGTAATACTTCATCGTACTTTATATGAAGGACGCTATGAAAAAATAAACTTCACTAAGTATGAAATGCTTTACATCATGCATAATCATTGCAAATTTAGTCCACTGAGAACAGTTAAATCAATCAAAATACACTCGTAAAATAAACATTTGTAGCATAATTCTAAGAAACTGATTCAGCGTGGTGGTATTTTAAGTTCTACAACAACAAGTAACATGAATAAGACGAAATTTCAGCTCGACTTCGCGGGCCAAGTCTTATTTTCGTAAATAATAATAACACCATAAGGATTTTCCCGGAAGATGATTTGACTCGTTGATGCATAAACGATTTGCAATTCACTGGATTAAGGTAACAGAGCATTAATTAAGAGCGTATGAGAGGAACCAATAATCCAGCTGCAACGAAACCAGAACACGAAATTAAAAATACATCGGAAAAAACACACCCAACACACGATCGCTCTTAATCGGATCTTGGCTGGCATGGAATAATAGGCGCACTCACTCGAGGGTAGTCACTTTCCACTATTTTAGACGTAGGTTGAAAAAGAAGTTCACTCTTCAACGACCTAATCAAACCCGAAGAGCGAAGACTCCAGGACGCACCAGACAACAGTCCATCTCCCGAGCATATTCCCTCGAGACGGGACTCGTTGGAGGCGGCGTTCATGAAATGTCAAAATCAAAAGACGATGGCTGAGATATAGAGGGAGAGTAACGTGAGGGAGCATTGAGCACAGCGTGAAACGATGGACGACAGCGCGAGTGCCTGAGTCCCATATAATGGCCCCGAGGATGCGGGAAGGGGGGAGCAGGGGATGATAAAGGCCCCCCACCATCAGCCTGGCTGTGAGACCAGAGATACGAGGAATGCAAAGCAGGAAAGACGGTAAGGGGGGAGGAGAGGTCGGAGGAGGAGGTGAGCCGAGAACCCTACGTAAGACGGTTGGATGTGCTTATGGTGTCGGGAAGTGAGGGCGTATTGAGGCGTGGGAGGCGGTTAGGAGAGTGGGGGAGACGGGGGGCGCGTGGGGGCACTGGGGTTGGGTGGAGCATTGGAGGCATTATAGGGGGAGGCGCTCTGTTACGACAGGAAGTGTTGTCTGGCTGAAGGCGATACGTCTCACAAGTGTTGGTGCTTTTGGGATGGGGAAGGAGAAGGAGGCGTTTGAGACGAAGGTAGGGTATTCATCAAGAAATCCGCCGCTGAGTGGAATATGTGAGAGAGGATGGATGGAGGAAGAGGAGGGGGGAAAAGAAAATGGGAGAGGGAGATCTCTTGAAGGGCTGATGGGCGTGAGGGGATAGGACGGGTGGAGTACATAATGAAGCTACAGAATGCACAATGTGGAAATGGGATGAAGACAGATGGCAAAGACGAAAGAGGGCTACCGTAAGGGCCGAGACGGCAAACTAATGGCTTATATATTTTGGGAGCAAACAAACCACGACCTCCACCACTCACAATGTGTTACTCCCCTTACAAAAAGAAACGGTTGAGCGAAACTTTCTTTTCTACAACTTCTATGCCATGAAATCAAGGGTGCGTGATTCAAATAATTGGGAAATCATACTATCTACGAGATATCATCAGAGGAAGATTTGTCAAAATCAAACAAATTTTCCAAAAGAGAGTGACCCACATACCGAAACTACCACTTGAAACTTACCGAAAGACTCGAAAATCGCTGAGAAAATCCGAGGTTCAGCTTAATTTATGCATATTTTTTTAAATATTAATTTTTACCATTATACCTTTAATATTTCTTTTAATTTATTTTTCCTCGCCTTTGATCTCCAAAGTCATCGCCTAACACTGGTTTTCTCTTCCACATTTGACACTCAATCAATGGTATAGATTGAAAAAAAAACGATTTTCTCCATTAAAATAAGGACATAAAATTTTTTAGATCATGCAGCAACAACCAACACCCCGAACACATTTCCTTTACACAGAAAATCACGATTTTAACAAAGCGAAAAATTTTAACTTAAATAAGAAGTGGCACCTGCTCGAGCACCGATGGATACCACAGCAGTCCTACCAAGTCGACAAGCACGGCATGTTACTGAAAAAATTAAACAAATCCAATTGAATGCACAGATACATTTATTCGCCCAGAATGGAGAAGCATGGGAGCGAAGGGAAAAGTCTCCTCTCCCGGGTTTCCGGCATCCCTTAAGGACACGCAGACGTCTCACGGTTGATTAATCACCCTATTTCTGCTCTTGTAGGACATGCCGCGATCCAGGATCGAGATAATTAAGATGCGGAGATACGAAAAACACCGGGGGAAGCGCAAGTACACTGGTAAAGAGACAGGGAGCAATGCTAGACAAAACACGAAACCTCCACCCCTCCCAACCCCCGAGCCAATTCCGCATAAGTTTTAACGCAGTTCCCCCCTCCCCACCCATCCTCGCGCCACCTTTGATACATTTCGCAAAAGAAAACCCGAGCCCAAAGCTTGGCTTCACTTCCTACCATACCTCCCTGCGTGGGGCGTAGGAGTCGAGGAAAAGCGGAAAAAAGAAGAACAAAGCGCATGAGGGAGGGGGGGGACAAGAGAGGAGCAAGCGTAGAATGGGGGTTCGGTAAGACGGCAAGAGATGGGGTGCGTGGGGAGGTCGTGGGTGAGCACAAAGGCTTACGGTGGATTCGGAGCACGGCGTGAGGGTGGGCGGGCGGGCGGTCGGAATGGGAAGGAGTCTATGTAGGAGGAAGGAGGGCTGCAGTTTGCAGGGCGGTCGGGGTTTATAATTAATGCAGCCTTCATTGCATTAGGGCACCAACAAAAGGGTAGGATTAACGGAAACGGAGTAGTGAAGGTGGGGAGGTACTTTGGAAGGGTAAACGGGTCATGGGAGGGGAGGGGTGGGGAAGGAAAACATTTCTGTGTGAAGGGAATGGAGAAGGAAGGTGCGAGGAAAGAAATGAAGATGAAAATTTCAGTGAGTTTCGGAAAAAAACTATCAAAACGCCTCGTGAAACTATTAATACACATTGTCAAAATAAAAATATATCTCCAGGACTGGGAAAAGAATTTTTTTTGTAATTTACACACACATACAGAAATAATTTTTTAACGCACCTAATACGCCTTCACAAAATAATAACAAATGTTTAATGAACATTATTTCGTAAAACTAGATAGGATTCCACGATGGACTATCGGGCACAGAAGTTCTCCTAGGTTGGGGAATTCCACGGGATAAAACTCGGCGAAATTTATCCCAATACCGAAAAGTTACATGGCTCACGAAAGCCGTCCCGTTCGTAATTCGTTCGTTTCGAAACGTTTTTGATCGACGTACGCTATTGAAGTTTTTCCAAATATTTCACCAGAACCTTACGGCACACATGAGCGAAATTACTACAAATCGAACGTAAAACTATACGGGAAAACGCACAGGTAATTAATTTACCAGGGGACAGTAGCTGTGAATAAAAATTATCCTTCACTTGAACCGAAGGTAAAGACAATTTATCCACTAGCCTTAAGCAACTCGGTTAAAGATTTAAGCATGATTCACCCCCGGGATCACGATGCATTCGAAAAGCATTTGACGGAATTAATTACGAAGAGGGTTGAAAAACCGGCGATATTAAGGAAGTAGGAAACTAATGGGGGGTAAAAAAGTTTAAAGTGATAATCAGACGCCGCGAGGTAGGCTTGAGATGAAGCTTTGGGAGGGGGTTGAAAGAGGGGGTCGAACCAGAATGCGGGATGGGGGGGAAGACGACGCAAAACAATAGAATTAAGAGAGGCGCGGCGAAGAGGAGGATCCCTCTATACATACAATACCCTCTCTCTCTCCCTTCGCCCCAACGGAGCTGAGGGCGGGAGGGGGATGTTACAACGCATCTCCCTCCCTCCTCCAACATTTTTAACCCTCGAAAGCACTATCCACCGGTCCCTTACCCCGACAACCCTTCACCCTCGTAATAAAAAAATAAAATCCCCCAGGCCGCCCACATGCTCTTCCTCCGTCCCCTCTTGAATTATTCACCAGAGATTCGGAGCGAAGGCAGGGAAGTTACGAGGAGGGATGGAAACTGTGGGGGGAGGGGGAGCGAATCGGAACTGCCAACACAACCCTTTCCTTTAACTTCTTCTTCATCTTAAAGGCTCCCCCTCCACCCCTTCCACTCCTGCCCACGCACAAATTAAATCACGGGACTCGAATATGTTCAACAAACCCCTCTTCGGGAGGGAGAGGTGGAGGGAGGGAAGGGCTCTTAAAGATGCCAGAAAATGATAATTACGAAATGGGGGAAAGAGGGTGGAGGGGGACCGGCGAAGGGATGCAGATGGCGCGGGTGGCACAGGGCCCGAGGGGAGAGAAAATGATTCGGAAAGGGGGGATATGAGAAAGGGCGCTTTGAAGATTTGCAGCGGGCATAAACGAACGCTGCACGTATTCGGAACCTCGACGAAACGACATCTCTCCTTGCTATCTATTGTTCAGTTCGCACGCTATTCCCACCCCCATCCCTCAAATCGAGAAAAACAAACGACCGAACGGGGGGGAAACACCCCGTAGAATGCTCCTTGATGAGAGGAGGGAAAAAAAGTACTGAAAAACCTCTAACGCAGAAGAAAATGGCAAACTTCGCGGAACACCTAGCTCCCCCTCAAATTCTCGGAGAAACCTCCCAAAGCGCTCGGGCTTGCGCTTTACTTTTGTATGAGTTAACGCCAGTGGAAAGTTTCGTCCGAATAAATGGCACATGCAAATTCGTGAAATACAACTAACGACACTGGTCGAAGACAATATTTTTTTACTGTTTAGCATAAATCCGAATACCGCCATGTTCTTCTGGCACCTCACATCCGATCATAAACATAATGTAACACCAAGGGTAATCGCAAACACCTAAACCCTTTTCGAGGGATAATCCAACAAGGATTGAACCCTGTGGCTCAGGAGACGAAGAAGCTACTCTCAGGATCTGCAACAATATCATAGTTTCTTGGAAATATTTTGCAAAATTTGCAAACTGAACCCGAATACGGGTGAAGTAGTCTGGAATTTTTAAACGCACCGAATACATGGTGGCGTGATAGTACAGTGGGTAGAGTGCTGAGCCACTAACAGGAAGCCCAGGATTTGACACTGGGAGACACGTCCGCTTTGTCTCAAGCTGAAATTTTTCGGGCACCACATCTTCCGTTGATAGGCGAACAAAACATTAACCAAAACCAACTTCGGGTTGACTACTATGACAAGTTATTGATATATAGGATCGTATATTTATATTATAAATATAACATATTTTATATCAGTCAATACAGACGAAAAAGTACCGCGATATGGGGGTCGACCAATTCGTTTCAGCCATAAGAATTTTGATTAAGTTATCACATTAAATTTTGCCGTATATCAGCTCACCAGTAGAGATTGAAGAAAAACACATTACCTAACTCTAACAGATACTCTTCCAAATGATTTCGAAACGTCGCACCCGAGCGAATGATAAAGGATTGGCGTAATTTATGCAAAAAATATATTAGAACCCTTAACTAACTGGGACTGAGAGCGACAGACATGGTCGCAGGGCGCAAGGTATTCATTCCCTAAACCCGTATCACTGTGAAGGACGACTGAAATGGAGGATGAAAGAGATTTTCCCGGGCGATTTATTGTTATTAAAATGTCTAAATAAGCACTTTAAACTAAATTTTAAACGGAATATGCACGGCGGAATTCCAGAGCGTTCAAGAGGAGTCGTTGGCCAATGAATCAAAATTCAATCACGTCCCGGAGAAATCCGAACGCGGTCCCTTTTTACCGGGAGAAAATTATTCAGGTAAATCGCGGAATGCAGACGGGAGCTTTCGGGAGAAAACATTTAAATACAAAAAAATCACGAAAATCCATCCTCTCGCTTATGGAAATAAATTGACGAGCGAGCACGGACGGGAGGAGAAAAAAAATGGAAGGCTCCCACAAACGCGATCGCAGCAAAAACACACACACCAGCAGACGCCCCAATAAATTCCTACAACTCTCCCTATAAATATCGAATGAACATGGATATTACGATTGCTTCTCTCGTAGAAAGATTAAATTCCTATCGCCGGCAGATGCAAATAAAATCGACACCCCCCTCCCTCCACCAAAAAAGCTTCCACTCACCGCCGCGGCATGAGATAAAAAAAACACTGGATGGAAGTGGGGGAGAGTGGCAAAAAAACGAGAAATTCGGCCGATAAAAACTCCCCCCCATCTTCCCCCACGTTCACGTCCACCGTCGACATTTCAAACGTGCATGCATATACGCAAAGGCATGGGGATGGGGGGAGGGGCGGAGAGGAGAAGAACGCGTGAGGGAGGAAATGATAGCAAGGGGTGGGGCGCGAATTAAAGGCACGGCTCAAACCAGGATGGAGAGCGAGAGAGAGAGAGACATTCCGATGTCGCTAATTTCCACCCGTATACACACACATTCCATTTCAACCACCCCAACAACATCCCCGCGCCCTTCCCTTTACTTTTAAGTCTATTAAATCCCTGCCTGGGTCCGTGCGCATCGCGGGGGTAAACTGCAAAGAGCAACATACACACGTTTCGCGTGTCAAACTTGAAACTGGGCGAGATCAATGCGTGGCAGAAGAGAGAGAGAGAGAGCGCGGAGAACAGGCGAGGAACGCAAGAGTGGAGCACAGCGTGGAGGGGGGACGGGCACACACGTTCGCCGACCGAGCGAAGAGAGTCGACACGAGGGGGGGTGGGCGGGAAGAGAGAAAGAGGAATACTTTGGGGTCCGCTTATGAGTGGTGCATACACGTGACCGTCTGGACAAATTCAACAAGAATACAAACATTAATTAATTCTGTCCAATGCTGCGTTCTGAAGCGGGGAGTTGCTCCATTCAGCTGAACGGGATTACTCATGACACAAGGTCGTCCATACCGCACGTTTAAGGCATGTTCATATATGAGGTAATTTGCCTCGTTTCCAACTTACAGCGTCTACAAATTTAATTTAAGCGTGAAAAGAATTCAATAAGAGTGAAAAGTAAATACTGAACCATGTTAATCATAAGCAGACCACTAGAAATTTGCAATTTTAATTAAGAGAAATTCCACAATTAACGAACTCACTAATACTCGTGGTATATGAATATTTCCGCTCAAAACCTTTTTTTCCGATTTCAATATAATGATTGATAATTTAGTATTTAAAATGGTAAAAAGGGGACTTTAATACAATATTGGTTCTTTAACGCAATGGACTGACTTAATTCGCCTAATATAGTTCTTGCAATATGGCTCTAACTCCTAGAAAATAAGGGAAAACAAGTACCCGTCAATAAAAGTCAAAGTAGCTACGAAAATTATTAGAGCCATATGAACGTGGGTTGTATTTAACATTGCATAAATAAGGCTTGAAGAATAACTCGGAAGGGCATCCATTATTCGAAATTGCATCAGTGAAATCTAAGTATTAAATTATGTGAGCTTTAAGAGGCCCTAGCTAAATTAATAGGCAAAAAGAAAAGATGCCACGAACGAATGATGAAGAAATCCAATTCCGATTTCTCTGATTTTAATACAACTTCCCAAAAATAACCAAAACATATTTTTTCTCATGTAATTGCCGATGTAAGTCACTGAAAACCTAAGCTTCTCAAACAGAATTACGAATTGATTTACGAACGTGATTCGAAGCGAGAATAATTAACGTGACCGGTACGAATTAAAAAGACCGCAGGACTCATAATCATTGACTTCGAAATTAGCAATAAGGAACGGGATAAATTGAACGCATGGTAAATCCATTGCGAGTTCCCAAATAATAGTATATTCAATATCGAATACACGAAAGTCTAAATCAATTGTAGGAGAAAGCATAAAAAGATGGATGCCCTGTCCTCTTTGACACTTTTCGTGATCGAGAATAGATCGGTTTTATATCTCAGTCAAATTGAAGAATTCCAGTGAAACGAGTGATAATGCCCTCCTACAGAAAAAACCGTAAAGATTAAACAATTTACGACCTCAGCAGACCAAACCGACATAAATAAACGTATGCATACACAATCTGCGTCCGCCGATCATGCGTGTGGATCGGATTTCTGTTCCGACACGCTGGGGGGGGATCTACGCTGAGGTTTGCTGGAGGCGAGGGTGCTATAGTTGAAAAAATTGCTGTGCCATCGGAATAATTGTCTTACATTCACTCTGAATAACATGAAGCGGGAATAGAGGCGGAAATCCACGAGAGGAACAGTGGATAGGGTTAGGAGGGTTGACGGTGTGAAAGAAAGCGACGGAGGCGCACGTGGAGGCTATTTCTGAAAGGCTATAACGGGATAAGATGGTAATATCTGCATTCGGCTGGAATCTTATTTGGGATTTCTCCCAAGTAAATATAAATTTTTAGCTACCTAGGTGGCCCCAGGGGTCTCCTATCGCAAAAAAAATGTGATGTTTCGAAAAACATTTTTCCCTGAGCGATCCCTTACTTCAAATAATTTGAAAAAATACACTAAAATTTTTATACCCAAAAACATTCTGATGTTTTTTTCAGATTTTTTTGATCAAAATTGAGCTCAGGAAAAATAATTGAATTTTTCAAAGAATTTTTAGGTTATGTAAGTAATTTTTGGCAAACTTCTAAATAATTATTTTTCGTGCATTTCTTTCCGTTCTTTCGAATGACGGGGTTAGATTTGCCATTTTTTTCTTTTCCAGGGCATACGGCGAGGGGAAAATGGGGAGAGGATCCGGGTAGGATGGGCAAAGTGGCAGACGGAATACAGCCAACAGGCGGCAAAAATGATATTACGCCCGACGGAGTGCAATGGATGCGGGAAAGGGGGGGAGAGGTGTGGCAGAGAGGGCATTCATCGGCACGCGCGATTACAGCATTATCCCACCCTCGCCCCCAAATTTATCCCATCACGCCGACCCGCTGAAAACCGGGTGGGGGAGATAGCGGACGCGAAAGGGGCTTTAAGGCGCATTCGGATCTGCCCCCGCGGGGATGGGGGCCGGAAGAAGGAGAGTTGAAAAAGGGCGAGGGGTTGGAATAAACGTCGAAAACGGTCGGAGGAAGCGATACCCTCCTCCCCCGCTGAAAAGTCGGCGGGGTGTGATAGAGGGGGGAGAAAGACGTGTGGTTCTGTGGAGGTGTTTTTTTTTATGATGACGCGTGGACTAGGGGGTTGTGGGGCACGGGATTCGGGATTTCGAGCAGACCGGATACCCCACCGAACGTATAAGGGATTCAAGGGAAAATGGTGGAATAGGGAGAGGTGGAGAAAGCCTTCACCAACACGGACAGACGAACCGGTAGGGGCTGGAAACGACGCGAGGGAAGGGGGGGATGTTGGGAGTCGAGCGCGCGTTGGATGGTGGGGACGAGGGGTGGAGGGCATGAGGCGTAGTCGGGACTTTTGAGCGCTGGTTTTGAGGGGTAGGTAGAGGGGTACAGGCGAAATGTCGGCGGAAAGGGAGCAGGAGTGGGGCGGGAGAGAGAGAGGGGAGGGGAGAGGTTAAGAGGGGATTGGAGGGGGCGACGAGGTAAACCACATACGGTGGCGCCTCCACGGTTTTCCGCTAACGGGCGACTCCCTCACGCTCATTAATCCCAGCATTAGGGCTGGAGGATAATGACAAGAGTGTGAGGGGGAGGAGATGGGGGAGTCCGGGAGGGATGGGGAGTTTATGGCGCTGGGGGAGAAGGGAATAGTCGGCGACGGCGCCGGTGAGCAAAACACAGTAGGGGGTGGGGTGGTGGGGGGCAGAGCGGAGAGAATGGATAGAGAGAGAGATTGAGGGAAAGTACGGAGAGGCCAAATCGAAAGAGCGATAATTAACTTAGTTTGGCGGTCGGAACTTTTTAAGATCTCCGCACAACACCGATGGGACCAGACGCGAGTGGGGAGGAACTATTTGCTGCCTCCCTTATGGCCGAAAGATATTGTAAAAAATAAAAAAAAGAAATGCGATTGACACGGAAACGTGGCGGGACGAGCACATTCATAAAATATTTGATGCCAAAAGGAGTGTGTGGAACACAAAGATATAGCCACATGCAAAAAACGCGACTCGATTTTTTTTTCGAATATTCACGTGAAAACACAACCTTCCCGGGTGACACGCATTGTCGATAACGGACGCAAATTCATGCATAACACAATTCATACGTACGGAGTCAAAGCAAAGCCGATTTACCCTATTACTGCGAGCTGGGAAAGTGATCCGAAATAGAAGGTTGAATTTTTCCAACTTTTCAGTACTTATAATGCAACCATTTCAGAGAGTAAAAATCATTCGCCTTGACCGGGATTCAAACCCGGATCCCTCGATATCCGGCCGAGTGCTTTAACCAATTAAGCTACCGAGACGTCCTCTTACACTCTGAAATTTTGGGGGCCTTAAAGGAACAAGATGTTGTGACGAAATACCGTACATACAATGTCACAGGCATTCGTAGTCGTGCGCGACGCGCCACAGTCCACGATGTTAATAAAGCCAATTTCAAACACTTAGGCTGTTCATACCTTAGACAAATTTCAAGAAACTGTAACAGTAACTTTAACGGAGTCACCCGCTATGTGTGCATTATAATGCAACCATTTCAGAGAGTAAAATCCCGGTCAAGGCGAATGATTTTTACTCTCTGAAATGGTTGCATTATAATGCACACATAGCGGGTGACTCCGTTAAAGTTACTGTTACAGTTTCTTGAAATTTCAGTACTTAGTAAACACAAAACGAGAAACGCCTGCATGACATCGACGATGGTAAAAAAATACATTTTTTTGCAAATCAAAGGGAGCAAATTCAAAAGTGTGCAATTTATAGTATCGAGCAACAGGAAACAATTCAATTTATATTCGAAATTCAATTCATTAAATTTCAATTTGTGAAAAAGAAGCATATCTTTTTGACAAAACGAAAAATCAGCGCCCTACGTTTGGCTCTTTTCCTTTAAATACCAATATCATAAACATTCCGATGGCTATGAACGCGTAATTAAATAAATATATGCCGAAAGGAAGACAAATGAAAACTTACAGCTCCCCGCCCCCCTTCTCCGGACGGTTGAATTACCCACGGGTTAAACGGGGTCACATTTAGATGATCACTTAAAAACACCGGGATGCGAGAGGCCCCGGTGACAATTTCCCCTCCCTCTGCCAAACGAAGTGATCCCGCTAATGCGAGCAACATGACGCATGCACCGGCACAAATAACAAAAAAAAGAGCAAACGCGCGATAATGTGTCACGTCGTACACCTCCTGTCCCCCCCTCTCCCCACCTCCCAACCCCGGGTAAACCCCAAAGTTCAAAACCGCGATATTTACAGCGCGGCGCACGCCGACAAAGCATGAGCGGGGCTTGGGCGCCGACGGGAACACAATTCCACACAAGGGACGAGACAGCCAGAGCGCGAGAGCAGAGGCGGAAATTTCACGTTGATCTGCACCTACGGGAGGCAAGCCGGCGGTGGTGGAGGAAGAGGAGGTGGAAGCATTGAGATTGGTGTAGTGATTGGAGGAGGAGAAGTGGCTGTAGGCGTGCACAAATAGGGATCTGGGGTGAGTAACGTCTCGGTTGACGCGGTAGCAGACGAACTACTATACTATGGAGGGAGGAGTGATGCAAATTGAAATGGGGAGACCCAGAGCTGCATGCGAGGTGTAAACCCGTAAACTACTCCGGACTGTATCGGAGGCGTAACAGAGAAGGGGTGGCTCTCGATGAGAGGTGTATAAACAAAAGCACTGAGATACTCTTAAATAATCAACTGAAAATAAATTCAATAATGGAATACTAAGCAATGGCCGCTTACGTCAACTCAGACACTATGCGTCGCAATCAAACGTTCCCATCCTTTTGGCCTGAAGATCGCTTGTACTCCACAAAAACATAATTAAATATTGTAGACATAGCATTACCGAATCAAACCCAATCCGTCTCACCTGAATCATTCGTTGTGAAAACACCCAATCACTATCTGGAAATACTTTTTTGAATTTAAATCGTCCATTACTATGACTAAATAAATGTTATGCTCGCAAATAAGCGTAGTAACCTTTGCCAACGACACACTGAACAGCCATGTACAACAAACTGAAGAAATATACAATCTTCTTGGTACGTTCAATGCGTTCTTACACGAAATAACTATGCTACTATACCACTCATAAAATGAAGAAGAACTTATCAAATCAGGCAAAAGAACAACAATTTAGCGAAAGATAAAAATGATAATATTAATTGGTGCCCCACACGACTGCCTGACATTTACTTACTAGCCTATATTTATGCATTGAGCACTCCTGGATGAATCTACGGAAAGGCAAGCAAACTCCCACGAATGTGCACCGCCTTCACAGCAGCGACTACCTCCTACCACACAGAACGGAAGGGAAATGATGCATGTGCTGAGGGGAAAAGCCGCACCGGCAAACTTTAAATATTCTAGATACTCCAGTCCCGACAGCGAAATGCCCCGATTGATTATTTATTGGCGCTTAAGAACGCGAAATCCCGGGGTGGGGGGAACAAGGGGACGGAGAAATCGGTATTAAAAATAGGGGAAAGAGAAAGAGTCGAAAAGGGCGGGAAACTTGAGTAAAGTCGGTGGAGGAAGCGATACGAGGACGGCGACAGAGGACGGGAAACCAGGGCGAGGGCAGGTAGGTGGTGGTGGCAGCAGGTGGGTGGCGGGACTTTTAGCGAGGCTTATGTTATGCCGGGAGCGTGAGATGGGGGTGGCCGGGCGCGCTGGGTCTGGGGGATGGGGAGAGGAGGAAGGGTTGAGAAGAGGGTATGTGAGTGGGGGTGGGGGGGGGCTGTAACGAGGGCTCCGCGTGTGTTTGTGCTATCGTGCGTGCGTGTGTGTGTCGCCATGAGTGTACTTACGTGTGCCCGAGAGCGGCATCGGCACTCCAAACGTGCAAATGCCACGATTCCACGCGCTGATTTCGTCTATATGTGCTCATCGCCACTCTTGTTTGCCTTAGCGAAGGTTGAGGGGGGGGGGGGGGAGGTTGCCGAGGATTGAACGCGCTCGAGATTAAGGCTCGGCGTGCGGTTGGAGATGGAAACGGGAGATGGCGACGATGAGAATGGACGAGAACGATGGAGAAACGTGGAGAGAAGGAACTAGGAAGGAGGAGAGCAACGGAGAACATTTCGCGCGTGCGAGGGAGGGCAAAATGGGTGACGGACGGGGTCAAGAATAAAAAAAATTACGAGAAATGAATTTCGGTCGCGGACGGGAAAAATAATTCGCGGCTCAACATATTGCTGGTCGCACATGAGCGAACACCCAACGCCGTCCGAGGGCACGGAATTAGAAATGGAGGCGACCAAACTGCAGATTTGTAAAGTGCACAATGGAGCGAACTAAATTCAGTTTTCCACCGAATTTCCACGCAGGCAGAGGCTTCGTATATCTCATTACACCGACTCAAAATCAAAGTTGAGTGATGGGATTCATGAAAGGTATGAGGTCGGTGCGGTTGGGATTCTTTAATAATCCAATGACTGAAACACAATCCCTTAGAGGAGAATTTGAACGAGTTTTATAACAGTATTGCAACACCCGTTTCCAAAAATATGGCGGTCAAAGAATAATTAAGAGGAATTTTTCCTCAAAGTAAACATATTTTCGTTTCCAACGGACAAAGTTACGGCATTTGGTAAAAAATGAGTTTTCTAGAAAAATGAGTCAAATAAGTAACAACTAAAGGAAGTAATTCGATGATTACCAACTGGAACATCCAGAAGAGAAACTCGAGTGAACACTATTATTATAATGCAAACAGTACTATTTCTTTTCGAGCAAATAATATGGTTACCACACATATTTATTCAACATGATTTAGCTCAATAATAACTTTTCATAAACCTATTAGCACAAAAGAGATTAAATGGGTATTCCGCGAATTAATAAACACGAAAATGTACGGAGAAAGGAAATATAGCAATGAAAGCATACTGCCAAAAGTGCACTTCATGAGATGACCGAACAGAGATGACATGATTATGCCCTTCCATCCTCCCCCATCACTTGAAATATTGATCACGCTCCATTATTTTGATTTGCGTGAACCGAGCCTCCACGATCACTAAATTACGTCAACGACGAACAAGCTAATAGTTTAAAAAATTAATTAATTAAAATGAGTACTTTTTCAAAATGACAAACCTTCGAAGCGCGCAAATTTAACACAACAGCAAGTGCAGCTACGAAGTATCACGTTTAATTATTTTAATCTTATTCAAAACATTGGCGTTGCATGGGAATGCAAATTGTGGTGAGCCGGAGTAGGTTGGGGAGGGGGTGGCGATAAGCAGACATGAAATGGAAGAAAGAAAATGGAAATGAAAACAGCTGAAAGAGATAGGATTATTAGCAGAAGCGTCAGCAGCGATTTTGCAGGCGAGAATGAGAGGGAGGGAAGTTCAGTTTGAGAGCCAGATGGGGGATGGGGGTGGCTGGGGTCGGTCTTTCCGGGGGTCGGGGGAGAGGGGCGGGGAGGGAGTTTGCACGGCGAGGGGGCTGCGGAGGCAGGGGAAGGTGAGATGAGGAGGAAGTGGGTGGAGAAATATGAATGATTCGTCCCCGATAATGAAACGTTTACAGTCCGCGGGGCTTCGACTGATACTCCCGGGCACAAGTTCGACTGGTGTGCGTGAACGTGCTCGCGCATGCGTTCCAAACGAAAAAAAAAACAATACGCCTCCGGGGTCGGTTGGGCAAAAAGAAATAAAACCGGGAAAAAAAATAAAACTCGGGCAATAAATCCGATGCTAACAAAAACGGAGAGTCCACCCACAACCACCATCCCCTCTTCCCCATTCCCTTTTCGTTGTACCACTCCAGAGTGAAACGCCAATGGGCTTCCTCGGATAGATATGGAAAGATCAAAATGCGAGGGGATGAGGGAGGAGCAGAAATCGAGCGGGAAGAAGAGCATCATCAGCAGTAATCAATCCAAAGATTAGTACGCGGCAGCTCTGTGGGACGCATTCTTCTCCGCTTGCCTCTTCGTTTCGCCATAACATTTTCTTTCATCCCTTTCGTTATCTGCTGGACGCATACCGACGTTCTTGGCCTTCCTCTCCAGCTCCATGCGCCCATTACTCCCTCGCTTATCGCCCTTAGAGTTAATAAGCTCGTCGCTTTTTCTTCGCAGCTGCCTAAACGAACGTCTTTCTTCGCCGACCTTTCTTAGAAGACTCTTTTCATCGAGGACTCACCTCGTCAAATTAATCTTCGCCATTCTTCCGGACCACCGCCGTTCGGATCCCTTCAATCTTTTCTCTTCTGTTGACTTCATGGTCCATCCCTAATGGCCACAGAATGGCACCATCTATATGTACATGTTCCAAGGCGGGATGAGAATCAAGATTAAAGGGAAGGTTTTTAGGAATGCGACTCGGATCAGCAGAGGGCGCCGGCTGTGCGAAGCGACGGGGTCCAACGGATGGGAGTAAATCGCTCGCCGTTGCGGTTTTAAGGGGAGTGTGGGGTTTTTGCAATGCGATAATGCGGTGCAACGTGGCATTAAATGCGGTGTTGAGCCGGAGGCGTATCGCTTGATGCCTGCTGGGAGATTTCGGGAACGAAACCCCCACTCTCCCCCACCACGCAGCCAGACGGAGGGAAGGGAATTCCCGAGTTCCACTCCGGTGATATTGTATTTCATCACAAAAGCATTACCCTATCAGCGGTTTCCAGTTTAGGGACGAATCAAAACACCGCTTCAGAATTTTCCATCGATCACCAACACGCGTGGCATCGAGGATTGGCATGCCAAACGTGGCAGCTCATACAATTTGGATCGGAAAACACGTAAAGCTGAATCCAAACAAAATTTCACCACGGAGATGTTATGGATACGGGAAAGGCAGAGTTGATCTGAAGCAATGAGAAGGAAATCCCTGCTACCATTATTGGGATTCATATCCCTCGTGTTTACGGAAGGCTGGAAAACTTTACCAAAGTTCCACCACATGCTATAGAAATGTCTCGAGAAATACAATAGGCATAGTAGGTTCCTATGATATATGATGGGTGGTTTCAAACCGAATGCTTAAATTCAACGAAAATTATTAAGAACTGCAAGGGAGCAAATGAAATAAATATTCTTAAGGGGACCGATTAAGTATTTAGTGTGCGGTGTGCATCACTCCACGAAATACTTCATCTTTCATAATTTCTTGAAATCACGAAAATATTACCCAAAAATACCATCGTGATTTAATTATTCATTTTGTGGTAACCGCTGCCGTGACCGTTGATTTCCAATACTGCTTCAAAATTTGTTACATAGTTTTTTTGGATAATATAAACTGTATTGCAGAGTCAACTTGATCCAATCAAAATATTTCGTGAAACGCAATTTACTGGACCATATTCCGTGAAACGCCGCCTCAATTTCCATTTAGTCCATCATCCCAACATTTAAAAAAATACTTCAAACATACAACGTCCTTTCAGGAGTAATTACACGCACCCAACTTGCACCGATTCTTCGAAAATAATCTGCACATTAAAGGTTTCCGAGTCTTAGTTCTCACCCTATGCGCAAATACCGTGATGAGATAGAAATTAAATACAACCAAATGTACGTCTCCCTCAACACAATGGTATAATGGAGATGCAGATCGAAATGGTTGAGCCATGATACAAACGAATCAACTTCCAGATTCACGACCACTCACGTGACCAGGTTTTGTAAAAAAAGGCGAACATAACATAAGCATGGAAATTCGGATACATATTTTGTGAAAAAATTCCACCACAAAAAACGCTCAAGACACAGTAGGGTTCTTGGCAAAACAACAAAATTCTTCAAAAATACAAAATATTGGAGTTCATGAAAGGAGAGCATTATGGAGGATAGGCTCAGTAAAAAAAAATATGGACACAAAACACCGAAAATAAAATAAAAACGCACTTAAATCCCCACACAATGAACGCTAAACACACACAAATTCTATTTCCACAATTCTCCGACACGAAGGGCTCCTTTCGAAAATAATAAAAATGATGATGACTACCATTATAATGTGGTTGCGGAAGGAGTGCAACACCAAGCCGAATTAATGAATAATTTCTCAACCACACTGAATTCCCCCAAAATTTCACCATTTTATGGATAAAAAGAAAATGACTCCAATGTTGCATCTCGCTTTTAATAAATTTGATTCGCCACATGATTTGACCGCATTAATTCACATTCTTTTTCGACACCGTATCACCATCATCATAATAATCATGGATCCCAGGGCTGAAAACTCTGAGGAGGGCGAGAGAGAGAGAGAGGGACGGGGAGGAGAGAGAGAGAGCTGAAGTGGTCGGGTGATGGGTGGAATTAATTACCCCGCCCTCGAAAACACAACGCTTTCGGTCACTTATTCAATTTCTACCCACATTTCCCCTCCGGCGGCCCATTCTGCTGCAGGGGGAGGAATGGAAGGTGGGGAGGGGGAGGGTGGAGAGAGGTAAATAGAGTTGATGGAGTTCGGACGAGGAGGAGGGAGTCGGGGCGCGGAGCGAGTGGGAAAATTTTATTCCTACGACCGCCGATGGTCCCTCGCCGGATAGCTAATGGATTGGACAGCACGCGCCAAACCCCACCCAGCAAAAACGAACGTGATCCGCAGTTGCACGTCCTCGGCGAGCACATTCAAAGACGTACGTCAGTTATCTATCCACTCCCTCGAAGTCAACTTCAGGAACGGCGGGAAAAAATTCAAAGAATATTCTTCCGTTTCGAAATCGGGAGGTGTTTGGTCACCCTACGGATGCAGGTCCGACCGGTCCAAAAGTTACAGGTTCTGGGCACATTATAAAGAAGATTATCTATATTTGCATGATACCCTGCAAGCCACCACAAGGGTGTGTGGCCAGAGGGCGGGATTCCACATAAGGCATACAACATCAAAAAGAGTGTTGCTTATGTGTTGTTTGCCATTAAAAATGCAAAATATTTCAAATAATTGAGGTGATGTCAACTACCATTACGTGAACTAAAGCATCGAAGAGCAAAATACTTTTCCACGCATGCGAGGCGAGCTGCTAGCAACAAGAAGAACAACAAAGGAAAGATGAGGGTAAACAAAGGAACTTTACACTTCCACAATAAAGATTGACTTCCACAATTTCTTAATTGTGGAAGCGTAAATTTTCTTTTTTTTTACCTTCATCATAAAAGAATTTCACAAAGTTTAAACCTGAAACTGTTTCGTTTAACAAAGGAAAGGTTGGGTGCACCTAGAAGGGGAATAAAATGGGAGAAAAACGGAGGAAATGCGAAAGCTACAGAGAAAGGGAAAGCCTGGGAAAAAATAGTACTAAAATGGGAAAGGCTGGATTCCAGTTAAATGTACAATACTATTTTTCAGTAGGCGACAATTGACATTAGCCTATACATCACAATGATAAACATAAAAGCACGGTAACAGGATAATTGAGAAGTATTGATTTGCAATTCGTAAGTTCCCGACATGATTTCAAAACAAAAATTTAGCAACGCAATGACCCACCCAGTAATATCCGGGTCACATACTAAATTTTCATATTTCGACAACGCTTAAAACCACTGCGTTCACTACGCGCTCTTTCTGACCCTGAAATAACCTGCGGTCGGAGATTTTATTCGTAAATAGCTCCATCATCCAACACATTTGATGCGGGTCATCGGAATAAACCAGGTAAACACAATCCTCAGATACATGTCACATAAAATACGTTTGGTCAAAATATTACATGAAAAGAACACTAGTCGCGAGCATTGCAACTCCAATTGCTTTCGACCATCGGGAGAAGTGGATCTATTTTTAACAGAATTTTCGTTAGAACACTCCTATTCTGATGCAATAAAAGATCAAGCCATGTACTCGTAAAAAAAGGGTAAATATAAATTAGTTATCTAATAACGTATATCATGACGATGATTGAAGACAATTAAAACAACAATTCCCTCTTCTGGGACATTAAAATGCCTCGCCTTCTGATAAATGAAATCACATATCGCCTAAGTGAAGGAATAATAGTCTTATCATAGACACTATAAAATGTGCTCGCGTACCTCGGGGGAAACAAGATAATCATTAGTCGTTGAGCTGTGTGTGCTTTATCCTAAACGCCGTTCCTCTGAATATGGTCGCGGTTACCGCCATGATACGTTATTTATCAGGGGAAACGAAAATAATTATACCAACTCACGCAAAAGATTTTAATAGAAACACAATAAAACTGAATGTTAATCCATTCAGAGACCAGCATGTGACAGCAAAAAAAAACGAATGATTTCCGCAGCGCACAATCAGATATGAAAAAAAAGAGCACCGATAGCTACGGATGTCACAAACACGTCTTAACTATAAAGCAAAATAATAATAAAAAATGACGGTAACGAAAGACG
This sequence comes from Hetaerina titia, assembly GCA_037158775.1. Lineage (NCBI taxonomy): Eukaryota > Metazoa > Arthropoda > Insecta > Odonata > Calopterygidae > Hetaerina > Hetaerina titia. The sequence goes on along the minus strand of CM073777.1, from coordinate 67,169,173 downwards.
GCAAATAAAACGTAAAAAATAACCATTCGTCCACACGCGACTCCTCGTAAATGTATATCCTACTGCCCCTTCCCCGCTTCTACCCAACTCACCCACCCTCTCTCCGCGCCGCGCCAAACTAAAACAAATAAAACGACATCGATTTCCGCACCGATGGGCACTCCGCGGCGGCAAAATGGGTCTCAGTGTGTAAGCCAACAAAATCCCGCAAACATTTGCGATAGGTATAAGTGAGGAGATTGCAAAAGGAGTGAGGGATAGAGAGAGAGACAATAAAAATATGGCGCCCGGCGCATGAAGCCATTACATTTCGATGCTAACGCGCGGTGGAGTTAAAAGGGGGGGGAGAGCGGAGGAGAGCGAAACGAGAACGTGCGGAAGAATAAAGAAACGATCAGATTATTGGAGGAGGGGGTGTGGGCGGCAGGATAAAGGGGTGGTGGTGGTGTGGGGGTTGGACGAAGGGGGTGGGGGCGTCAGAGTGGGGAGGACACACGGAGTGGTGGCCATGGAAAGCGGAGATTAACATCAGTTGACCGTTACCACGCCACGGATACAGCAAATGCAAACACACACAAATATCGCGGAAAGGAAACACCCGACGGGCTTTTCCCCGCTCGCGCCCAATCCTCACCTAGCAAACCCATTTATTGGCGTTCGGATCCGGCGAGCGGAGAAACTCTACGCATGACCCCGGCCACCCCAAAAATCCCTCACACCCCCCCTGCACACACTCGGCGGAAAACTCCGCGACATTCCCTCCCCACGTGCACAAACACACTCACAAAATTCGCCCACCCCCCCTCGAAAACCCCCTTCCACTTCAACCCCCTCCATCCAGAACCGGAGGAACGAAAACATCACCACACACCTCCGGTAATCCGAGGGACATATCGATGCCTGGCCTATTCGAACCAAGGACATTATGCGGGCGGGAGTGGGAGGGAACCGCTGGATGTAGAGAACGGGGGGGGAGGAAGGGTAGGGGTCAGCGGTGGACCCCCCCACCATCCTCCGCAACCGGCGAAACCCTCCCACTTCCCTCCTCCGCTCGACCGCACCCAACCCACCCCCCCTTTTAAACCGCAAACCACAATATTCAGCTTTCCTCTCCCTCCCTCCCGCTCGCGGGGGAGTTAGGGGTGAGGATTTGGGCAGGAGGGAGGGAGGGAGGGGGATGGAGTGAGTCGAAATTGGGGAGGTTGAGGAGGAGCGGTGAAGGGGTGAGCGGGAGGAAGGCGGACCGCCACCCCCCCAAAACCGCGAACCGAAACTGCCACGGTCACCCGATGGAACACCACGTCGTGTGCTGGTGTGAGAGAGAGGGATAGAGGAGAGATGCGGAGGGAGGATGGGAAGGAAAAGAGAGAGAGAGGGAGGGAGGGAGAAAGCGGACAGAGGGAAAGAGTGGACGAGGAAGGACGAGGGAGGGATGAGGAAAGGGTGAAAGAGAGAGAGAAATGGGCGAAAAGGGAAGAGTGTTCGACGAGGTTGAAATGCTTTGCGGGCAGGGGACGAAGAAAATAACCGACAAAATGTGCGCACGCCATTCTAAACTGTCATCTTTCATGGGCAACCAAAATTCGTCACTTGACTTTTTGGCAACGAAAGCTATTTCCTAGTTACTTTTGCGGAGAACTAATCGCGTCACTTGGCCTGGGTTCGTATATGCATAGAAACGCCTCAAAATTTTCATTCTAGCCTTAGCAGAGGCAACGAAAATATCACAATCATACTAATCACTTATGCTCATTAAATGAAGAACACAATGTATATTTACACTGTTCTTTATTCTCTTACAAATAGTTTCAACGCTTAGGCGCCATCATCAGGTACCTTGGTAGGTGTACCTGATGATGACGCCTAAACGTTGAAACTAGTTGTACGAGAATAAAGAACAGTGGAAATATGCATTGTGTTCTTCATTTAATGGACAATAATTTCCACAAAGTTGAGCCTGAAACAATTGAATACAATCACTTATCCTTTTAGACGCTAGAATATCAACTACTAAAATGCAGAATGGAAATTAACGCACGTCAGTAAGAAATTTGGAACATGATTATGAGTATTTTATTTCGTACTTGTATCCATCCAAAACCTACCTACCTTAACCGGTAGATAAACTAATAATACATTTTAGCATTTATTATTTTTTTTAGTACCCTGCAAGCCACGCTGGGGTGGGGAAATCTGCGGGCTTCTACCAAATCTTCATTCATATACAATGAATTAATGAATATGACTAATATACTAAATTACTCGTACATAATATATATGAATAACGGTGACTGCAAGAACACAAACTATAGTCTCCCTAAGTGTTAAAACTTTACATTTTCACAATACTGACCAATCGAGAAGGGGGTAGGCATTTCAACTTCATTCCAGAGCATAAAGATTTCAAACATCAGCCTTAATAATATCAAAGTGACCTCATGAAAATGAGGATGTTCAAAGTACATTTAGAAAACTGACAGTAATATGTGATTAAATCAGCCATTAGGTCTCCTAATATTGTACAAGCATAGGATTTTATCACTACCTCGTGAATTTCGGATTTTTCACAATTTTGAAAACTCCCAAGCATTTCCAGCAAAAACATCAAGCAACAAATATGCTTTTATTTCCCCAAACTTCAGAATTCACCACTTTCAAATTCTTAAACCTCACTTGGAACACAACAACACTAAACATCACGCTTCATGCCACTTTGAAAATCTGCAACCAATTTCTCCCTTTATATAACTCTCACGTGACTGGATTCTTGAAATCAGTCAACGACTGCGGTGCCCAGTGTTTCGTGCTATCATGGTATTGGAAGAAAAAAATATTCCGACCGCATCCTCTGTGCATTCCCTTATATATTTATATATATTTATAATATGTATACACACAGAGCACACAACGTCACCACGATTCGAAACCCTTCCCCCCGCCCCGACCACTAAAGCCACCCGCACGCCCTTAAGCAATTCAGTCACCCGACACACATGCCCGTACCGCGATCAGACCGACCTTAACTAACCGCATGCACGCAATCCCACACCGTTGGGTCGTCTACTAAGAACACTGGTGCGACGATAGTTTTGCCCTTCGAGGTGTCAAATCCGCACAAGCCCGACAATGCCAACACTATGTTTCTGGAGCACTACAGAACCACACCGAAAAAAACAACGAAAAGAAATAGATGCAGCCCATTCAAATTCAATAACAGATGTAATAAAGAAACATTAACATGATTCTCGAAGGGAAAGAGAGTTTTCAGGCAATGAAATTACTCGCATGACCGACGGAGGGGGATGTTGATCTGCGTGAACCTGTCATCCGAGAGGGTTTGAACCGAGAGCTGATCAATGGGCAACAATGAGTAGCGGAATGATTGGAATTTAATAGCATTTACAAAGAGGATATGAAAAAAAACCTCGGTCATCAACGCACTGCGCTCTCGGGCGTATAAATGAGGAGCCCTGAACATAAATCCGCCGTGCGCTCGTCCACAAAATGACACCGAGGAGGCACTCACTCTCCGATGATTAAGAAGCGCGCTCAGACGGTGGCGCCTGCTAAAAACAGATGAATATACCGTTAACGGTCGGAACGTTCGAGAGATCCCCACAGCCCACCTCTCGCACGCACGTGAAAGAAAAAGGGTGCTGACATCAGCGTTTGTTTGCCCCGGGCTCGAAAAAGAAAAAAGTAGAATGAACGAATCCTCCTTCCCGGTGGGCGGAACTTCCCCGGGGGCCCCAAGAGCGATCCTTGGAATTCAGTCTTGTGAAAATGTCTTTGTGTGCGACCGGCAGTACATGAATACATTGTTTCCTCGGTCGGGGATTATGGCCGCCGTTTCTGGCGGCCGGTGCATAACACGGTGGGAAAATAAGCACTTAGGAAACAGGTGTTAAACGCTGGGTGCGAAAGACAAGAGACGTCGACGATGACAAGGGGGGGTGCCGTGCGAGTGGGAGAGGCGGGAGTGGAGAATAGGAGGAGAAAAGTATATTCCCGTGATTATGCTGCGGAGGCTGTTCGGGAGTTTGCCGAAGAACGGCGAGTCATCGCGTGTTTAAGTAAATGTTAAGAAAACGTCAAATATATTAAATGTCAATAAAAAAAAATCTAAATATAAATGGGAAAGAGGAACTAGCAGCAACCAGCTGAGTTCATTCTTATTAATTTTACGAAACTTTTTTCTATTCATGCCCAGAATCCAGTTTTTTAATGGATTTAAAGTTTTTGTGTTTTGAATTTATTTTTATTTTCAGTACTTTGCAAGCCACCACCTCTGGAGTGTGTGGCAGGGGGTGAATAATTTTGCCTAAATTTGATCCGAATATTTTTACCTCTACCACGGTCGGAGAGTGTCCTTCTGACTTCTTATCATTCGTAGAAAAAAATGACATCTTAAATTTTATCTGTTCTACACTTAATCTCTCTTATTTGAAACTCACGTCTCGCCAATTAACAAAGATGATCCTGGCACTTGTCGCTTATATTATTTACGTAACTTCACAGCACAGCCAAAGAAAACATGCATGATAAAACAAATATCACAGCACGTACTGCACTCTTTCGAACCCCTAGAAATAATATAATACTGAATAATCAAAGAAGAGAGATAAATGGACTACAAATGCATTTGAACACTTGAGTTGCGAAAGATAATGTCCCTCTTACAAAAATAACGCATTATACGAAATAATTATTATAATAGCAGCAGCCAAAGTGTAATCTTAACATTCTCAAAATTCGTGAAAGTCCACTGATGAATGTTGGCAAGACTAGTACGGTATTTCTCTGATTGATCCAAAATTCTTCCATTAAAATCTAGGCTTAGTTATCTGTAAACATTGTTATGCCTCGATATGATCATTCATTTAACTACCATCTCTGATTTGAAAATAATGAATTAGTGATTTTCATAACATTATGGAAACTTCCATGCCAAGCATTGACGAAAGAAGTTCCAACTCCTTTTTGGCGATGTACTTTTTCATGAATACACGCTGACGTGAACCCAAGCATTACTACCGTAATGACCAGCAGTCAATAAGCTTTTTCCACGGTCTGAGACAGGCGTACAGTCTAACTTCTCAGTTGTAAACTCAGCTGTAAAATGCTCAGGTGTAAACAACTAATCGTAAGACCTCCAAACTCAACGTCTTCCCATCGGAAGTACGTCTTTTAGAACCGGTTCTTTAAGCAAGAACAGAAGCTTAGAAAAGGTAAATGGCTGCTCTTACAATTAGTAAACAATGTGGTGGGAATAAAACAACCGTCGAATGACCTAAATGACATTTGTAAGATGCTATATCAGAATAACTGACACAATACCGCGCACTTCAACGGGCTCCAATTTAAATATGCAACACGCTAAATGAGCGAAAGCCTGGATCCCGGCCAAAAAGTGAATAGCATTTGACAGACCATCAAAATGAAGACCTTTAATTTAGCAAGCAACCCTAAACCTCCCTTCCCGTCTGCTACCGAGCTCGCGAAACAATAATCCTCCTCGTTTGATTTCCGAAAGCCGGAGGAGGATGAGGCAGGTAGGGTGAGGGGGGAGAGGGGATGAAAAAAAATGAACATCTCGCGCGTGCACGTAAGCAAGCCCATGTAGAAACAACAAAAGAACGAAAATCCCCCAGAGTCGTCGATTCTAGCAACGCCGCCATTGTTGCCTGCGAGCTGTGTATCGCGGGTCTCGGGGGAAAAACAACGAATCGCAAGAGTGAACGGGCGAAAATAAAATGGAAGAACTAACAGGGGGAGGAAAAAAGAGTTCGAAAGAGGGGGCAACAAAAAAAACGAGCAACGAAAAAGAATCGCCCGAAGGGTCCGCAACCAAATGGGAACCGTCCGCAAGAGGGAGCAACAGAGGCATCCACGAGCGGCCGCGCAACCACAGTACTGGAGGGAGGAGTGCGGGCGAAGGGGGGCAGTAAACGAGGAGAGTTTGGGTACAAAAGGGCGGTGGGGGTGAGGTTCTGTGTGAGGGCATCATCCCCCCCTTCTGCGCAAAACTATTCCACCCACCACCGCAAGTCCATCCAACCCCACTAAAGCCCCCCTCCATACTCCACCGAAAGCTCACCTTTGCATTCCCACCCACCGCACCCCAACCGAACCCCCTGGAAATCTCGCCGTTTCCACGCGAAAGAGTCCGTCCAACTGAAACAAACGCGTTCCTGGATATTCCACGCTACGGCACAAAAGCCGCCAAACACGCGTACATGTATACACACACACACATATCGCATGTATGAAATTATTTTTATAAATTATATTTTTACACACACGTATATACACATACATATGTACACGCCATTGGGCTTAGTATTGGGTGAGCTACCATCATCTTTCAAACCGACCTTCGGGTTTCATGCGGACTTTATTGTGTGTATGTATATATATATCTATATATATACATACACACAATACACATAATACATGTAATTCTGCTTCACTCTCTTCTCTTCCTATCCCTTTACACGCAAGTTCACACAACCTATCATTTGACGAATGCTTTTCCCTAACAGTTCTAGAATCCCTACCCGATTCAGCCACCAACATAGAGGTGAGAACTCGCGAATCCGCATACATCCTATATTTCCGATCCTTTAAAATTCCCACCCTTAACCGCCATCTTTAATTTCTTTCCCAACAGTCCCTAAACCTTCCGCACCCCCTCCCCTCCCCAGGCACTCTTCCCTCAAAACCTCTCAGCTTGACCTGAAGAAGGCCTCGGATTAGGCCGAAAGCTTAAATCATCTACAGTGTGAGTGTCCTTTTACGTGTTATCTATTTTATTCTGTGTTCTATTGTGCCATCCAAAAGTTATATATATATATATATATATATATATATATATATATGTGTGTGTGTGTGTGTGTGTGTGTATGTATGTAAGTATTATAAACACAGGAATCAACCTGAAGGTCGGTTTAGTAAGTGATGGCAGAGTTCACACAGTATCACCACCCCGGTGCGGCGGCGTGTGAAATTCTTGCATCAGGGTAGGGGGGGCAGTTCCTTTCCCTGTGCCGGTTATGGTTTCCCAGGAAGATCTGGTACCCGAAAAATCACATAGTTTGGGTGGATTTGCAGCTTCCCGGAGGCTTTCCCGGAGGCTTTCCCGGACCCTCCGGTTAGTAGTCCGACGCTCTACTCTTGGACTACAGCAAGCCATATATGTACGAGAAGATGGTATAAGACGAAGTAGATCGTATAAGAGAAGAATTGGCTTAGGCAAAAAGCTTTCAGAAGGAGGAGAGAAATTGTATGTGGTTTTTATGAGAGGCGACCGACAGCTAAGGTAATTTGCGTCATTAGGGATGGATGGAAAAGGAAGGGTGGTGAGAAACCCAGCATCGGATTAGCCTACTCTTGTCGAAAGGCGCCAAAAGCTTTCCACGAAGTACCTCAAGTAGGTATCGGGATACCACTAAAAATATTTGTTGCCTCCAGGATTTTGACCGGGGCCCTCTCGGTGGAAACCTGTACGTTAGCCATCGAACGATCCCGATCCCCTTGATATGGAGCATGGAAACATGGTCATTGAGGTAGGAAGATAAACGTAGATTGGAAGCTTTTGAAACGTTGGTGCGGAGAAGGATGGAGAAACCTAAGTGGACAGAAAGACAAACAAATGAGGAGGTACTAGGTATGGTGGGCAAGGAGAGGGGATTGTTGGGAATTATCACAAGTGAATAGAAAGGCAAACAAATGAGGAGGTACTTGGTACGAGTATGTTGGGCGAGGATATGGGGATTGTTCGGAGAAAACCGAAGGAGGCAGGAAAAATGGATAAAAAGCACAATCGGCAGTGGCATGTTGAAGACTGTGATAGAGGGGAGAATGTTAGGAAAACGAGGAAGAGGTAGGAATAGGATAGGGATGTTGAATGGAATGAAGGAAGGAATTATACGGAGATGAAAATGGATTATTATGTTTGGTTGCGTTTTGCTAGGAGAAACAAGATTTTTTTTGTTGCTCTGTCCATCCAAAAACTACTTCAACTGGTATATTACCTTTAATAATTTTTATTTATTAGGTAATATACCGGTTAAGGTAGGTTTTCGGATGGACACAACTATCAAATAACCATTTTATAACTCCAAACAAAACCCAATCCAGCAACGTAATCTACATAAGGTCCCTCTTCATCTCTGTGTACTTCCTTCCTCCCTTCATCCCGCCCAACATCCCTATCCTGTTCCTGCCCTTTCCTTGCTTGCCTAACATTCTCCCCTCTATTACCTTCTTCAACACTCCACTACCGCTCAATACGCCTTTCATCCATTTTTCCTGCTTCCATAGGATTTCTCTCAACAAACCCCTCTCCTCCCCCACCATCACATTTAATAATATATGATATGTAAATAATATACATATACATTCGAGTACATAAGAAACGAATATATACCAATACGAGGAACAAATACATATACCTACGTATATTTGTCCATCCATATAAATTGCGCTTTAACGCACACGTGCGCAGCCACACAAAGTGCGTACACAGATGACATGCTCAGGGAGCGAACCAACAACATGTCCCTCCCCTTTTCTCGTGACCCAACCCGACTTTCTAGGTAAACCTACGCTTGGAAACAGCAGAGGTACAGACGAACTGAGTAAACGCTTCCTCCCCTCGCCTCCACCCTCCTCCCCTGGCCGCAGGGCGCCCGCGACTTCGCGATATGCAACGCGGCAGCGAATATTTGCGGTCGCCCTTCTCGGATGAGGATCGATACGTGTCCCGAGAAGCGCTTTCCGCTTGTAATTAAATAGACGCTCTTCCACACCCAAACAATAAACACGGCTACTGAAAAAAAATCATCATTTTTTTCATTGGCTCCGCGTAACGACTGTCAAAACTTCCCCCACGAGTCAAATGGGCCGACCGAAATTTTTAGCTCGCTCTAGACTTTCACTGCAAAAGCATCGGGCATAATTAATAGGGATGCTGGTGACATTTTCACCGGGAAAGATGGAAACACTTATTCCGTGAATACCTGCGGTCATTATTACGTAGTTAATATAGTTCTTTCTTCTGAAATACCACACAATATCTACGATTTTAGGTTCAGATGAAAATAAAAACTAATAAACTCCTCAGTAATTGTTTCCAGGTAACGGATGAGCTTGGATAAACCTTGGATGCAAAAATGTATCCCTTAAAAAATTAGTATTCACCAGTAGTAGAATAATTATTATGAGATTATAATAATTCAGGTCAACCCGTCAATTATAATCGCCCAACAGTTTTCGCTTCAGTTCCAAAACACCATCAAGATTTAATGGAGAGGTATTCGAGGGATATTTAATAAAATGTGACGGGGGAAAACTCGAAAATAACCTATATACTGCTAGCGCCAAAAATCTATCCCCTATTTGAGTTCACGTTAGTCCCGTTCATGCCATTAAATCGACAGATCCGTCAAGCGCTATCCGAATTAGACTACTATCAAGTTAAGTTCAAGATCCAATCAGAAGCGATGAGTGGAGACAAAAAAATATACATTAGGTGGAAACGTACACGCGACCAATCATTTGCACACACCGCAGACAACATCACGATCGCAAACCAAACCAGAATTGCTTCAATTGCCTCTCCAGCCCCGCAACAGCCAAACCTTACCCCGCGATCCGATCAAGTCACCTCTAGCAGTGTACTCGAATACTCACGGAAACGATTTTCGTGCTTTGTTCAGACTCGCTAATGGCCAAAATTAATTAATTCATTGATTATTTGCAGAAGTACACATTTCTCCCCCGAGTCAAGCGAACTAAGCATTTCGAAGCACGCGCAATTGCAATATACAGATGACATAAGAAATCAAACTAGATTTAAAAATCACTTAAGCGCATTTCCTACATTAGGAATTGAAATCCAGAAACCATTTCTTGTATTATTTCCTTTAGCTCTCTCACAACAGCAACCTAACACTCCTAAAGTGTCTTATTACAAGTAGATAACCGCGCCCAGATGATCTAAGTAATCACTACTTTAGACTTGACATACGTAATAGTTTCATTTAATTTGACTCCGTCCTCGTCCGAATCTGGCTAATCAATTTTACCTATCTTAAAGCACTCAGGAATTCCTTTCCGACCACAAGCTAGAAATAGTTAATGAAAATCTAGAAATTAATTAAATTAAGCAAAGGTAAATATTTTCATTTATTTTAGTTGACCGTAACAAAATTATGGACGAAATTCAATGAGCAAAAGTTAATTAAAAACCAATGATAACTAAGTAAAAATAGGTTCGTTTTAAATAAATAAAACGCTAAAACCTATTAATTAGTTAATCAATCAATTACCCAACTTCTATGGACATTAATAGAATTTCGTCTGTGGAGGATATGGAATCAACATTACGTTTACATCAGATAAAATTAAATCCGTTTTCAGGGAATTCATTAACTAGATAACTTCTTTGAGGTTCAGTAGACTAATATGATGATGCGTGGATGGAAAAGACAACAGGAACAGTGCTGGAACACAGCTCGTAGAGGCGCCAATATTTGAAGTCGACATTTTCTTGTGCACAAATTCGACATCGATGAAATTCGCATAGGTCGATGAGTTTGCTAGTAATTTTAATAACACTCCTATCTATCTTTGTCGCACCTGAAACCTGCGACCATTTAAATCCCAAATCATCACCGTCCCTCACTCCAAAACCCCGGCCAATCTCACTCTGTTCTGGCCGTATCTCGAAAACGGTCGAAGGACAAATTAATGGCGGCAAACATTGAGCGCAAGAGTTCCATCATCAAACCGCCGGAAAGTGGAATTCAGTGATCATTCCTGTCCTCCGAAAGCCGGCCGGGCGAGCGAGCAAGCGATCCACCACCGTTTGCTCTCTCTAGGAATGAACCTATTCCCCATGCCTCGTTCACACCCGGGCCAGCGATGAACAAATGAAGATGCACGACCTCGGCGGTGGTCAGAGCACGGGCCACTGCCCGAGTCAAGCTGGGAGAAATGATAAACTGGACTGTGCTTGCGATCAATGGCTGAGATCGACTCCGAGGCTTCCATCAAGCAATCAAGGGAGGTTAGAGGTGGGGGAGGGTATGGAAGGAGTATGTGTATCCCGATTCGAAAAACGAAGAAATACGGCCTCCGCTTCAATACCCGACATGATTGAAAAATCAAAGGATCTCACACATGCAGAGCGAGTTACGCATATCAAGACATCGGGAGTTTCGCACCGCTCGACCTCTTTCTCGTATTCAGATCAACGGAGGCCACAAACAGTACCTAGATGGGGAGGCAAGGGAAGGAGCTTCCCCGGGTGTCATTTCACCACAAATCAAACATTCATCGGAAAATCCCCTCTACATCTAGGAACACGTATATTTCACGAAAGTTTTCAGTGACTACACCAAAGAAAAGCACCACTCAAAATGCAAGCAAAGAGGAGTTTATTTTGTTTACGCCATAGATTGTTTTCTCTGGGCGCCCACATTAACCCATCAAAAATGTTTTAAACGCACAAGGTAATGATACTCACAGTATCCCTACCTTGTAAAATCCACCAAGAGATGGAATAATTACCAGAGAGATAAACACAAAATAAAGTACGTGGACATGTTTGTACGGGTAATTACACAACGGTGTCGTCACCGATGCAACACGATGATCTCTTTCTCGTGCCATTAAGAGTTCGACATCGACATATAGTAAATACCCCGCGATACACCAAAAAAGGTTTGTGGCAAGGGGTGCAATAGATAAATAGTCGTCTTTATTATCTTATGACACTATGGACTCTCTTGTATCACCAAACAACTCAGGGTAAGGGTTCAGGTATGAAATCAGAGAGGAAGGGAAAAGGAAAAAGATATTCAGTCAAAAAACTTTTAAATAAAGTGCAAATTTGTATAGATGCAGGAAAAATACTTGAGGAAGTGTTAATTCACCTGAGTTACACAAAAATGTACTCAGAAATACGTTCCTTGTCAGTAGTCATTAGACGAAATTTAATAACAACAAACGCTAAGAAAAACGGATATCTAGCGATTCTCACTCATCATCTCAGGCGTGTAGCATTCACATAACGTATCACAAAGGTTGATTACATTATTAACCATCATCCACTAGAAACTACACACGTATTAGGCTATCTGAACTGGATGAAGCAGAAAAAAGGGAAAGTGCTCCACGCGTGTAATGAACACAAATACACAACCGTCAAGATTTTACTTCCTAGCATCTCCCCTTCCAGCCCAACCCAACCCCCTTTTGGTGGACCAAATACACCACCTTCCAACAAATACCACACACAGGAGCTCATAGCCTCACCGACCCTCAACACATGGGCATCCGGTCGACCACTCGCACAACTCGCCTTCTCTCTCTCTCCCTCCTTCCCTCACCCTGTTCCCCTCCGTGCCCTGCCTATAAACATGCACACGCTACATGGACGTGGAAGTTGATTCGCGTGGCGGTCGCCAGAGGGGGGGCCGAGGCAACCGAAGCGTGTTCGCCCCACGGTCCGCTTTCGTGCGGAATGGGAAGGGGAAGTGGGTGAACAAGAAGACCCCGGCGAAGGGGTAACGAAAATGGATGAGGAGGGCAAGGGGTGAGGGAGGGGGGGAGGTTAAAGAGTGGGGTGCCGTTGCCACCGATGAAGTATGATCGAGTCAAGGGGGTTTCGCCATGATATCGATGCGAATGTGCGAATCGAGTGAAGGTATTTCCACTTTGGCACAATCGACCTGCTGCCCCTTCATTACTTTTCGTAAGCTCAAGTCAAGTTCATGTTTTCGGAAAATTTCGAGAGATCGCAAGGGTAGGTAGATACGTATATCACCATCAGGAATCTCTAGTCTCACATTTTGTTTTTGGTTAACCAATTACCCAAGTTTTAAGAACGATATGGGGCTAGCATGCTTGTAGTCGAAATCCCCCAGGAACCAGTTCAGCACAATAGTATTAACGTACAGGTTAGGGACTGCGCGTTGATATATATACATATATAGAGTTTCAGGTTCCCCCCAGCTACCCACCCCTATTTGCAAAACCCCAAATCCCTTTCCCCTTACCCTTTCCTCCTGGTACTACACCCCCTGCCACACAACATTTTGGTGGCTCGTAGGGTATTTATGTAGATGTAGACGTACCTTTCTTGCCCACGCGGCAACAAATTAGAGGACACCATGCCCGCCATTTATTTGATAGTGAGTTAAGAATACAACCCATGCTCTATCAGAAGATCATGCTTCGACTCGTGATCCGGATTAATTTATATTACAATCATAAACTTTCCCCGTTCTCACCAACCAATTTTTCGTCAAACATGTATGTTTATCCAACTCCTTCTCTTCATTACAATTAAACAGCCTTCTTATAAAAAATATTCTCCTTCAGAGAGTTGGCAGATACTTTTAATTCCCCCCTAACCGATCATATATGAATAACCAATCAATCGCCGTATCGAAACTGGAATTAACATAGGGGGGAGAAGGGGTTTTTAGCTGGGAAGCAAAACACCAGAACGGGCTCTCTGGGAGACCGAAGGGAGTCAAGGGAGGGATTGGTCCAGAGAACCCTTGGATAGGACGAAGGGAAAGATTGGGGTGGGGACCAAATAGGGGGCAAACTGAGTAGAGAGTCGAAAGGGCTGAAGGGGTTCCGGGGGTGAGGTTGGGTGGGTGGGTCAGAGCAGCAGAATGGGGCGGACCTCGCCAAAACCTCTCGCTCTCTCCCGCACCGGCAGGAGGCGGGCGCATGTAAACAGGCAGTGGCGTGTTGGACATGTCACACTACACGAGACCAGCGCCTCTGGGCGAACTTGCGCGGGGGTTTCGGAAGGGGGGCGGGGCGAAAAATTCCAGCGTCGCTCTGGAAACGGAGGTGGTGTGGGCGGGCGAGCTGAATACGGGGGGTGGGAGGAAGGAAGGGAAGTGTGTATTTGCGTGCGTGTGTATGTGTGTGTGGGCTTGGTGGGTGGGGTGACGTGTGGAGGTGCATGTGGGAGTGGGGAGAGAGGTTTGAATTGGAAGCTTTCTCGACCGCACACGGCCGCGGGCTAAATCCACCCCGTCGTCGCACAAACACATTCGCCCTCGGGCGCCAAACACTCCAGAGAGTGGTCCGACATCAATCACTCCCGCCTGCCTCCCTCTCACCGTTTCCCTCCGCCACCATCCCTCCCTCATTCCCTCTCTCTATACCCTGCCCTACACCCCCAACCCCTCCCCCTTTCCCAAACTACGCCCAGCGCTCGCTCGCAAACATCAGAACGCTCGATTCGCCCTGCGCTCAATTATCCACCGTCCTCTCTCTCTATCTCTCCCTCTTTTGCTTCCCTCCCGCGGCTTCATCGCCGGGGATCGAGGCACGGGGACGAGGGATAGAGGCGGGAACGGGTCCGGAGGTCCGTCACTTTTACGGTCCCACCCCCAACCTTCGCGTACCAGTTTATCTTGGCTCATCCGCAATCCATTGCGCCACGCGCGCAATCGAAATATTTAAGGGGAAGGGCAGTGGGAGTTGGGGTATATGTGTGTTTGTGTGTGTGGGTGGCGGCTATGCAAACAATTGCGAGGGACCAACAATGGAAACTCCTAATGAATGCCATGTTTTTGGATTCCGATCGATATTTTTTTTTTGTTCCGAAGTCATTTGCGACGTGGTCCCTTGGCAAATTCCCCCATCACAAAAACACCTTTCAAAGCGAAATAAAAACGACCCAAGTCAAAATGGAGTTTAAATTATCTAGCGCAGACCCGTATCGTCGCATTCTAGGGTCAAATTTCAAAGATTTATCATGCGGGTAGTGTCTGTGCAATAAATGACGCACGAAATGAATGAGGTGAAAATAAATCGACAATTCTTAAGGTGGCGAAGAACGTCGCTCATACGAAAAAAAATCGTGGATGCACCTGCGAATGAGCCTCGAACTCACCCACTGGTTCCGACCATTGATATACATTCGAGAGTTGGACTGTGTAAATGTATAAATCACGAACAAAACCTACCCTCCGAAAGCAGTACTAACTAAATAATTCATTCTAAAAATTCAACTTTTTGAATTGAAATACCTCATGATAAGGAACTGCTTCGTGAATGGATTATAAAGTTAATATAACCAAATCTTTTGTGAGTTTTCGTACATTTTTTCAGTTTGAAATTAAGAATGAATTCATTTACGTTCATTGTATTTTTTTATTCCTGAAGTGGAAGGAGTCTTTCATCCACAGGACTGCCAATAAACCTTCGCCAGGCAGATATCCGCGGTTTTACATAGAAAATCATCATAATTTGGACGGAAAGTCCTGAATACGCAAGGAAAGAATATTTTATAACGGGGAGATGATGACAAAAACGATTTTTTTGAAGGAAGGTGAAGCAAGAAAAAAATATATATAAAAACCAGCGGCAAGCTACGCGAACACTTTGCTAAAAGGGCAAAACGTTCGGACCATTGGAATAAAGAAAAACTATTCAAACACTTAACAATGAACGGCATAGCTGTGAGTTTATGAGCGTTTGAAAATTCCCCATTGTTGTCGAATGCCCTCTGCCACTGACCAAGGCTAGCGCACTCACCAGAGTTGCAGCTTAGCCAACCAACCGTCCTTCGGATTTCATGGATGGAAGAACAAGGAATTTTTGCGATGAAACAGCATCCGTTCCAGCATCGAAGTTCCTTCCAGACACATTTAGATTCCTTGGCTTCTACAATTGTGAAGAAATAACCGTAAAATAACCCCTTTTAAGAGTTACTAGTAAGGAGAGACAATGAGTTTCCCCTCGAGTTCCAAAAGCCGCGAGCGGAACAGACTCATAAACTATTTTATGAATTATCACCGCCTTATTTTTATATCTTATGATCTTCAACCGTTCCGCCAAGGAAAAGCAAGCCTTAACCAATTAAATTGACCAGAGAAAGTGACATAAATTCACCAGAGGAAAAATAGGGGCCGAAGTTTTCTCTGGAAGACATTCAACACCAAAAATGATTCCAATCCCCAGTGAATGACCCGAATATTAACCGCTTATATATTTTCTTTAAGTTTCTCCCGATCGGCGTATCTACTGACACTCGGAAAATTAATAAATATACCCTTACAATTTTCAATGGGAATATTAAAAAAAAGGTACCCTCACGGTATACATTAAACTATTTATTCAGGTAGGATGGGAGGTTCCTAAGCTCTCAGCGTACACCAACCCTTGATTGTTTCAATTACATGAAAAAGTATACCCCGTGGGAATGCGCTCCACGAAATTCATTCCCCGCGCCTGTTAACATAATTAACATTAAACCAATTTGAATGCCATAATGTAACGGATTCAATTTTCGCAAAAACAAATCCCCGAATATTGGATAGGAGTACCCAAAAAAAAAGGAAAACTAGATTCCTACACAAAATGGAAATCTGTCCACCGGGGAAAAAATGGAACGGGGAAAAAGGGAATAAGAAATCCCAAAATAAAGCTACAAAAAAATAACGAATAGGGAGACAATTTATTTCGCCACCAACCATCCCCATTTCTGAAGAGCACCTAATAATCCCAGCCTTATAGACACACAAAAAAAACTCGAACGAAACACGGCTCATCGCACCCACAACAATACTCCACACAAGGTAGGATCGATTAGCTACGGAGTGGGAAACGTTATTTTTCAAACGCGACAAAAAAGAAAGTGCACGAATACACACACACCCAGACAGAGGGAGGAGTGCAGGGGTAAAAAAAAGAGGAAATAAACGCGCATGAAATGTCCGTCACGACTCCAAATCCCATTTTTCTCTTCGAGCGAGGGAGGGAGGGAGGGAGAACGAGTGAAGGGTGAGGGGGCGTGGATGTACACTGAAAAAAAACACGAAACAATCGAAGGCCTAAGTACGCATAACGCGGTGTAAAGAGAAAAGCACTGGAGGGGATGGATTAATGCGTTTGTTGGCAGAATGGGTTTATTTCGTGCTGGTCGGGAGAGCCAACCGTGGATGAACGGAGTGAGGGATCATAGAAGAGGGCGGAGGGAGGAGATTTGGAAAGCACAGGGAGGGAGGGATCGGACTCGGGAAGCGGCGTGAGAGGCGCTTGATGGGGTTGTACCGCATGTGAGAGTCGGAACGTGTGTGGGCGAGAGTATGTGCATGGAAGTAGCCTGTGATCGCCGGCGCAGTGTGAGAGCGCCTCTGGACGGCGCTGTGGCAAACGATGGCTGTAATAATCCAATTAGGGGGAAGTGTGACCGACCACAAGGGGTACACTCGGCTCCGTCCCATTCCTCTCCCCACTCCGGACCCCTTTGCCCTCCCGCCCGCCACCCAACCTCCCGATACACCCTCTTCCCCCGCCATCACCCTCGCCACCCTCACCCTCTCTTCGTCATCGAACATCCCCGCACCATCCCTCTCCAGTGCACCAGACAAAACAGCAGGGGGGGAGAGAAGAGGGGAGATCCCCTTACCCACCCCTAGCACACACGCGACCCCCCCACCCCCTGCTGGCTCGCACACCCCTGCCGCCACCAGCCCCTCCCAACGTCGATACGGAGAGCGAAATGGATATACATACGCACACGTGTGCGGACCGGTGAATATGCATCCGTGTGCGTGAAGGGTTGATGGGGGAGGTGACAAGGGGGTAGATTGGGGTTGGGGGGTGTTGATGGGAGAGGGTGGGGAGGGCAACAGAGTGTGGAGTGGGTGGAGGGACGGTTCAGATGATTTCATGGGAGACACGAGACAAGAGATGATGATCGACATAAGCCAACGGGGCGGAGGTTCGTTCAATGAATAGGACGATTCGCCGCCAGCCGGCGAGTGACTGAGGAGGGATGGGCGCACACTACGGCGTGTGTGAGCGAGAGAGAGAGGGAGGGAGGGGACAGCGTGGGGGAATGGATTTTGCCAAAACACCGTGGGTATATCCAGGGGGCGAACACCTAAACGTTACGCAGCCAACCTTGACAAGCGTGACCATCTACGACTCAGGGAATGGGTGGGTGAAAGCTTCCCCCCCCCCCTGCGACTCGGACCCAACCCTTTGCTCTTTTTTGAGGGCACAAAAATTTCAAATTGAGTCGGCCCGGCCGATGAAAATATGAACGGAAACGAATGCGTGCTCGGCATGGTGCGGGGAGAAAGAAAGTAGATGTGTGAAATTAGATAGAAGAAAATACATAGATATAATAAGAAACAATGCTGTTGAAGACAGATTAAAAGAACAATTTTGCGAAGACGAGGTTGAGAGAGAGAAAAAAGGCGTGCGAATTATCCATTGCATAAAGTGGGGTAGTAAGTTTGAAGGATCTGAAGAGTAATTTTGTGCAACGCCAGGTTTGAATGAAATGAAACGCGGTGCTTAGAATTTTCCCCAAAAACACCACGGATATTCTTGAGGGTTAAAATCGAAAATCTTTCTCCGGCCAGTACAGGACGGATCATCTCCATAAGATCACTAGTTACGTTTCATATGAGATTCTTATACCTTAAAAACGACGAAACCGGCATAGGATCTATAAACAAGTTGATCGACACACGCAAAACACTTATATGGATACGACAGGTTAAAGACAGGAGTAACAGACTGAACGACTAGGGTCAAACAAGGCAAACATATCTAAGTCGAGGGAACGCGTTGAAAAAGGAGGAATAGTTCTCATCAAATGAACATCAGATCACACACCGTGTGATTAATAAAAGAAACCCTTTCAGTAAGGGTTTTGGAATGAAGTTCGAAAGGCACAGGTAAAAGAGGAAGAGCCAATCCGTAAAAAGTTCTTACAGTTTATCGAAGGGCATATTGCATTAAAATATGAACGAAAGGAATACAAGAATGCTAACGGCGAAAAGCGAGAATGAGTCATTCGAACACGATCTTTAAAAGGGGCTATGAATTAATTTAAGGCTTTACCTTTATTGATAACATTTAGAGATATCAGTGGAAAAGTTTCGAATCAATTTTTATAATTTCAACGAAGGATTCCTTTTCGTATACTTACTGACTGCTATAATTTGGTGAACAATTAGATCATTATGAGAATATACATTCACTACAAATAAGAAAACGTTTTAAATGAATATTTCCTCTAAGATAGCATATTAAGTGCGCATATTTTGATATTCATAGCAAAAAATGACGACGATTCAACGATTGACAGCGGACTCAACGACGGATAGAACTCCATCCGTTAGTGGGGAATTTTTGGAATGCATTCCTCACCATTTTAATAGTACCCAGGAGAGCAAAGGAGAGGCTCAAACCCTCCACTTATCGAACCACTGATTGAATAATGAAGGGACGACTTTAGGCGAACAAACTGATCGATGAATTAGCAACAGGGATGCTTTGAGATTAAAGAAAAAGTGAAAAAGCTCCTCTGATATGTGTGCAATGTATCACCCAAGGTAGTTGTGTGCAGAGAGCCTAAGTAAACTAAAAGCTTTCGGGTTCGCCAGATGAAATGACACGACTGGGGGGAGGTTAACAGTAAGGAGAGGAGACATCCCCCCCTTAAGCCCCCTCCCCAAATTTTCCCCACCCCATAGGTCTGGAGGCGGAAGGGACGACTATCGTCGGTGGCGGTTTTTGGAGACGTGGAAAAGGAAGCACCATTGTATGAATTGTAATGATTTTGGCGGCCCACTTTTCATGGGAGGGGAGGAATAAACATACCCCTGGCATAACGTACCCCAGGGGTTCGAGGGAGAGTGGTATAACGAAACGGGCTGTGAATGGGGAAGGGAAAGGGAGGGGTGGGTACGCCGGGGGATAAAGGCGAAGGGGACTTAGCGGCGAGGTCAAGGGGGGAAAGGGGGTTGAAAACAGCTGCAACGAGGGACACTGCATGGCAGTTAGGGTGTGATCACAGCCTTGGATTATTATTCGACGCGGGGTTTGGGTGAGGGGGAGAGAGGGAGAGAGAGGAGGAGAAATGGATTTCTACCCTGTGGATGGGGGAAAAGAAGGTCGTGGAAGGGCGGAGAGAGTAAGCGGGCGGATGAGAGTAGATGAATGAGCGTGGTATTGCATGGTTCATGAATAAAAGCTACCGCGCGACACGCTAAGCGGAAAGACACAATGGGTTAACATTTGGCTCCTCGCTTGAATAGTTCCGATTCCCACTTTTGCACGTCAAAATAAGCATCACGGAAAAAGTTGGGACGCAAGTGGCTTCATAGTCGCCTAATGCCATCGTGGAGGGCATATGGTGTTTGGAGAAGGGGGACACACCCTTTTGTTTGACCGCCTTTCCGACATGGCGTGATTCCGAACAATTCTTACGTCGAGTCACGCCTCACCCACGGAAAAAAAAGACGTTTCGACAGAAATATGATGCTGGTGCGCTGAAATTCTAGTGGCCACTGCCAGAGAGTGAAAGGGGAGCGTGTGATGGTCAACTATTTATTCCTCCTTACGCATTAATTGGCTAAATAAAATACTTCTTTAATCGTTACATAAATATGTAACGAGCTCCTCAGCAGAAAACAATTACACGGTGGGGAAAGACGACTGATGGTGAAGGAATACTGAAGCTCCACATATTTAATTCTACAAGATAACACAGGGTGCGGCAACATAACTTCCTTTTTTTTAAATGCGCGCCAAACAGGCTGTAGAGGTCGTAGCTAGGTGAGAAAGGTATCTTTCGACAGCCCGGATTATAAAGTTTTTTCCTCACCCCGATCACTCCATCATTCGTTGGAACAGTAAGGAGTGCGAGTTTGCCGTCAAGGCGTAATTTTCGAACGGATTTTCCATGATTGCAACCCAGCGGGCCTTCCGAAATCGCGTCAATGTAACCCCGCTGGGCCCTGTCTCGGACCGGAAATCAATTGGTACATGGGTCACTACACTCAGACAAACTGCGAGTGCGATAAGACGAAGAACTGGAGTCCCTCTGCCCATCAGATGACCTAAGAACATTTGAGGCAGTCGGAGTTGCCATCTTGCAATCCCCACTTGATTCCGCACGCATACACGCATCAGCCCTTACACTTTCTGATCGTTCAGTGAGGCGAATTCTTCACGATGATCTTCATTACCATCCTTACAAGTTGAGTGGATAAGTCAACAAACAGAACGTGCGCTACTGGGCTCACACCAATCCCAGAGAATTGCATAAAAAGCCTTTTCATTCACCTACAATGTGGTGCACTATTTCCTCAGTAGGTTTGTCCCTGGTAATTTGTAGAAAATTAGGTCAGAGTGACAGTGAATTCAGACCAGTAGGTAAACATGTTGGGAGGAATTTTTTTTCTATAACTTGATGAACTGGCCTTTAGGGACTTTTGGTTCCAACAGAAAGGAGCAACGGCTCACACTTCAAGGGTACCAATGACTATATTGAAGGAATACTTCCCGGAGTGCCTCATATCAAAAAGGGCCGATTTGAAGTGGCCAGCCCGCACCCCCGATTTGACCCCTTGCGATTTTTGTTGTTTTTTGTTTAAATATAGCATTTATGTTGACCATCCAAGGACCCTACAAGACCTTAAGGACAACATCTTGGCTGAAATTGCCAGCATACCTGCTGCTATGCTGGTAAGGTCATTACAAACGCCACAAATCGGCTTATTCAGTGGATGGACAATGGCGAGTGTCACCTAAATGATTTGGTTTTCAAAACTGTTTAAAACAAAATAAAAATATTGTTTAAAAAAATGGGTTTTATTGCGTTTAAAAAAAAGAAAAATATTAAAATATGTGCCGCACCCTGTATAACGATAGGCATAAAAAACCTAAGGATGAACTTTTTCTCGTCGTGCATCCACGTTACCGTTACTAAGTCCATGATTAAAAAATAAATATCTTCAGTTCAAACAAGATGCGTAAATGACAAAACCACTGGGTTCCGCACAGTATAACATAATTATGCTCATTCGCGTGTAACTTCTTTGCACTCAATGAATTCCACTTAAGAGCAAACACAAATGGAAAACGAGTCACACGTTGATGCAAACATACTATAGTATAAGAGGCGTATATCAATTACTCAGCTTTGGTATCCTCAATTGTTTGAAGGTAACAGTAATAATATCATAAGTTTCCCAGAAAAATAAATAATGAAAAATAACTCATGAAAAACCAGCTTTTGTAAAGGCATTTTCCTCTTTCAATGACGAGCGTTCGAAATATATTGGAATATAATTAATGACTGGAACGTCCCCATGACAAAACTGCTGGGAAACCTTGAAAATCGTTAAACAGCCAATAGCTTCAGAACTAATTGCACATTGCGCGGTGTATATTGTGGAAGAATAATGCTTCTTTCTCCCCCAATCGGAAGTTCCCCCTTGTATGAACTTTCATATTAAAAAATTACATAAAAGAACGACACAAATAAGCTGCAACGTTCATAATTCGCCATCACCCCATTAGGATTCATAAGGAAAAAATGTAATAATGAATATGATAATAAACAAATATAAACATTGTGTAATCTTCTTGATTTTATATTAATATAACAGGACATGACTCCGTCGAAAGAATGCAATACCTCGCTAAGATACCTAGTTCCCTCGGAATGGAGAGGCCTACTACAACATATCGTACATAATTTCAAACTACATGAGCGAGACAAAACGCACTAAGACAAAACGCGTGAGCCAATGGGAATAATTGCCAAAGGACACCCTCAACAGCCCCCAACCGAAAACCGCTCTCAACTCCAGCGATGCCCCCTCCTCGACCTCACCCTTGCCCCCAAAAACCCCTCCTTCATCCACCATGAAGAAAGCCGCAAATTAGACAAGCCCTGATAATGGGTGGGGGGTGGGGTTGGGGGCGAAATGGGAGGTCGGACGGGAGGGCGGTGCGGACTGCGGGAGGGGAACGGGGAGGGGTGCGCGGGGCTGAGGGCGAGCATGGCGAAAGGGAGATCGAGTTAATTACTTCATGGTTGAGAAGACACAAGAGCGCTATCGAACGCTAAAGGGTAGACACGGAGGGAGGGAGACTGTAGGTGAACAAGAAGGGGTGTGCGGGGGGAGGTCGAAGGCGGAACAGAGGGGAGGAAGCGGTTACACACAAGAGTACGGGAGGAGGAAGGACACGAAGGGAGGGAGGAGGGAGTCAAGTGAGGACTGGGGAGCCGCGCCATGGGGAGTGGATGGGGCCGAGGTCTCGGTGGGGGGAAAGAGCAGGGCTGTCCGCGCCATCGTTGTCGGGCTCGAGGCAAATGCGGTGGGGAAAGGGGTGTAGCAAAGGCTGAAAGACTGTGGAAAGGGGGCGGGCGAGATGTAGATGGGGCAGTTGGGAGGCCTTTGAAGGTGGACAGAGAGGGTGGGGGGCGAAGGTGATGAGGGGACGGTCAGGAATGGGCGGAAGAGCAGCGCGAACTGCAGTAGTCGTGGGCACTGGGCAACAGGCTGGCATGGAAGGGAGCACGTGCTGCTGCGAAAGAGGGCAGCTGACCGCTTCGATCTATTTAACCCTCTCTTCATTGCTACTATACCCCTTCCGCTCGCTCCCCCATCCCACCCCACAAACACACACCCTCCTCCCGCCAAACCGTAATCCTCCGCCGCCACCATGAAAAACTATTCTCGTTTAAAAGCAGCACAGAGGCTGCCATCTGGTGGCCGAATGCTGAAATTTCCTAAGGTTCATCGACTCGATTCGAGAAGTGACGGTAATCACGGGGAATCATGTTGATCACCCCATGCAAACGGACGCGAGGGAAACTGCCAAGTGGTGAAGCGCACGGCAGGCAGTGCAGTCCAAAAGTGTGGGACGCTGCACTAGTAGAAAGTTACACCGTTTCAATCAGATCGACTTTTCTTTTTGGCCAATAAATCAATTATAGACGATTCACCACCCTCGTCTATACCACTGCACTGTGAACAACGATTGTAAGACGGGTTTTGGAATGTACGGAGTCAGTGAAGTAATTGGGTTTACTGACTCACGTACACAAACCTTTGCAGGTTCTTGTTCCACCTTGAACGGAACGGCGAGCTACGCGTTACCAGAGATAGAGAAAAAAATACAATACATCCCAATTTTGATGAGCGAACAAATGGTCTCAAATAAGCCGTATACGAAAATAATTTTTTACGAACACACGTGTATTATGTGCATACCATTACCATCGTCGACTCATTTCCATCCCAATTTTCGCAAAATGGGCCACTTCTTGATGGGTACCGGGAGGGGATTCAAACGCTGACATTTCTATAAAATTATGTAATTATAATGCTTTCGTATATACCCAACGACACTTTGGCAACTTTTCCCTCCGTCGGCAATTCTCAGTTTCAAGTTGCCGACATTTACCCATCGCCCCACGCCGATCCGTTGCGTTAAACCACAACTTCCAGCAACGCTGGCGGGACCCTGTCAATCCGATCCCGCCGCCTATCGGGAGGGTCTCTACCCTCGACCGGCACGCAGAATTACTTACTCGGATGTCTCCTAGTGGATGGTCAACGCCCTCCGAGGCGACCCTCGATATTCACGCATTATGATAGAGTACATTTTCTGCATGGTCTCAAATCGATCTCACCATGTACTCCACGCTGTCCACTGGCAAAAGGCTTGGGAAAGACAAAAATGATTCGACAAAAACCCGATGGACAACCATTACCATCTTTAAAATGTTTCCGCTATACCATGAGAAAACTTTGTCTACAAATTATTAGGAAGAAAAACTATTTCAAGAGAGGAACGTACGTCCAAAAAACATAACATCTAGTCTTGGGACATTATCTCGAGGAAGAGGATTGGTAATTACGTTTGACAAAATTATCCTCATTTAAATTTTACATGTCTCCGCTTTTACCCTTTAAGAATACCTCTTCTTGCATATGACAAAAATCTTCACCTAATAGGAAGAGGCAGAAGAGGAAGAAGCACTGTACTCGTAAACTAAGCAAGTATTCGATTCAAACCCAAACAATTTTCACACAGTAACACAACGATTTAAATTTAATCAAAGCAAAATTACCGAGATAATTAGCGGGTAAATTATTGCAGAGGAAAAATGAATACTGTTATTTATAAAGGGAAAAAAATGTTATAAAAACATATGCTTTTAAGTACGATCATCAAACTGTAATGCCTAGCACATGAAACTAATTCACAAAAGCTGTTATAGAATTTAATGCACACTCGCACTACCACGAATGAAAAATATAGAGTGAAAAATTAACGATTAAGTAACAGAAAGCTAGTGCGTGCCGTTGGAATAATCGTCAATTTAATTTATCCACCACAAATAATATTCCTATCATCGCAGAATTATCGCGGACTCCACTTTGACAAGATCATTGTCACCAGAATTACGTAATAAAACCACGTGAATATTATAACGGCGGGATATGATTAATACATTTTCCACGCTGCTTACAAACTCATTCGTAATCACACAATAATGACACCACTCAAAGCCAATACCGAATGGCTTTGCCCACTAATGAATGGTTTAATTCTCCAAATCCCAACGTTGATTACCCCTCCGTTCCCAAGTGAAACGCCCACCCCTCAGGAAGTGCTTTCAAAAGTCATTACGAAAGAAACTGTGGGAGAGAACCCGTCCGCTTTAACGACCCTTTGTGGAGTAAATCGGTCGAAATACAAGAAAACGAAAAAAAATCTACACATACCTACATGTATATATAAAAAAACGAGTCAGTTATGGTGGTGAACACAAAAATTGGAACCAGCGAAATGGATTCTTTTAAGTCGCTCCCCAACTATTAGGGTCATTCCGAGCATGGGAGCGATAAGGTCGGATACACACACACACAAACGCTGCCACCAACAACTTCCAACCTGGAAGAAGAAAACCTACCGACACTCACAACTTTCACTTAATGAAATACCTTTTGCCCAGTTTTTACCCAGCGAAGCGTCGGCTTTCTTTGAAGGACACGTAATTTGACACAATGTAAACAGCTAGCTGACCGAGCTTATCGACAAATGGACATAGACCTTATCGCGGATTGGCCTAATTTTATTATATAACTATTATCTCAAACATATTAGAGGCAATGGAAGACTCAAACTTTGCCTCTGTGGAAGGGATAATCTCGACATATTGGACATATGGGTTGTTATCAAGCAATTAGTTATAACGTAGGCATGCACGTTTAGTAACTCCCCAAACACTTTATCCGTAAAATCATATCTGAACGTTTCTCTATTCTGAAATTCATATTTTTTACGAGAAAGATAATTCAACTGACTAATATTACACTTATGTGACTCTGGATTGATTTAACCTTCGTATCAAAGCACTGGAATCGACAGACACGGTAATGAGTACTGTATCCGCGAATGTAATTAAAAGTGAAAAGAGCGTAAATCAAAATCAACTTTCGAGAATGTGCGCATGAAAAGGAAAGGAGACGGCAAATAAATTCCTCTATCTACGCACACACTTCGCAAGTGTCATTTATTAACACTGGGCCTAAGTCTAATGTATTGAGCACCACAAAAAAGATTGGAGACCATAAATAATGTTTACACGCTAGCACTGTGCCCCTGATTATATGAAAATCATCCTCCGGATATTTTTTATTCTTCGGTCCGATCCGATCAAAATACTATCTAACGCGTTCGAAAAATTAGAATATTTCCAAAAGACAACCGCAGGAACATCACAGTCCACTAGGACACATTGTGTCAATTACAGAGGAGAATTTATGGTCAATATATACCACCTCTGTGGAGAAGGTGAAATGGACCGAAAGGAAAACAAATGAGGAAGTACTAGGGATGGTGGACGAAGAGACCGGGTTGTTCGGGAGAAATCCTAAGGGCGCAGGAAAAATAGATGAAGGACGTATTGATCGGCAGTGGGTTGTTGAAGACTGTAGTAGGGGGGAGAATGTTAGGAAAACGAGGAAAGGGCAGGAATAGGATAGGGATGTTGGACGGGATGAAGGGAGGAAAGAAGTACACAGAGATGAAGAGGGACCTGATGTAGAGTAGGTTGCTGGATTGTGTTTTGTTAGGAGTCACAAAATATTTATTTGGTAGTTGTGTCCAGCGAAAAACCTACCTTAACCGGTAGATTACCGTATAATAATATACCACCAGAGTTCTAACTGAATTAACAATTGGGAGCATTTACACAGAATCGCCTCTAAACACCACCATGGCCATACGATCTCGGCAGCATGCATGTATGCCAAGCTAAGTGCACAGTATTACTTTAAATTTACATGGACGGTTTCCGAAGTGGACGAGTACCTCGAGCCATATTGTCTCCCACGAAGAGATCATGCGAAGATGACAGCAAGCCATTCCCCATCGCAACCAACCGAACCGATCCGACCTCTTACCCTCCCCACCCTATACGAAAGAAAGACCCGTAGCCCGTTTTTCCTTCCCCATGTCTCCACAACTTCCGGTTGCATAGAAACTCCCCACCCTCCCCTTCCACACTCTACCATCACCGCAACCATACCCCCTGCAACTCACAACGGCGGTCGTCAACGCCCTCGTTCTGGGAAGTCAGCGAAGCACGCGACCGGGAAAACAAAAGAGAGGGGAGGGGCGGAGGAAGGGAGCGGTTGGGTTAAAAAAAAGGGCGGGGTTCACGTGTCAGGAGTGTGGGGGAGGGGTCGGGAGGTCAAGGGAGTGAGGGGTGCGAGCGAGCGATGAGGACGAGCAAGCGCGAATCAGAATAGGCCATCGGGGCGGGAAAATACTTCGTGGAATGGATGCCGAGAGCATGGGCATTCACGAGAGTTTACGTCGGCCGAGCATTAACAGCCCGGTCGCGCACATAATCGGCGAGTGAATGACACCCAGCGCATACAAGGAGGGGCGCTTGTCAAAAATCAGCCGTCGAATACAATTCGACCCGATTACTCCTCGTAAACTCAACAATCCCGTACATTTCCAATGATTTTTTTAAATTACATTTTCAGTTTAGTTGTTCAAGAATATTGAATTCGTTTCAAAGCAATATGACGGAAGGAAGAAGGAAGCTTATGAGTACTTCTTTCGATCGCAACCTTCAATACTTTTTGGAGGAATGACACAATTTGCATCTATAGCATCGGAAAATTCTACATTAGGTTGCTGCGAACAAATTTAGAAAATGTTCTTAATTCAAATAAGTGAACGTTGTTAAGTTCCACATCCTCGGCGACTCTACATTTGATCATTTCCCAAAATGTTCACTCAATAACAACATTCATTATTGTCCACAGAACATTGACTCTTCGTTAAACTTCCCGATAACGATAAACATTTAGGTACCACAGTGGGGCTCCCATTTTTAAGGGAGAAGATATCTTCAACAACACAGCTCCTCGAACACGCAGAGAGTATTATGCTTATTAGTAAATAATGATGCACAATACAAAGCCAATCATGGAACTCTTTCGTACTGCACCATATCGCTGATGTCTCAAGGACAACCTGGACCAGACGAAGTAATGAAAGCCAATAAGAACACTTCGAATATTA
Organism: Hetaerina titia; assembly: GCA_037158775.1. Classification (NCBI taxonomy): domain Eukaryota; kingdom Metazoa; phylum Arthropoda; class Insecta; order Odonata; family Calopterygidae; genus Hetaerina; species Hetaerina titia. The sequence continues at coordinate 67,140,766 of CM073777.1, read as the reverse complement.
GGGTAGCAAAAATAAGTCAGAAAGAAGCATTGAGTGCAAAACGATTCCCTCGATCTACGGAAGTCAAATGTGTTTAAACCCTGCCAGTTGCATGAATATTTAATCAGGCCTCTTTGGTCACGCATTCGAAATATTAAAATTGAAGTAATTTTCCCTCCTAAAACCAAATAATACATTATAATTAATGAACAGGATTAAAATCAAAGACAAAATACCCTTGAAAATCATTTGAGCAAGTCTACACTAGTTCACCTGATATTACAGCTACCCAATCTAGGCAATAAAATTAACAGCCATCATTCACTCGCTCACCCACCATTTTTCCTCTTCAAAATAACAGCTGCACTCACTCGCTTCTTAAATCATGCATGTGAGATGAAACGCTATCTTTTACGCAGTTCGCCTCAACCTCTCAGACTTGGTTTGATGGCGGAGGGGTGAGCATGCCGAGGGAGCAACATCGCGCTTTGCCGTGCCCTATAATATGCCTTTGCGGACTTCGCACCGCCCATACCGGACGTAAGTAACATGGAAGCCCTACCAACTTGAGGGAGAAGTGCCCCCGGGCAGAGACAGTCGGCCCCCGCGCAAATCTTCTCTTGCACGCTCCGCCGGTGGTCGAGGGAAGAGCGCGCGTGTGTGTCTGTGTGAGGAGAGGAACAACGGGGGAAAGGGGATGCAAGCCCAGGGTCTGAGAATTTGGCTTGGTCTCTCCCCCCTGAGGTATGGGAGGAGGAAGGATGGGAACACGTAAGCGAGGCAGGTTTACCCGTGCCTTCGGCGAAAAGGGAACAAGAATTGGGGTGTTTCTTTCCAGACTGGGAAAAAGGTCGGCGATGGGAGAGGTGGTTTTGTTGCACGGGAGAGGGGAGATAGAGGGAGAGGAACGCATCCCGTTCCGGGCGAGGGATTTTACCCGTCGGAGGGAGGGAAGAGGGAGTGTGAAAGAGGATATAAGCGTGACGGCGGAATGGTTTTGACGAAGAGTGGGGGCGGAGGGAGGGGGAGAGTGAGTGGCTCGGGGAGGGCGATTCTGGAGCGGGCGAAATGGATGGGTGAGCCGGTCTTCGGTCGGATGTTGCGAGGGAAGGTGTTCCGGAAGAGGGGAGGAGGCACAGGCCAGGGAGACCGCGCGAGGCAATGGGACTAAGCGAATGGTGAAAAAACTGCAGAGAGAATTCGTGGTCGGGAGCACGTCGCTGAGTGGACGGGGTGATCGAGGATGTTGAAGGAGAGAGACTCCTGAGACACGCGGCTAAACAAATGTTCGGAAAGATATATTTGTATGTAGTATACGACGAGTGTGGTCCATGGTCCCAGAAGTACCCGGCCTGACTTAGAGATGGCGGTAGTTGTTTGAAAAATGACCCTGTATTAGAAATTACGCAATCTATAAAGTATATGTTCCTAGTTTGAAGATGTCACGTTGTTTAGTTTATGTTAGGCATCCATCAATACCGAACGTTTTCGGTTAATTTGTGAAAATGGAGAAAATGTCATCGTTATGTGATACAACACTTTTATTTGAAGGCCACACAGGCCAAGCAATATAAAAGCTGAACTGGATTCTACTCCAGCTCACAAATCCGTCATTGCAATGACCAAAATTCATGAATTTAAGTTTGAATTGCTACCTCATGGGCCATATTCTCCAGACTTAGCCCTCTTGGATTACTTTCTGTAGGCAAACTTGAAAAAAAATGGCTCGGTGGTCAAAGATTTTCCAACCGTGAAGAAGTGATGTGGGCAGTTAATGGCTATTTTGAGGAGCAAGACAGTCCTTATTATAATAAGGGTATCGAACTTATTGAACATTCCTGGGAAAGGTGCATAGAGCGGAAAGGAGATTATGTTCCCATCTCCCATTTATTTGGTAGATGTGTCCATCCAAAAACCTACCTTTCCCGGTGGATTACCATGAAAATAATACAAATAAGCTTAATATTTACTTGAATTAATCACTTGGACTGAAGATAGAATCAAGACATACAGCCTTTTAAATTGAAAGAATACACATTTATTTTCTTCCAATGAGGCGGAAAGTTATGCCAAGGAACTTCGAAGCAATAATCGTGGTCAACTACCAATTCAATTACGAACGACGCAGCATTAAAGAGAGCAAAAAGAGCAACGCAAAGAATTTTCCACGGTAAGGAACACAACAAATCTGTGGAAATACTTAGCTGGTAACGTATTTTTCAAAGATGGGAGAGAATGGAGTGGGCATTGTAAATATATGCCTGGAAGGAGAAAAGAGGTAGAATGTGACAACAGAAATAATCCTCGGAGGGGTGGGGATTAATGTGGAAATTGGAGAGCAAAGAGGAAAGAGCAAACGGAAAACAATTAAGAGGATTGATGGCGAGCGGAAGAAAGAATTTAATCCAGGAGTGTCAAATTCATTTTACCGGTGGTGAAAAAAACATGCCGGCTTTGGAAATAAGGGCCGCCCACCGTCAAAATTTGCTACCAGGGCTTCGTAGGCTGGAAATACGCCCCTGGAGTAAATTATTCAATCTGCATTTCAAAAAGCGATGGAAAATTGTCTGAAACGACCACCAAATAGTCTCGTTACGCTGTCGAGGATGAATTGTAATAAAATAAAAAAATGACTGTAAATGCGACTATGAAAACGCATTACTAAATGAAATCAAGTCAACGAAAAATAAATTAGGTAATTTGTCACAGTGAAAACTACCATTAAATACTTCACAGGAGTGTTAAATTTAATTCCATATTCCAGGCTTATAATAATATCGATAAAACGAAACTAATTTAAGTAGCTATGTTGATATTTTAAATGAATAGTTCAAACGAACTAAAAAGTGTGTCTTTAATCCTCAGACCAATATCCTATTTGATCTGGACGAGTAAAATTAGCATATCTTGACCTTCCTAGGTTTTATCAACACTGATACTTCAGATAGTACCTAAAAGACGTTCAAATCGCAGTTTTCCTTTGAAAACTGTTTAATTTTTTTGACAATTCAATACAAATGGATTGGATCAGCCGCTCATGTGAAATGGCATGTTCCAACACTTTCCGATCATTATCACATACTGTCAAACCGAAGAATTGTCTGCTGCAGCTGTCAAAGCCATACTGTTACCTGAACACCATTTTATTCCTTCATATTCCACACCTTTCCATTGCTACTTTGAAAGATTCCCCAATGGATTAACTTCGGAATTCAAAGACAAATAAGACCCAAAAATCCTCCCGGTTCATAAATGTCATTAACGGACAGTAGACGTTGCATTATTATTAACTCATAGACTGAGCTGAGTTGAGAGAAATTGGAAGCACACATTTTAAATACAAGAATTAACTTTTATACGAAAATTCGAATCAAAAACACACAAAGAATACGTCCAACATTACATTGGTATTCAATTCCGCAGTAACAAGTTAAGGCAAATTAATATTAAACCAATACATCAAAGGAAGGAATCATTATTCTCCTCGCACAGCTCAAGAAAACGATGGAAAGAAACACCAAGCATGACAGAACTTTCCGGATGCCATAAACCACGGATCAGCAATAGGGCCAAAAGCTGGCGAGCTAAAAGCGCCTACCACGCGCCCTCGTGGCGGCTTGCAGGGCAAGATGCAGTGGGAATGCCGGGAACATGGGAAGAAAGATCTGGAAAAACGGCACGGACGCATAATCCACGGGGCAAAAAAAAACACGAGGGAGGCACGCGGCGAATACCGGGGTAAGTGACCGGCCGTCCCTTTCAAAATCATCTTCGAAAACAAACCTCCCTCACGCAGTTCGCCCCGACTCTGCCATACCCCTCAGCCGACATCCGGACTTCCCCTCCTCCCCGTCCCGCTCCCGAACTCCCCAGCGACTTTTCACCCTTGAGAGTTGTGGGAACGCATGAAAAAAAAACCCTCATTCTTGAGGAAATCCCCCCCTCTCCCATTCTAGAGCGGTACAGCTTCCCCTTTCGACCAAACGACGGCGTCAAAGGAAAAATGGGCGGGCGGGCACGGTCCGTGGATTCTTGTGGGCATAATGATTGTGAGATATGCGAGGGAGCGGTTCGGAGAGCATTCGCCGGAGAGACGTTGAGAGGTTAATGAGGCGGAAAGCTCGGGAGCAGCAAAGGGTGTTAGGTGGGGGAGAGATGGGAGGAAACCGAGGTACGGAGCTAGGGGGAGGGGGAGTGCAGGGGTCTGCGGTACGGGGGAAAAAAGTCTCACAAGGTCTTGCCACAAAGAAAAATTCCATTCAGCGGAGAAAACATTTTCTCTCCGTCACACCCCACCCCATTCCCCCCTTCCTAAACATACCATTTCCCCCCCGGATCCATATTTCCAATCGTTTTGCTCCGTCGTGTTTTTCGATTCAATTTGTTTCCACGGAATGTCGACGGAGGCGAAGGGGTGGCAATGGCAAGGACAAGGGGAGGGACAAGGGGAGGGACAAGGGGGAGAGGAACGAGATCCGGGGGGGGGGGAGGAGGAGATGACGCGGAGGGAAGGAAGACGGCAGCGGCAATTCCACATGGCCATCGGCCGCTACCTTGTTGTACCTATCGGGAAGGAAAATAATTCGTCAATCGGCGGGAAGCGCATCCCCACCCCTGAACGAAATAAAACCCGAGCAGGTGAAAATTTCCGAGCCTGGCTTCCAGAAGGGGCACATGACACCTCTCTTCCCCCCCCCCCCTGCAACGAACCCACGTCATGAGATCATAAAAATGCAAAAATGGGCAACCTATAAATGTTGGATGAAACTTAATGTATTCCGAGTTCGTATTTCAAGTTTGCCATTATGTTTCCTTTTAACTCCCTCGGTGTTGGGCTCAGGAAAATTACAAGTTTTTTTTAAATTTAAAAAGCCTTGGCGCTTTGAAGATACGTAAAAAAATTAAACAAAATTACAAGGCACAAATCCAGTTCATTTTTCAAGCAAATACTAAGATATTTTGAATTCTGCATTATTAAGTCACCATACAGATGCCAAAAGTTCGGTAAACATTTGGAGAAACCAAGTCGAAGCATCCAAGTCTGTAATGGAGATTATTTTATCTGAACAGAGTTCATCAATCACTCTCTCTCTACGCACATACGACATGTTTGAGTATTTTATAGTTACTTCTTTTGATGAATCTTTCTTTTGCATTAATTAATAAAACAGCTGGTACCATATTATTATTAGGTAATCTACCGTTTAAGGTAGGTTTTTGGATGGACACAACTATCAAATAAACATTTTGTGACTCCCCACCTAGCAAACTAATCTACATCAGGTCCCTCTCCATCTCTGTATACCCTTTCCTCCCTACCCTGTTCCTGCCCTAACCTCGCTTGCCTAACATTCTCCCCTCTATTACCCTCTTCAACATTCCACTACCGCTCAATACGCCTTTCATCCATTTTTCCTGCCTCCATAGGATTTCTCTCAACAAACCCCTCTCCTCACCCACCATCTGGACGTAGACGTACATTATGCGAGTGGACAAAAAATGGTACCATATATAAAGCAATAATGCTAATATAGTAATTATTCCATATTAGAAGACCAAGTAATATCTGAAGAAAAATTGATGTCTTTTAATCGAGTATCTACTGACACCATACTATAATTAATACATTCAAATTCACTCATCTCGGGGCGAAGATTTCGAATATGTGAAGTCATCCGCAATCATAACGACTGTAAAGACCAAAAGAATCGACCTCAACGGCGAATGATGGCAGGTTATCTGCTGTATAAAGTTAATGATTTCACCAAATTAGGCCAATGAAAGTCTACTCCACATTTTAATTAAAAGCACGTAACAAAAATGAGAGCAGCAACGACAACCTAGGCCGCAGAGAAATTGTTAACATTCCATAGATAATGGCCAGGAGGCACATATTTTCAATGACTAAGAGGATTAAGGAAAATGTACAAAAAAACAATAGTTAGGAAGGCAAATTAAATTACTTACAAACTGCAAATAAATACCTTTGTTTCCTAAATAAATGTATTTAACGCGAGCTCACTCTTTCGCAATCCTACCTTGTTTCTTCTCCACTTTAAATGAAGTCTTCACTTGTATGTCAGCAGTGCAAAGACATACAGAAGTAATTTTGCATTACAATTATAAGGCTAGGGAATAATTTGCTAACTATGAGCATAATATTACTCTCTGCGATAAAATTTCAAACTTCAATAAAACCTCTGTACGCGTGTGATGACATCTCAGTATTAAAAAAATCGCAAAAGGAGAGGGTTTTTACGACTGTCCTTCCTCTTCAATTCAATGTGAGAAAATTTACGATTGACTAGCAACTTATACGTTTGTTATTTATGATGCGAGTCTACTTTTGAGTAACATATGCACGTTTAATTTACTTCGCGACTGTTATTAATTACAGCGCTCCCTGGTGTTGGCTGGCGCAACAGATAATCTTGTCGAGTATGATAAGGAGATTACTCGCTGAAAATTCGCGATCATAATTTAATCCCTTTGGACACTTACTCATCGATCATCTTATCAGTGCTACAGCGTGAGAGATTGACCGAAACAGATATCGAAATTCCATTCCAAGAATAAAGAGGAATCTGGTCAAAAAAAAAGAGAACATATCGCAAACGAATATCCCGGTAGGAATGCCTATCCTAATATGCCGTCCGTCTGATGATACGATACCAAAAGGAAATGCCAGCACTTGACACGAATTAAGTAGCATAAAAAAACATGAATTGAGATCCAATTTAGATTTTTTTTAAAATTATAAACTCACGTAATCAGCGGAAGATATACCGATTTCTAAAACATTGAAAAATAACACTAAAAAAACCCTCCCGACGGAACGCGAAGATGGCTTTACTAATAGCATGTAGATAACGCAGTTCAGATTGGGTGGATCGAAAGGCTTGGTGCCTAAAGGGTCATCCATCACTCGAACAATTGAACGTTCAAAAGTATTTCAACCATTCAAAAAACGATACAACAATGACTGGATAAACTGGTTTTAAGTGACACGAGATACTGGAGAGTGCAGTGTTACTGAAAACTTGTTATCAGGTCTACATATACATAAATTTCAGAAATTAATTGGTCGCTTGGCAGGAAATTTCCATTTCTAATTACGTAATAGTTCGAACTTGACTACTACTCCATACGTTATTGAACACGTGAGGTGCAAAAGCGGCCCGCGTTAATAATAATGACATAATCCTATTCCATTCCAGCAATTACAATGGTTAATCATACAATACCGCGATGTTGTCGCTCTGACGTCAGCTTAGTGAATTAATTAACAACGCTAAGAAATTCCTCAATAGGTATTAATTTATAACCAATTAAATGCGATTATTTTCAGGTCTGGATCATCGATAACGTGCGTTTACGAGTAGTATGTCAATGTAAACATTTACCGTCACATGATACACAATACAGAAAACCTACCGTTTTCCACATACGCACAAATTTCCTATTTTAAATACGAGCAATCATAATGGTACACTCATACACTTATACTAATCCTAATACACTAATACTCAATCACTTATACTAATTTTTTAAGCACTACTTAAACAACGTATACTAACAGAAAGTACTACACAAATAGGCGTTAGGTATTATATCTCGTGAAGCCTGAAAAATTATTCCTTTTCTGACGCGCTTTCTTAAGTCGGGCTTTACCAATAGACAATACAACTTGATCTTCAAACTGGAAAGTGTGCAAATGCGATGCTTTAAAATTGAGGCATTGGACAGGGAAAGTTATGGATGTTATTACAGAAGTAGCAACACAAAAATACATAAATACTTACGCTCATGCATAATTTCTTAAACCAGCCAATACTGCCAATATGCACTCTTATCCAACGCATCTCGAATGTAACCAGAGAACTAACTTATGACCACTACTTATTTTAAATTAATCCTATTAAAATTATCTGAAATGTTCTCAAATTCCAAATCACAATTTACTGAAGACCAACAACCATGGTTTCAACATATAGATTTCAGGTTCAAGGTTCCCCATTCAATCAAAATTATTATGAAGGTCAAAACATCTTTTTAAAATGGATATTAGAAATGCACCGTGTGAAAAACATTTAGCTGCAGAAACACACTTCGGTAAGCAAAGAATTAAATATTAGCATCCTATAAAACAAGTTACATTTCCTAAACGCATTTTTTGTGCTGCGCAATAACCTTTTCGTATTGGAGTGATTCCAAATGTCAGCATCGGGGATAAGATGACGGGTTATGAGTTAAGCAAAGTATACCCCAAAATGTTGGATAAGTCTACTGATATCTCAAGAGGTTTTATGATAGCGAGTATCTTAATTCCTTAACGAGAAAGGAGATCGAAATCGAAAGATTGCCGAGAGCAGGAAAAACCGCGGGCTTGGAAAAGGTGTATAAACCATTCGTGTGCACCTACAGCTGTAATGCTTTCCCGCACACAATTACGAAATGAGTCGGATATATAACCTTACACATTACTTCAAATTCAACACAGGACATCTCCATCCTTAAAACAACACAAATTGGAGACAGACCCTTCAGGTAAGAAGCAATAGAACACTCGCCATCAGTCTAGGACCAAGGAACACAAGTGGAAACAGTTGAAATTGATAAGGAATCATAAGCGGCTGGAACGCACGCAAGAACACACACATACGGACGGAACAGGAAAAGGGGAGAAGCGAAAAGATAACATTTACCCCCAAAGGTTCACCGAAAAGATAAAGCTCGAGTGTGAGCGCACTTTTGGGAAGTCAGCATTGGTCAAGCATGACCATAAAATATTAAAGTAGAAAAAAATTAAAGGATTGAAACTGCTCGAAAACTTGTGGGAAATGTTAATCTCGACAACCGAAAAATGTAGGGGAAAATAAACGAAACCTTGAAAAAAAACCATATCGGGGGAAACCAAAAAGCAGGACTGGACACCGGACCAGCCCCTTCAGCTTATCTCCGACGACCATCCTTTTGAGGCCATCAAAACATGCAGACCACTTTCCGAACTCCCGAGATCAATTGAGTGATCTACAGGCGAATGAGTGAGTGAGAATGAGGAAGGCAATCAATAATAATAATAATAAAAAAAGGCGTGTAGTTGGCGAGGCGAAAGAAGACTGTTTAGGAGCGAGGCGAGTTTACCAGGTAGTCGGGAGATAAGATAAAAACAGCTTAAGAGGATAAAAAAATATGGGGCGGCTGGGTAGGTGGGTGGTGGGGGATAAATGGGGAGTGTTGGGAGGGACGACGGGGTGGGAATGTGAGGGGAGAGGGCAGCTTGCCTCGCCTCGGAGAAAAGGGAATTTATCGTGGGCACGGCGGGATTATGTCCGGTCTGGTTATCGCGTTCCACTTCCCTCTCATGCCTCTCTCGCCAGAGATAGTTACAGCCAAAATCCATATTTGACCGTTAAATCCACCAAGGGCTGACTGCCACATTAAAAATGTACTTTAATCATCTCTCCCTCTGATCACGGCTATATCTTTTCCGTAGAGAGAATTTTCCAACCTACGACGCCTCTTGACTCACTCCCCTCTCGGTATCGAACCCCTTGATCGGCTAGAGAACATGCACAACTTACAGAATGCACGGTTATACACGAGAAAACACTACTATATCACTGCAGATATCTTGTTGTTCCATTTTATTTTCTTTCGAGAAAGTCAACTTTTCACAAGAAGCAATAAGATCGATTCTTTTACGGACATACTAGAACACAGCGACATTCCCCATCGCTATAACACTTTAAGTGTTTAATTTACAACTTACGGGGAACATTTTGTGACTTCCGTGAAGTGGATCGTGAATAAGACTCGTGAAACGTGAAACGAGGAAGGTGACATACTTAGCACAGAAGGTAAAATATTTTCAACGTGATAACCTAATGTTCAGTGAAACTAAAGATGTCGAAACTTAGCAATGTCGTGGTATTTAATTCAATCGATACAGATTTACCTGTGACTAATTTGAAAAATTATCAACCAAATGCTGATTGCAATATCCTTGACTTACTAATCGATTGGTCAATATTTTTAATGAATGAATTGATAGTGCTCTATCAAACGATACCTTCGATAACTACCGTTATATTAGTCCATTGACGGAGGGCGGCAAGAGAAAAATAATAATTCTTGCCCAAAAACTTCTAGCAATAGGTACGCATGACTTTAATGACATAAAGTCATACACTTATCTGTTCGACCACATTTTATCAATCGAGATATAAGCCTTGAAATTAAATATACCACATCATGTGAGTAGAATTAAACAAGAGTACCACAAATTATCTAGGAAACATGCGTACCTTAGGGAAAAAAATCACCAAATTTCAGCGAAACATCCTAAAGAAAACGATTTTTTACCACCTGAAAACGTTTTAGAAAGAGGGAGATGCATTTCATTTGAAGTTAATAAGTACAACATGAAAGAAACTCAATCGAAGTTTGCTTGCCAATCATCAAACCAGAAAGGCATACGATATTTTTATCTTTTACATGCTATCGTACGAATTACAGGCTTCATACGAATACGTGCCCTGCGTTCAACACCCAACCAACATTGGAGGTGAATATTTTAATTATATTCCCTTATCGTTTTCAAACGAGAGTAAAAAAAAGGTGGGCGAGCCACTAAAGTGTATTTGATAAATTGTGACTTTTTTACAACAGACAATAATTCATATAGATTTTAAATACAAATACGAACAACTTTTTTGTCATGTGTAAATCCATAAATTACAGGATGTGCATTCGTCCTCTCATTATTCCTCCGAAGGGGCGAATGCACAAAACAGGAAAACTCCAATCCAATTCAGAAGAAAGACTAAGTATGCAAGTGAAAATAACTTCCGAAGGACACCTACTTCGAAATCACCAAATTGAGAGCACCTAAAATGGTCTAATTAGAGCAGGTTTTTGAATATTTTAAAACTCACAAAACCAACCACTCTCAGCGGAATCTCGATAGCCACGCGCCCGCAAGTCGTGACAACTGAACATTATTACCCATCGACAGCTCAAGACAGTAGCGAGGAAATTTTGGTGGGGGGTCGAGGGAATTGAGTTACGGGTACATACGGGGTGCGTGCCAAAAGCAATGCAATTGAATTTCCCACGCCGCTCCAATTGGTCGGAATGGGAACGAACCACCTGAAGTACGTGGGGGGAATGCTAAGCTTTGCCGCGAAACGGTCTCAGTGCTCTCCAAGCTGTGGAAACGGCAGGAGCTCAGTTATTGTAAACCTCTGCGCGCCGACCGTGTCACGAAAAGAATAGAATCGACGACGGAGCAACGTTACGCGATTACTATGCGTTGTGCTAAACTGAAAAAAATCTCTTGAGGAGACTAACACAATGATTCGTGGGCTTACGGGGACTCTGCTCTGTCCTACTCACAAGTTTCGAGCTGGTTAAAGACCTTTAAGGAGGGCCGGGAAGAGGTTCACGCACCCTGTAATAATAATGGTCTGTCAAGCGATACCTTCGATAACTACCGTTATATTTGTCCATTTGCGGCGGGCAACAAGAGAAGAAAAAAATAATAATTGTGAGAGCAATGGGATTGAGACCCTACGTCGACTCCCCACGGCATCTCGGTCACAGCTCCGCAAGGCTTCCTCTTTACATTGATGCAATAAGGATTCGACCAGCAAAAGTCACATGAGAACGAGGGCGGATTGGCCTGCGGAATGGGGATGCCCTTTCAAAAGCTTTCGACGCTTACCGCACGAGGAAAAAAAATAAACATGCCACCCCATAAAACAAAATAAAGTAATATTAATACTCACGCAACGAAGAAGACATACATGCAGTAACAACCTTTCACTGAAGTTTCTAGCTACACCCAATATAAGTTCCTACCGGAGCATTTCAGTGCAAAAGGTAAGTACAGAAAAGAACTCGATACTAATTTTGTTACGGAAGTATTACATGAGTATGGTTGCGTAATAGTTAACCTGTGCGAGGTACATTCTAAAGTCTTCCTTGACTTGTTACCGAGATGCATGCATTAAGTTTCCGTTGCCACTCATACTAATCGGTCTTTATGGGGAAAGACGCTTTCATCACTCGAACGATATTAGTGGCAATGGAATTATGACATTATGAGGTCCTACTTACATTATTGATGCTTCTTTGCTCTTTGG